>JARHVA010003222.1:1700000-1940000 GCA_037957365.1 Torreya grandis
GAAAAACATCTATTAGTAGAATGCATATGACCCTGGTGGAAATCACAATATGCATTATCATCATATCAATGTCCCTATAGAAGAGGTTTACTCATATCAACCTCTATACCTCAGTGTAGGGAGAGATATGAGTTGACACTCAGCTAGCTTCTTAGTAAGAACCACCAAAGCCTTTGTGAGTAGTAATTGTTTTTTGTGGTGCATTCTATAATACATCTCGATGTGACTATGTGTGTGTGTATAATATATGTGTGTCGGTGTGTATAACATGTATATGTGTGTGTGTGTGTTTATATGTATGTATGTATGTATGTATGTGTGTGTGTGTGTATATATATGTATGTATGTATGTATGTATATATATATATATGTATGTATATGTATATGTATATGTATGTATATATGTGTGTGTGTATACACACACACACACATCATGATATATATAATGTATGTATATATGTATTGGTAAGAGGGGTAATGTAAAGTGAAAGAGTGTAAAATTATAATTGATAATTAAACTTAGTAATTCCAAACCCTTGACAATGTCAAAATATTAAAGTTCATCTTTAAAGATAAGTATGGGTGCATATCGATCAGGATCTGAATCACCATGCAATGATTTATTCTATGATGGTTTGCATTCTTCATGTAAAGAGATAACCTCTTAGCATGTAATCTCTACATCAAAATTGAAACTCCCATGGTTCGATCAGGGTGCATCTATATTCACTAGATAAGGATCTCAATTATGACTAATGATGTTTTGTCTTGGTGATTACAATGGAGAAATAGATTTTGTTACAATGGCACTAAGAGAATTAAAAGTGATCAAGAGGAATTTCAAGTTTAGAAATTGGATAAAAAATTGAAGTGGACATATATGTTCTAAAAACACCATCTATTCCATATATGCCTACTATGCCTAGAGATGATGCATTCTCAATTATACAACCATAGTCATGTCTCTCCTAAAGATACTGTTAATGTTACATCTTCAAAAAATATAGATAAAACTCCACTTATTATTATGCAAGATCCTCTTTCTAAATCATTACCATTAGTTCCAAAGTTCTATGATGATAATTTTATTTTTATTTCCATATTTAAACTTCTCTAATTTTCATTATAATATGGTCTTGCAATGGATTATTGAACATTTTCTAATTCTTATGATTTCATGGATGTGATCCAAAACCCATTGTAGGAGACCCATCAAGTGTAATTTTTTCATACTTGTATAAGTCCTAAAGCTTATATCACAAGGAAAAACATCTATTAGTAGAATGCATATGGCCCTGGTGGAAATCACAATATGCATTATCATCATATCAATGTCCCTTTATAAGAGGTTTACTCATATCAACCTCTATACCTCAGTGTAGGGAGAGATATGAGTTGACACTCAGCCAGCTTCTTAATAAGAAGCACCAAAGGCTTTGTGAATAGTAATTTTTTTTTGTGGTGCATTTTATAATACATCTCGATGTGACGTTGTCATGTTCATTATTTGATTGGTATCACATTTTGGTTCATTTAAATTAAATTTATAAGATGGATTGATCTTAAATTTTTTACTAGATGGAGCTAGTGTAATGGACCCATACTTTAATAGCTTGTTTAATGCAATGATTTTCATTTCTCGGTCATGCTTGGGGTCACCCTTCATGTTTCTCATAAGTAGGAAATTCTAGTGCCACAAAGTATGGTGGTAAGGCTTGAAATGAAACCTCTAATCAAAGAGGCTTATACAAGACATATTGTGAATCAAACAAGTCATATTTAGATGACTTTTAGGTGTTATTCTCAATGAAATAATTTTTTTCTCCAACGCTTTGATCATTTGTAATCTTTAAATATTTTTACTAAATAATTTATGTTTAAATGTTTTTCCAAAGTGGTTAGTTTTGGCCTCATCATAAAATGAAATATTGTTTAATGCAATGTTAGTTTAATAAATGCCTTATTTGTATTCAAGTGGTAATAAATAGAATTAAATCCATATTGATAAAAATATTTAAACATTGTCACAATTCCATTGCAAATATTTTGACTATTTTCTACAAGTCTAAATCTCTCTGAATCTAGATAAGGTTCTATCCTCCAACCATAGGAATAATAATAATCCCTCTATCATTTACAAAAATGAACCATGCCAATTTTTGTATACAAGTCAACCTCTAATTCAATTTTAATGACTTGGCATGTATGTTAAGATTTTTTAATATATTTCACTTGAACTAAAACCAAATGTTCAAAAACACATTTCATACTTAATATAATTTTGGCTAAGTCTTCATGTGCCTCTAATATTTAATTAAACAACTAAAAATCATTTAAATAGTGATATTTGTCTAGGTTTCATCCAAGAATTCATGAAAGCATAGATCTCTAACTATGGCTTGTAAATATGATTTGTTTCGTTTAATTAAGACTCAAAATAGCAACAACTGCCAAATCATTGTGTAGTATTGACTAATTATTTTTATTAGTAAACCTCATCCATATGCATATTATAATACACCCATGAACTAATTGTACATCACAAAATATAATTATCATAGTGTCACTCCATGGTGCATCCATCCAATTTCCATGCCTCTCCATAAATTTGAATACAAAAAATTAACACACCTATAAGTATATGAAGTATAACATCACTAGTTATTTAAAATTATCATAGGAAGCCATTAGTTGGGAATAAAAAATATTATATTAGTTTTTCAATACCATCACAAGAAGATATGGTAGACATATTTTGAATCTAGTATTTTTTTTGCATGGTGAATTCTACAATACAACTCGATGTGGCGTTGTCATGTTCATTATTTGATTGGTATCACATTTTGGTTCATTTTGATTAACTTTGTAATATGGCTTGATCTTAAATTTTATATTGGATGAAGCCAATTTAGTGGCCCCATACTTCATATAGTTTAATTCAAGGAGTTTCATTTCTCGATCATGCTCTAGGTCACCCTTCATGTTTCTCATAAGTAAGAAATTTTAATGCCACAAAGTGTGGTGACAAGGGTTGAAATGATACCTCTAATGCAAGAGGGTTATGAAAGACATATTGTAAATCAAGTGGGCCATATTTGGATGTCTTTTAGGTGTTTTTATCAATGAGATAATCATTTTCTATCAATGCTTTAATCATTTTTAATTAGGATTATGAAAAATCCCCACCTTGGATCAAAGTATTCATTTAAGTTGACATCAAGGGGGATGATATATATATTCCCAATTGATGTACACTCAATGTTTGATGTGATTAATGGATGTGAAAGAGGAATGTCCTTATTTTTATTCAAGTGGTGATAAATAGAATAAATAATTCCATACTAATAAAAATATTTAAATACTATCACAATTCCATTGCAAATATTTTGATTATTTTCTACAAGTCTAAATCTAGATAAGGTTCTATCCTCCAACCATAGGAATAAGAAGAATCCCTCTACCATTTACCAAAATGAACCATATCAATTTTTGTATACAATATCCACCTCTAAATTAATTTCAATGACTTGGCATGCATTTTTAGATTTGTTTAGATATTCCACTTGAACTACAATCAAATGTTCAGAAACACATTTCATACTTAATATTAAATTTTGACTACTTCATGTGCCCTTGATATTGAATTAAACAACCATAAACCATTTATAGTGGTAGTTATCTAGGTTTCATCCAAAAATTCCTAAACGTGTAGATCTTTAACTATGACTTGTAAATATGAGTTGTTTCATTTGACTAAAACTCAAAATATCAACAATTGTTAGATGGTTGTGTAGCATTGACTAATTAATTTTTTTATCAACCCTCATCCATATGAATTAATATTATAATACAATGAATTAGACGTCACATAATATAAAAATTATTAATAATCATAGTGTCATTCTATGGTGCATCCATCCAATTTCCATGCCTCTTCATAAATGTGAATACAAGAAATTAACAGACCTATAAGTATATGAATTACAACATCACTAGTTATTTACAATTATGATAGGACACCATTAGTTGGGAATTTAAAATCATATTTTAGTTTCTCAATACTACCAAAATAAGATATGGTGGACATATGTGACCCATAAAAAATATCCATAATCAACTAAAGGCCAACCATATTCTATATGATTAGTGAAATAGTGAGATAGAAATATTGAAAGATGTGATCGGCTTCTCTTAATGACATGTTCCTTATGATCAATAATTTGAGGCTAAAATTATATCTATGTGTATAGTTTCAATAAAATAATGAAGTTCAAATAATACTATGTAAAAAATAATTACAATAAGGTCAAATGTATGTATGTATATATGTACATATATAATTCTTAAAGGAATATAAAATGTGAACATGGGGGTTCTTATGTCAATAAATTTATTAAAACAAATCCATATTTACACTTAAACATAATTTACAAGTTTGAATCACACCTCAATAATTTGTTACACAAATGAAATCACATTAGAAATGCCTATGTCTGCTCCTACTCGTATAGATGGAGGAGTCTCAAATGATGTCAACAATGAAATTAAAAAAATATCATCATTAGTCAATATATATATATATATATATATATATATATATATATATATATACACATGCATCTACATAAATGAAAACTTATAACATTCAAAATTACCTCTGTATATATAAACATCAACCAAGTAGCTGTAGCAATATATGAGCTACAAGACAGTTCACAATCTAGCTAGGAAAAAGATGGTATTGTCTCCTATTACAACCTAAAAATTACATATATATTATTATAATTTATTATTATGTAAAATAACTATTATCTTTTTAAGTGCTATTTATAAATTAATAGGTCAAAAAAAATTACATGTCAAATTTAAAAGATACTTGTAAAGGTATAGGTGAGATTTCCAAACAAAATGTATGTTTCAAAAAATGAGAAATGAGCAATAAAGGCAATTATACTTGGAAGTGATCCCATTTAAAATTACGGTCAACACAAGGCTTACAATACTAATTAATCCCTATATATTTTCCATTTCCAAATACTAAAAATTGTATAAGCTAAGCTTACAATATTGGGTGCTCTGTTAATGTGGCTTTCATTGACATCCCAAAAATGTTGTATGAGTGATTAACCCTTCAAAAATAGCCTCAAAATGTAGTCTTAGTAATAAATCCATCAAATACAGCCCCAAAATACCATTTCCATGGCATCCACACTTTGGGTTGTGAAAACATGCAAAGATAGTTAGCCATCACATTTCTTGCAATAGGGGTCAAAACCATATCATTTATCCAATTATAAATATCACCACAACTAGTTTACATCTAATCCTTCTCATCATCTAATTTAATTTCTAGTGCATAGAGCACCATAGGATCTACATTAATGTGGTCAAGTAGTAGTGTTAGTTGGACCATCTCCATGTCCACTCTCATAAGCATTAGTATGGGAAAATTAGTTTGTATGTTACATGAGGGTGTCAATAAGTGCCTTAAGTTCATGTAGATTGTCAACCTCTACAACATCCTTCACTGTAGATGGGATTATCTCAAGCTAAATTTGTTATTTGATAGATATTCTCAAAGGTTGATTAAGCACATGATATACACCAAACCTATCCTATCTAAATCCTTTTTATTGGCCCTAAGACTCTTAATAATAAATTAATAAAGAATTTCATTCAAGATATTAAATGTTAGGACTTGTTCCAAATTCTTACGTAGATTAAGATTTTGATATGTTAGAATAATTAATAAATGTAAATGGGGCATGCTTCTTTTATAAAGACACCCCCATAAATAAATTAAGTTAGATTTACTAGGAGTTATAGAGTTAATAATGGAACTACCTTTTGGGTGAAATTCTCGTAGATAGTTGGTTATAAGAATTAGTTGGTTCTTACCAATTTTAAGGTAAAAGCTATTTATTTCCTTGTTTAGCTTTGTAAAAGGGTTAATGGAGTATTGGCACCCTCTCTATGTTCTTGTTTTATTTTGATCAATAAATACTTATGGACCCAACTTAGTGGGCATAAGATTCAATCTAAGTGTTTTTTACCTATCAGTAGTATCAAAGCTTGGCAATTAGGAGCATGGTGAATTTGGGTGAAGGGCAAGGTGAAAAATCCATTCACATGGAAATAAAGAGGCATCCATGAAGTCAAATTGGAATATCAGGTGAATAATAGAAGGTATGCATTTTGTGAATTTTGGCTTACCCTTTTGATACTTTGGTTAATGTTAAATTTTGAAAAATTATTAAAATATTTAATTTTTCAAATATTTTATATTTTTTTTTATGGCCTATAGTAAATCTGCATGAGAATAAGCCTATGTATGCATTTATATGGCCATCTCCTTGAATAGCTCTGCATGCTCATTACAAAACTTAGATCCTCCATTTTAAGTAGTTTTGAAGCCTATTATATGATCCAATCTGATTTAAAACCCCTATTTTCTACCCAAATAGCCATTTGTATAGCTTTTTTCAACCTAGAAACTTATGTGTCAATATGGTATGGATGCCATTTTTATCTCATTCAATTTTCTTAGTTTTTTAATCTATAAATGAGTGTATAAATGCCAAAAACCATTCCTAAACGCATCTGAGATGAAATTTGGAATGAATTTTTGAGTGGTATGGCCCATTTCTATGCTTGTAAATCCCTTTCAATGCCCAAGCTCCTCAAATAATCCATTTACCTGATCAAATTCTTTAGAAATAATCTCTAACATTTATATTTTTTGAGTTGTACGGCCCTGTATGAATTTGTACAGCCCAAAAGAGAGGTAAAAAAGTTTCAAGAAAACTCAGAGCTACCATGGCATCCATATGGCATTGAAAACTTCAGGCAGAATAAAAAATTGATTTTACTAAAGTACTCAATAGCCTTTGCAAAAATTTAGGGTTGAGGAGGGTCCCACTAAAAGCAAGGCAAATTATTTATTTTTAATTTGGGATAAATTTTCTTGGATAAATCAGATTTTACAAGCCCATGTAATTCTTTTTTATTTCTCATAGAGCAAATATCAAGTTTATATATCAAATTCTCTCTTTATAGACTTGTCAATGCTCTTAGAGTAATTGGAAGGGCTAGTTTTGGGAAGTGCTTTGAAAGGAGGAGGTCAAGGGTTACATTCTCTTCTTTTGGAAGAATGTTATTTATGGTTTATGATATTGTGAAATGAATATTCCCTTTTTATTTTTCATTTTTGTATGCTTTGCAAGTTGTAAAAAGCATACATGTTGTATAAGTTTGAATACAAGTTATAAAAAGGGAATCGAAGCTCATTTCTTTTGCATTATTTTGGTGAAATAAGGGTGTACTTGGTGAAATAAAGTTGTATTTTGGTGACATAAGGGTGTAATATTTTGATTTTTTTGTGTGGTTAAGTGAAAAACCCCATAGAATCAATTTATTGTGCAAAGTGCTATCAGTGACTGTGGTATTTTCTTCATTTGTCACAATTATTTTACATTGTGTCATACTTACTTTTATGTGTTTCAATTGATTTTTAAAAGATGCCAAAGATTTAAAAATTTCTTTTAGATGGTGATAGATTAATGATTTCTAATTATTCTGATTGGAAATGTTTGATGGAATCTTCATTATTTTTTAATGAGCTATAGGATATTGTAAAGAATGAAAATCCTACATTACCTACAGAACAAGCCAAACTTGATGCATTTAATTTGCATGTTTCTAAGGCCTTAGCTTTAATCAAGTATTGTTGTACTCATGATACTTATATACATATTGAAAATTATCCTCATAGTTACAATGCATGTAAAACCCTATCTAATTTGTATGATAAGAAACCTAAACATAAGAAGATAGACATTCATATGCTGTTATTTACTTTGTCATTAGAGGAAGATGGGGATATAGGAGAATACATGTCTAAGTTGAAGAATATTATTACTGAGTATACTAAATTTGGGTTTGGAAAACTAGATGATGATCTTATAGTTATTGTTGCATTGAAAGGACTACCTAGGTCCTATAGGAACTTTGTAGAAATTTTACTCTCTGACAAGATCACAAGCATCACTTTTGATAAATTGGTTGGGTTGTTTAATAAACATGACCTCTCTCTACCTAATAAATCTAATAAAATTGAGGAAGCCCATTTTTTAGAGTCTAAGCCTAGTTCATCTTCTTCTGGTCAATAAAATAATAGAGGGAACAATTACAAAGGGGGTCGAGGTTATAAAGGAGGTAGATATCAAAACCAAGGTAGAGGTTATTCAAATCAATAACAATATAGTCATTCTCATTAAAATGAGATGAGTGATAGAGGATGTGGTCACAACTCTTATAGAGGAAGAGGTCGAGGTATATCAGACATTTAGTGTCATAGATGTGGTAAATTTGGTCACATTACCTCTCAGTGTAGGATTCCTTTTGAAAAAATTTAGAGGCCACAAAAGTGACTAAGTCTAACTCTACTCAATATGTTGATCATGACTATGATAATTATAGTAATGTTACTCATGAATTTGCATTCACTAATTTAGGGCACATTGATTATATGGAATATGAGGCTAGAGATGAGCTCACAGATGTATAGGTTTTAGATACAAGAGCAACCAAACACATGACATTTAGGTATGAATTATTTTGGAATTTCAAAGAAGATTCTCTCTAGTATCCTTGGAAGATAATTATTTGCATACTCCATAAGGTCTTGGATCATTTCAGATTCTCCTTCCTAATGGATCAATAAAATACTTGGAGAATGTTTAGTATGTTCCCACATTATAAAAACATATTCTTTCCTTGGTAACTATTCGAAAGAAAGGTTATCAAATTGTGCTTGAAAATGGTCTCATTTATATCAATTAAATGAAGGATGGATACAAAACCATGCATACAAGATATGAGGATGGAAGTTTGGTTAGATTACATTATAAAGTGCTTCACCCCATAGTGGAACTTATAGCAGTTGTTTAAATAGGTACAAGTACTATGTCTATACAGTGGTTGTGGCATCTCCACTATGGACATTTGAATGTTCATTCTTTAGTGGACTTGTAGAGATATGGTATGGTGAGTGGGTTGCCCACTTTTCATAAAGATAGTATTCTTTGTGAATCATGTATTTTGGGCAAATAGAATTGGGAAAATTTTCCTAATAATTATTCATGGAGAGCTAATAGATGTTTGCAGTTAGTTCATAATGATGTATGTGACAGGAAGAAGTCATTTATTAGATGGTGTAGATATTTTGTGTTGTTTATTGATGATTTTTCTCAGATGACTTAGGTGTTTTTCATGAAAAACAAATCAGAAGTCTTCACTAAGTTTGTTGATTGGTTACACTTAGTTGAAAAAGAAATAGGTTCACACTTAGCCACTCTTCATTCAGATAATGGTGGTGAGTATACTTTGAATGAGTTTTTGGATTATTATCAGAAACATGGCATTCATTGATAATACAGTAATGCTTACACTCCATAGCAGAATGGAGTATCTAAATGAATGAATAGAAATTTAGAGGGCATAGTACAAGCTATGTTGCATTATAAATAGCTCAATGATAAGTTTTGGGCTGAAGCCATTGGTACTATAGTGTATTTGAAAACCAGGTCCCCCACAATTGCACTTTTGGGACAAACTCCATATGAGGCTTGGTATGGGTTTAAACCAAAAGTTAAACACTTGAAAGTTTTTGGATGCCTTTATTTTGATTTAGTTCCACTGAACATAGAACTAAGTTGGAACCATGAGGTTAAAAATGCATCTTTCCTAGATATTCAAAAAATTAAAAAGGGGTGTCATTTGCTCGAACAGGATATAGTAAAATTCATAGTGAGTTAGGATGTAGTATTTGATGATTTTGGTTCTATGAACACTACAGATATTGATTCTCAATTTGATAGGTTAGAGAGTAAAATTGGAAAACATGATAAGGGATTGAATAATGATGACAATTCTCTAAGGTTATGGTATGAGACTAATATTCCTTCAATTTCCTCTCCTTCATCTACTAATTCATGACTTGATGACTTAGAAAATGTTGAAAATTCTCTAAGTCTTCCTTTGAATGGTGCACATGATGAGAATTCTAGTGTTCCTAATTTGAATAAGTATCCAAAATGGGATCAAAGTACTTTTTTTGAGTTTAAAGTAGATGAAGTTAGTTTAAAACATCCCAAGAGTTCTCATAAATAGGTGAACTATGAAATGGTTGTTACTACTTCTTCCATTGAGCCATCTACTTTTGAATAGGCCTCTACTGAATATGTTTGTCAATAGGCAATGCAAAGTGAGTATGATGCAATACTTAACAATAATACTTGGGTTTTGACTGATCCTCTTCCACATTTTCAACCCATAAGATGCAAATGGGTTATAGGACTAAGTATAAATCGGATGGATCCATTGATAAACATAAGGCAAGAATTATTGCAAAAGGATATGTGCAACAAGAAGGTATTGACTATGAAGAAACATTTGCACGAACTACCAAATGACAAATTATTCATATGGTACTTGCCTTAGCTATATAAAATGGTTGGAAAGTAAATCAAATGGATGTTAAAAGTGCTTTATTTAATGGTGATTTATAGGAAGAAGTATACATGAAACAACCTCAAGGTTTTGAGAAAGTGGTTGCAGATAACAAAGTGTGTAAATTGATAAAAGCTTTGTATGGGCTCAAATAGGCACCCAAGGCTTGGTATGAGAAAATGGATTCATACTTGAAGATAATTGGATTTCAATAAAGTGAATCCAATGATACTCTCTATTTTCAAGTGTAGGGTAAGAAATTGGTGATTCTTGTCCTCTATGTCGATGACTTGTTTGTCACAGGCAATGATGAAAACCATAACAAGTCTATGAAGAAGGAATTAAGAGATGGGTTTGAATAACAGTTCTTGGAATTCTTCACTACTACCTTGGCATAGAAGTAACTCAAAAGTAGCATAGTATTTTCATTTCAAAAACTAAGTATATATCTACATTATTAAATAAGTTTGGCGTGAATGACTACAAACCTACCCTCACTCCCATGGAAAGTAACTTGAAATTGTCTAAAGATGATAGTAATGCCTTTTTTTATGGCACCAAATATAGATAGCTAGTGGGAGGTTTGATATATTTGATGACCAATAGGTTTGATGTATCATTTTTATTTGGAATTTTTTCTAGGTTTATGCATGATCCTAGAGAAATTCATTGGCATGCAGCAAAAAGAGTACTTCATTACCTTTAAGGACTGAAAACATATGGCCTTGAGTACTATCACAAGAAGAAATTAAAACTTGTTGGGTATTGTGATATATATTTTTGTAGATGTGTGGATGACATAGTGTCCACAATAAGATACACTATGCATATGAGTTTAGCTACCATTACTTGGTGTTATAAGAAGTAGGCTATAGTGGTAAATTCATAAATAGAATTAGAATATATCACAACATAGGATGCTTCCAAATAAATTTTTTACTTACGATACATTCTTGAATATCTTTAGATTTCTCAAATTGCTCCTAAATAGTTATACATGGATAATCAAAGTACATTAAGATGTCAAAGAATCCAATATTTTCTGCCAAAATAAAACATATGGATGTCAAATATCATTATCTATGAATGATGATGGAAAAGAAAGCACTTGATCCAATATATTGCTTGATTGTTGATTAGACAACTGACATTTTTACTAAACCCCTTGAAAGAATCAAACTTGAAAAAATCAGAAAAATGCTTGGCATGTGTCCAAAGACCTAACCTTGGATCATAGGGGGGTTTGTTAGGACTTGTTCAAAAGTCTTAACTTAACTTATGATTTTGATATGTTAGAATAATTAATGAATGTAAATGGGGCATACTTATTTTATAAAGATACCCCCATAAATAAATTAGATTAGATTTACGTAGAGTTGTAGAGTTAATAATTGAACTACCTTTCAGGTGAAATTCTCATAGATGGTTATAGGAATTAGTTGGTTTTTACCAGTTCTGAGGTAAAAGATATTTATTTCCATGTTTGGATTTATAAAAAGGTTAATCGAGTATTACAATATTTTCTATGTACTTGTTTTATTTTGATCAATAAAATACTTGTGGATCCACCTCAATGGGCACAAGATTCAACCTAAGTGTTTTTTACCTATCATTAAACTTGCATTAAATTTTTCTCAAAAAATATGAAGGAATCTCATTATTTTTAGAAGGTGGGACATCGTAACCATCCACCATTAATCTCAAAAAAAAATCTCATCAATGAATGGTGGTAGTAGTGGATTGGGAAATATTTGAATTGCATTATAATTGTCACATTGGTTTTTAGATTACTGAATAATGAGCATTTTTTTCTATTTTTTTTTTTTATCTCTCAAACTAATTGCTAACAATTTGACATTATCATAGTAATAATTACATCTCTCTCTATAATATTCCCATCTATCAATTTGACATGTTACCATTTAATCAAATTCACCTACAGTAAGGTAGGGTCCAATGCTAGGGGATTGTTGATTATTTTTTAGGGGTGTTGTTGAGAAATTGTAGGATTGTTTTTCCTAATTTATAGTCCTATGTTATTTAAAATTTTATGCAATATATGTTGCTCAAAAAAATTAAGAGTTTTTTAATTTAAAAAGTTGTTTGAAAATAAATAAATAAATATGATTGGATATAAAACTACATTTGGAAACACTGAATTCATGTTATATGAAATAAAGAGTTAACAATATAAGAAGAAAAAAATTACAGATGACTGCAAGTGCATGAATACATCATGCATCTTAGTAACTATGGATTATTTTAAAAATTCCAATAAGACTATTGTATACTCGAGTCAAAATCACCAGTCTTGTCTATAGAAATTGATGAACACATCTCCAGCTCACTTTGCAATGTTTGTAGTCAAAAACACCAAGAAACACATCTCACAATCAGACTTCAAAATTAAAGTTAGTAAGAAATAATTATGATATTAATAAATTGAAGAAATAAACCAAAGGATTTGAGTGAATAAATAAACTCATTGGAATAGATATTCATTGGTGCTAAATAAATTTTAACTTAATTTGGATCGATTCAACAACAAAATTGTGTATCATTAATTAAAATTATAGCTTTGAATACCTCATGGTTAACTAAAATTTGATTGTCATTTTATAAAGTAGAACAAATATTCCTTTGTATAATTTGTATGTAATTTAATAGTTTATAGACTTTTTATAACCAATTTTTAAGGGATACAAAATTAATCTTTTATATTACTTGAAATTTGATTGTCCATCTACTTTGCTACCAATTGTCTTCTATTAAGTGTCATCTGTAGCATCAATTTAATACTTCTTGATACATGATTTTAATTTTTTTATAAGTGATTAAAAAAATTTAATTTAATTCCAATCAAACATTAATGTTTGATATATTTACTCTTCAGAGTAATCTACCTCATCTGATGTGCATATGGTGAAGCATCACAAAGTTTTAAATATGTACCTTTGAGCACATTTTTTAACCCCTCCCATACATGACTATTAAAAGAAGCAGAAACTCAACCCATTTTCATGTTAAGTGGCATTATATAATATATTAAAGACATAAAAATTCATTTAATTTTTTTAAAAATTTAATATTATTTCTGTAATATTAACAATATATAGATATATAATCTCTATAATCTTGATAAATGAAGTTTTTGCAATTCTTGTATTAAAATATTTTTTCAAGATTAAAGTTGCTTGACTTATAGTTTTCTGTTTAAATTTAATTAATTTTACATGGATGTGATTTGGCCACGTATTTTTGAATTATCATTTTGTAAAGTAGGGGAAAGGTCCCAGTAGTGATGCACCCTAACTTTGGAAAATGAATTAAGGTGCCACAACATCACATTAGATTTCAAAAAAATTACCCATTTTAATATGTCATCTTAACTACTTATAAATAAGGTTTCAAGGTCTAACTCATTATACATTTTATGATATAACCAATTTTATCAGGAGAGGTCATAAAATACATTTTTTAAACCTATGACCAAAACTTAACCTTTGGAGTACCAATAGATGCACATTAGAGTATCAATACTTGAGTCTTACCTATCAAGATGTGATTAGTTGCTTTTAATTTTATATAATAAATGTTGAAAAATTATTAGATACTACATGCTCAGCTTTTGGTGCACTTTAATATTTATACACACCAATATGTTCTATCAATGGAACACACCTTAATAAAAACTTCATCCTGAAATTGAAAGGTGCACCACTACTGGGATCTTTCCCCTAGAATAGAGATTCATTTGTATAATTGATATGTAATTTAATGGTTTTTAGACTTCTAATAACCAATTTTGAAGGGCTATAAAAATAATCATTTGCATTACTTGAAATTGATTGATTGTCTATCTATTTTACTACCAATTGCCATGTCCTAAGTGTCATCTGTAACAACAAATTTAATGCTTCGTGATATGTGATTTAACCTTCAAGATACGTGATTGAAAATTTTAATGTAATGCCCATTCCCTACCAAATATTATTAATGTTTGATAGATTTTCTCTTTGAAATAATCTACCTCTTCTATTTCGCACATGGTGAAGTGTTGAAGAATTTTAATTTTGTACTTGTGAATGAATTTTTGACTCTATCCCATACATGAATGTTAAATTAAGTAGAAACTTAACCCATTTTCATGTTAAGTGGTATTATAAAATATGTTAAAGGCATAAAAATTCATTTAATTTTGTTAAAAAGATAATATTATTTATCTACTATTAACAATATATAGATGTATTTAAATATATTATACTAAAATATATAATATATAATATAGATTTATAATCTATATTAACATATATATTATATAATATAATAATATTTATTAATATTAAAATATATTTTACAAAATATATAAATTATATATTATATTAATATATAATTAATTAGTTTATCATATAAAAATATTATGATATATATTATATGTCAATATTTATTTAATAACTAATATAATTTGTGTGTGTGTGTGTGTGTTGGTAAGAGGGGTTATGTGAAGAAAAAGAGTGTAAATCAACAATTAAACCTATTAGTGACTCTAAACCCATGACAATGTCAAAATAAGTTCATCTAAAGTAATTGTGGGCACAAACCTATAAGGATCTAAATCATCATGCAATGCTTTAGTATGTGATGGCTTGCATTTTTAGTGTAAAGAGATAGTCTCTTAGCATAATCTCTTCGTCAAAATTATAAATCCCTTAGTTTTGATCAATGGGCATCTGTATTTTTTGGATAGGGAGCTCAATTATGGGTGATCATGTTTTTTCTTAGTGATTCCAATGGAGAAATTGCTTTTGTTACAATGGTGCTAAAAACATTATAAGTGAACAAGAAGAATTTCAGGTTTAGAAATATGATAAAAATTTGAAGTGGACATATATGTTTGAAAGACACCATCTATTCTAATGTTTATTCCTACTATTATACCACCACCACTTATTTCTCCTTAAAAGATATTAATAATTAATAATGTTACATCTTTAAAAAAATTGGATGAAACTCCACTTATTATGCAAGAGTCTATTATTTCTAAATCATTACCATCGATTCTAAAGTTCCATGATGATAATTTTACTTCTATTTCCATATTTTAACTTCTATAATTTTCATTGTATGGTCTTGTAGGAGATTATTAAACATTTTCTAATTCTGATGATCCCCTTGATGTGATCCAAAACCGATGATAGGAGACCCATCAAGTGTAATTTATTGTGATGAGTCTATTGCTATTTTATTGGAATAAAATTTCCTAAATTATACAAATCTACATTTAGATACAATCTATAAATGAAAATTCTATATATAGAAATACTATATATAGTAAGTGTTATGAGATAGACTGCTTATGCCCTCACATAACCATAATTTATATAAGCATACAAAATCCTTTTCCAAGAGGTCTTTGAGTTACTACTTATGATTTTGTGACACTTATTTTAATTACCATTTTGGGGTTACATTCATCTCCAAATATTAGTTTATAAATTCAATAAAGGTGACTCACCCTCATAGGTATTTGAATTGGTGAATTAAATTATCTCAGAGGTATTCTATGGGGGCTAAAAATTAAGGAGTCAACTCCCTCTTCGACAATTTGCTTATGTTACATCTTCAAAAAATGTGGATGAAACTCCACTTATTATGAAAGAGGTTATTATTTCTAAATCATTACCATTGATTCCAAAGTTTCATGATGATAGTTTTACATCTATTTCCATATTTAAACTTTTATAATTTTCATTGTATGTCTTTTAGCAGATTATTGAACATTTTTTAATTATAATGATCCCCTTGATATGATCCAAAAACCATGGTAGGAGACCCATAAATTTTAATTTATTGGTACTCATATAAGTCAAGGATTGACCAAATATACTCAGGGGTTGATTACAGGTGTAGGGAGAGATATGAGTTGACACCTAGCCAACTTCATAATAAGAAGCACCAGAGACTTTATGAATCTAGTAATTTTTTGCATGGTGCATTTTGTAATATAGTTCATTGTGGCACCATCATGTTCACTATTTGATTGGTATCACATTTTGGTTCATTTGGATTAACTTTGTAATATGGCTTGATATCTTAAAATTTTATGTATTAGATGAGGCTAATATGGTGGCCCAAAACTTTACTAACTTGTTTAATGCAAGAAGTTTCATTTCTTGACCATGTTTAGGGTCACCTACTTATTTCTATTAAGTAGGAAATTTTAGTACCACAAAGTGTGGTGGTAAGGGATGAAATGATACTTCTAATGCAAGAGGGTTATGCGAGACATATTGTGAATCAAGCACATAATTTGGATGTCTTTTAGGTGTTCTTCTCAATGAGATGATTTTTTTCCTCCAATGCTTTAGTAATTTGTAATGAGGATTGTGAAAAAGGCCAACCTTGGTTCTTTTATCTTTATTTACAAGATTTTGTCTCAAATACAAATCTATATCTAAAGACATCTATAAAAATATTCATGTTTAGTATATAGTAACATATGGATATATTTCTATATACATACTATATAAATAGAAAGTGTTCTTATGATAGATAAAAATGATATTGGTCATCATAGAATGGACCAATCAGTCATCAAAAAGCCTTAGAAATTCTTTCTAAATGAATCGGTAGCTGAAAATAGAATTGATCATCTTGAGATGTACCAGTTAATCATCAAAATACCCTTGAAAAGCTTCCCAAATGAGTCTATTGCTATTTTATTAGAATGAAATTCCCTAAATCATATAAATATACATTTAGATACAATCTATAAATAGAAAGTCTTATATATAAATACTATATATAGTAAGTGTTTTGAGGTAGCTAAAAATGGCATTGATCATCTTGAGATGTACCAATTTGTAGTAATCTAAATCTACTCGAACATCAAACTACCTAAGTAAGATCTAGATCCATTAGAACTAAATTCAATACATGAATTCACAATTTAAATCAGTATTATAATCCTAAAGCTAAATTCTCTAAATCATGATTAAATAGAATATGAAAATAAGAAGATTGGATTGATTACCTTAGACTCAAAATTTTAACATTATGTTGGCATGATCATGGACTACTGATGATAGATTAGATTGGCATGGAGACTCTTGATCACTTTAATAGTTGGACATGGATTTGTTAGATGATTTATAGTTATTTCCAATGGAGGAATGGAGTTGTTTAAATATAAAGAGGAAGGAATGATCAATGGTTAAGATTCAAAGTTGGCTTGGGGACATCAAGGGTTGGGGATTATTCTTGGAAGTCTCTAGATTTAGAGGTTTCTAAAGAGGATAGGTTAGAATAGAGAAGATTCTAGAATTGGAGAATTTTAGAATCCTCGTAAGGACTAATTAAGATTATGTAGGGGATTAGATCAGTGATTAGGGACTAAGAGTGTAGGAGAGCCTCGGAATAGGCTAGTGTAAGTGGGTAGATGGGCCACAGGAATTTAAAATTCTTAAATAATAGATAAGTGAGGATTAGGATAAGATAATGGGGATTTAGGATAATTAATTGATTTTTGGGGATGGATAAATTTAGTAGATGATAAATAATGAATGGTGACATTAGATAAATAATAAAAAAGGGGTGATAAATTAATGGGATGAAAAGGGATAAATTAGATAAGTAAAATTAGTGTCAACTAATAATAATATTAGTGATGTTAAATGGAGTGAATTTAGATGTATACATATTGATATGTACCAGTTAATGATCAAAATGCCCTTAAATTTTTTTCCAAGAGATATAATTAAATCATATGTTTCATCAGTAACATAATTTTTATAATCTTGATAAATGAAGTTTGTGTGATTCTTGTATTAAAATATTTTCTTAAAGAGGAGTAAAGTTTATTGGATTACAGTTTCTTATTTAAATTTGATTTATTTTACATGGATATGATTTGGCCACATATTTTTGACCCCAATATTTCCAGCTTCAAAGTTGAAGTACGTGTGTTATCGATCGAGATGTTTAACCATGACTCTGTATTGAGATATCACACCTTGTTGTCATGAATGAAAATTTAATGTTTATAGATTAGTATGGTGTAAATTGCATATTCTGTTACATAATCATAATTTAGATAAACCTACAAAATCCTTTTCCAAGTCTAGGTCCTTGAGTTACTAGGTATGATTTTGTGTCACTTATTTTAATTACCATTTTGAGGTCGAATTCATCTCCAAATATTAGTTTGTAAATTTAAGAAAGATGGCTCGCTCTTACAGGTATTTGAATTGGTGAATCAAATTATCTCAAATGTATTTTATGAAGACTAAAAATTAAGGAGTCAAATCCCTATTAGACAATTTAATCGTGTGATTTAATGAACAAATATAAATAAACTTTTTAATAAGAATAATTATAATAAACAATAAAAATTTGTAAATATTTTTATATTCAAAAACTATTTAAGTTTATTATTTATTTTTATTTGTTTAAATATTTAAATATTTTTATTAAATAATGTACATTGCTTAAATGTTTAATATTTTTAAATATATAAATATTTTTTTAAAATAATTTTATATGTTAAAAAATTTTATATAAACTTTTAAATTATTATAGAATTAAAAATTCATGCATTTTCAATTTTTTTTAAAAAAAATTCACACGCTTCAAAATTAGGGTTAAATTTATCTTTTTCTCTTTCCATTATTTTCTCTTAATTTTTATCTTTCCCTTTAGAAGGCCGAAAAACATTCTTTTATTGACTATTAGGTTAACTGTGGCATTAGTGGTGGAAGCTTTGACCTCATTTTTCATTGTCATTTCTACAAGGCTTTCTTGTCATTTATTTAAACTATTTAATGTATTATTTTACTATATCTAAAATGTGTGATTTATTTGGCTTGACATGACCCTTTTATTCATTGTTTACCACTCTAAGTTACGAAATTGTTGAGATTCAGATAAACCTGGTTTGGTTATAAAATGGTTGAGATAATGAAATGATAGTGATTAGGATTGTTTAGTGCTTACTTGTATTCAACAGGGACCCAAATGGTGAATGCAAGAGGAAAGAAGATATTTTTCATTAATTTTAAGCAAATAATCATAGTAAACAAGTGCCATGATGTGAAAGGGTTTCAATATTTCCACCATGTCTCTATCTCCTCGCATCATTCATCTGTGTGCTCTATTCATGATATTGTGAATTATTTCCATTTTAGATTGAGTTGAAAAGTCATTTTTTGACCTATTCCAATTTATTATTATTTGACTTGAACTGTTTATATTTTATAATAAGTTAAAAAATCATTTTTTGGGGTGGCAAACTTTTCCCTCATTCCACATCATAAATTTTAATGATTGAATAACACCTAGCATTATTATTTGGGGTGGCAAACTTTTTCCTCATGGTTCAATATTCCTGGATAGAGGGGTCAAACACATCATTATATATTAAAAAAAATCTTATAAAATATATGCACCTTAAAAATAGGAACAACTACTATTTATGGAGAAGTTTTTGAGGGGTGGGAAGCATTAGGGGGCTGAAGATTTGATGGTTGCTCCTTTTTTTTTGGTTGTCATCTATCATTAGCATCCAATCAATTTTTTTATTTTTCAAACAAAATTTTTTAGTAAAATGCTCCTAATTTTTATCATCAACATGTATTACACATAATTTTTTTAGTCTTTGGAGCACATCCAGGTATCTTTGGATCATCTTGTACAAGTCTTCAAATCACCTTGTACAGATCTTTAGAGCATTCCTAGACTTATTCAGAGTATTATGTGTATGTCTTTAGAGCACATCTAGAGCATCTTTGGAGAAATTTTAGATCATCTTTGGAGTGTCTTTAGAGCATTCAATCCTCAAAGCTTGCTTGTTCAATCCTCAAAATTGTATCCAAAAGAGTTATCAAAACTATGTGTTGCCTTATAAAAATTACCCCATCATTGGGATGTGTTGTTGTACTCAAAATTACCCCATTCTTGGGATGTGTTTCTATACTCAAAAATTCTCTATTCATCCAAGTTAGACATAATAACAAGGTAAAGAATCAACAAAAAATTACATATAAAAAAATAACAAATTGCATTCATATCCTACTTAGATCAAACTTTACTATTAAACGCAATACAATATATAACCAAAGGCAATATTTTATGGATAGTTTATATAACTATGATAAACTATATGAAATTCTCATAATTTTTTCCCCACACTCTACCTTTTACAAGTCCTCTTGTAAATAAGTGGGATAACTGATACTTAATCCAAATTTTCTAAGTTAAACCTCTGACTTAGATCATAAACTTCAAAATGATAACCCCAGTTATGGTTGCCCCAGTCATGGTGTCCCTTTAGCAAGAATCCAAGATCTCTAAAAAGTTTATGCAACTAGAACTGAAATTCAACTTCTGCTTGATAAATCCAACAATGCCATAGAGATAGAGGACACATAATGATAAGAGGCCTAAACCTCATCCTAATCTAGACATCTAAACCTATTTTCTCTAAGAGACGAGTGATTATCTAGCAAACTGATTTGGCTCTTCTTAGATTTCATCTAATATTGGTGCATTCAAAGACATCCCTATGCTTAAAACTAATAGGTAATGATTCCCACTTGGTAATACTTACATTTATAACATTGGCTTGAAAATATTACAATCATGAAAATTTTCCAGTGCATAGATTTATGTGTTTCCAAGTCCCAAATCAAATTGCACAACACTTTTCAAACACCATTATGCAGGATCAAATCAATTCCAATCACCTTCAAATTTCATATGATGGTAGCCAAATGTGAGAATAATGTGGGGATAAAACAAGTCCTAGAAATTCATTCTCATGTACCAAATATGTAGCTATGAAAATTGTCTTTTGAGCTAATTTTTACTTGGTTAATTTTCTATGATTCCAATTTTTAGATCTAGTTTGTGCACACATTTCAAACTCATTTTCTCAATGGTAAAGAAGTTAAAATGTTGTTCAATTTTATTATGGTGATATATAAATGTCATTAGAGTGCAATGGGAAAGATAATATGCACATATTAGATATAATGTATAGAATGCATAACTATGAAAATAAGCTTTTACATTCACTTTTACTTGGTCATTTTCTACATCTCCCAATTGTTAATTCTATCCAGTGAGCACTTTTGAATCCCATTTGCATAGGATCAAATGGAGTCTAAATTATATGAAAAATTATATGATTGTACCCTGATGGTATGAGAAGGTAATGTGTTTTTTCATAACTACGTGAGCTTCCATTAAAAAGTTATGATGGTGTAAAGTGACCCTTCTAGGAAGGTTTATCACAACCAACTTTTCACTAGAAAACACTCAGAGGAGGTCAAAGGGGTTATTTTGATCTTTTTAAAATTTTGAAAATACCTTTTTGAGAATCTTTTCAAGAGATTACTATAAATATAAGATATGGGTTTTGCTCATATATTGCTATAAAATTTTCCATTTTTCCATGTTCTAAAGGTGTTGATGCTACTATGTAGATTGTGTATTAGTTGATTAGCCATATATTTTGATCCATAGTTCCTTTTTGATACCATTTGTTATGTTAAAAATTTAAATTCTCCCTCTTTATAATTATGTTGATTTCAAATTAGAGAAATGTATGATCAAAATTGGTTAATATCACAGCTGCAACATTGTGTTGATTTGATAAGCCTTCACAAAGTGTCTAAAGGCTTCTAGAAGACCAAGTGGGAGATGTGGAATTTGGTAAGTGGAAGAGGTTAAGTGGAAAGAGGATGTAACTCAAACCATTTAATAAGCCTTCTATAATAATGAAGAGTTTCTCCATGTAGGATGACATCACTCAAGTCATCATCCATTTCCCCTCTTCAATCTTCCATTTTCTTCTATATATCTCACATTTTTCCCATTGTAAGAGACTACTTGCTCTTATAGTATGGCTTAGCCCTAGCCATTTTGTTATAAAAACACCTCTTTACAATAATATAAGAGTTAATTTACCTTTATACATGCTTTCATCTTGTTTTCAGTTGAGTTTGTGTAGGAATACTTTGTGAAGGATCTCTCTTTTTCGGTGTTTTTCCTCTCTCTCTTGCCTCTATACAAGATATTTTATGTTTGTAGGTCTTAGAATGTGTTATATCAGTCATGAGGTGAAGATAGGTTGTGGTTATTATCATCCCTTCCTCCTTTGGCATATTTCTTTGAGACTTCTTAAGAAACACTTATGCAATGAGCTAGTTATGGAGTTTGTGTGAGTGTATGAGTTCTTAGCTATCATATGTGTGTGTCTCAAAGTAATGAGGAGTGTCAAAGATTGGTGTATCACATTTTTTTGTTTTCAATGATCCCTTTTTCCTCTTTCTAACACTTTTATTTATCAATCAATAGTTTAGAGTAATTTTCTAAGAGCCTAATTAATACACCTAGTGATAGGTTATCCTTATACCTATCATTTAACCAATCAATAGATTGGTGTCATTTTTAAATAGGGTGGTGTCTAATGGTTGTTTGAAATGAAACTATTTGGTATTAGAGTTGTATATTTCACTATTTGGGGGGTTTTACTTTTAATGTACTTTCTAAATCCTAAAAATAGTAAATAGAAATCTAACTCTAGTTTACACGAAACTAAATCTAAATTGTTTGTTAATCATTCACACTATCAACATTTAGAACTTCAACATCCATAACTTTGAACTAGGAACTTAACAACTCTTTGGAATGACAAGGAGATGTGTATTTCAACTTAGTTCAACATCTATTCGTAGGATACAAAATATTTACAATTTTAATGCCCAAATCTATTTATTAAAATTATAGACAATCTAAGAGTCAAATCCCATGCTTTTAGTAATATGTTATAACTAACTCAACTAATCATAGATAGTAAATAACTAATCTAAACTCAAGATACTTATCCAATTTACAAAATAAAGATATAAATATATGTAAAATATTTTAAGTCATTACCATGAATGGTAATTTATAAAATAAGACATCTAAATACAGAAAGTCTATTTATAGATATCGATAGAATTACTATTCTAAGTAGTAGGATCTAGCTCATCTTCAGAGCACATACATGTATCTTTGGAGCATCTTCTATAGGTCTTTAGAGCACCTGTATAGGTCTTCAGAGCATTCTTAGACTTCTTTAGAGCATCTTGTGTATGTCTTTGGAACACACCCAAAGCATCTTCAAAGCAATTTTGGAGCATATTTAGAGTGTCTTTAGAGCGTTAAATCTTCATAGCTTTCTAACTGAATCCTCAAAGTTGTATCTAAAAGAGTTATCAAAACTATGTGTTGTCTTCTCAAAATTACCTCATCATTGGGATGTGTTGTTTTACTCAAAATTACCTCATTATTGGGATGTGTTATTTTACTCAAAACTGCATTATTCATCTAAGTTAGACACAATAATAAGGTAAAAAATTATTAATAAATTCTATATAAATAAATAAAAAATTGCATTCATATATTACTTAGATCAGACTTTAACTATTGAGTGCAATATAATATATAACCAAATGCAACACTTTACGGATAGTTTATATAACTATGATGAGCTATATGAAATGCTCATCATTTCTCCCCCACACTTTACCTTTTTCAAGTCCTCTTGTAAATAAGTGGAATGACTGATCCTTAATCTAAATTTCCTAATTCAAACCTCTAACTTAGATCATAAACTTCAAATTTATGGCCGCAATCATGGTATCCCCTTGGCAAGAATCTAAGATCTTTGACAACTTTATGCACCCAGGCTTCAAATTCAACTTCTGCTTGAGAATTCCAACACCACCATGGAGATAGAGAACACAGAATGATAGGAGGCCTAAACCTCATCCTGATCTAGACATCTAAACTTTTTTCCTCTATGAGCCAAGTGATTATCTAGTGAATTTGTTTGACTCTTCTTGGACTCCATCTAATATTAGTAATGCTAAGGAATTTCCTATGCTTCCACTCAATAGGTAATGTCTCCCACCTGGAAAAACTTGCATTGAAACCATTTGCATAATGGTGGTTTAGAAAAGTTCTAAAAGTAGCAATATTAGATCTCAATAGTTGATATTTGATCTTCATATGCATATGATATAGTGGTTGAAAAGCATAAATAAGTTTATTTGCTTCTAAAAATTGTGGTCTCGTGCATAACCCAGTGGTGCTTTATAATTTTAAAAATCTATTATTGGCCTGTTGCCATGCCATTTGGCTCCTTAGAGTGGAGAGAAAGGCACACAATTATGTCTCTCTAAAAAATAAATTTATCATAAAACCAGATTGATATCCTAACAACAAATTGAAAGTATAAAACTCACAACTGGCATCCTACCTTTCTTTAATGCTCTTTAGAAAAATGTCCATAAATACATTCTTGTATTCAATGATATGTGAAAAACCAAGGGAAATTAACTAAATCTACCATTTATAAAACTACTCATGTAAAAAAGGAACATTAATTGATGAAGGTTTCCTGCATGCTAATAGTTTCTCAGAAATAGGACAAACGTGTTGGATAGAATCCTATGATTTTTGCAATTACAGTTAGGATTCTACCAATTATTTTTGAGATTCCTCCTTAAGTTTGACATTTTCATCCTTTAATTTTTGAATTTTCTTCTAGGTGTTATGCCATACAAAGATCATTTCATGTAATAGAATAGGGAAAGAGGTGATATCTCTTATTGGACCTTATGTCTAAACTATAATTTCTTGTGTTTCTCTTTACATGGCCTGAATAAAGGCTTGTAACTCATTATTCCAAGCGGTGGGATCTATTATTATATTAGTATATTGGGAAAGAATTGTATTTCTATTAGAAATACTTTCTCTTAGATTATTAATTAGATTACACTTATCAACATTGACATTTTACAAATCAGTAATCTAAGTGTCCTTAATAGCAAGAGAATTATGCAAATTACTCAATTCTTCGGTCTATGAAAACATTAAATTGTGTACCCTAGTATATTTATCTTGTATTCCTTTAAGAATTATTTCTTATTCACTAACTCTAGTAATAGATTCTTCCCACATTTGTTTCAAATTAGAAATCATCAAGTCCTTACCTTTCAAAGTTAAACAGAGAACATTTAACTCTATTTGTTGCAATTTGATTATTTCCTCATGGCATGATAAATCCATGGCATGCTAAAATTATTTTTCTTCATTAACAGAATGTGGAGAAGATGTATCTTCTTCAATCAAGGTTACCTTACCCTTATTAGCAATAGAGGGAACAAGATGCTCTACTTCTTGAGGTATAACTTCTTCTGTTAGGGTTCTCTCTACAAATACAACTTATTCTACAACTTGTACATCTTCTTCTTCTTCTTTCAAGATAAGTTGGTGAATGCACTAGAGTTTAGTTGGAGGATGAGGGGGATATAAATAAATTATCATTTGTCACTTTGATCTATGATGTAATATCTTCATTACCAATTATAGCAAAGATGGTCATTCTATAATTTAAACTATGGGTTCTTCAATCCAAATTGTATAGGAAGGAGGATAGGCAAGGTATGGTGTCTTTTTGGCAGGAACTAGATAAAAATTTTGGATGAAAGGGGACTAAGCCTTTTTACCCCTTATTTTAATGATAAAATAATGGTGACAAATGAGTGTAACCAGCCCATGATGGTGGGTAGACACAATAACTCTTCTTAACTTCTAAGAAACATTAATCAGAGTATTATGAATAAAAAAGTGAAGATTGATCTTATATTATTTTTGAACATCTCCTTTCCTTAAGTAAAGAAGGATTCTCATAGCATCTCCACACACTACTGTAAACTAACCATCATAAGTGATATATTTCATTACTTAAAAAACAACATTTTACCAGGGTTGAGGAAGAATTTATCTCAAAGTACCCTTGGCCACTCCTTGGGGTGATTTGGCTAATATGGGGTGTGGCTCATTTCCTTCAACAAACATATAAATTAGGTTAGAAAAAATAATCTTTTCAATGGAAACTACTCCATCTTCAAGAATCCTAGATTGAAAACTAATTACAGAGGGATTGACTAGAATGTTCTTCCCTTTTATAATAACATGATCTTCATCAAAATTCTCATAGAATTCTTACATAATTTATTCATATAATCCCTAAAATATTTTTAATAAATTCAACTAACCTACTATTTCAAATACATCTTTGGTTGCTTCATCTTGCAACAATGCATTGGAGGATTCTGGTTCACTCTTTTTATTTCTCCCACCCATCTTTAGAGAAAGCACTATTTAATTACAAATTTGACTATATTGTAAAAACACAAAGCTCAAATTCACATAAGGAATAAGGGAAGTAAGAGGTTAGAGATATGACACAAAATTTGATGGTAGTGATAATGCAACAATGAATAACAAAGTAGGTTATATGATGTGATTATGACAAGAATGATGATAGTAATTACAGTTATCTCTTTGGAACATGGGAGATATAATGGGAAGGTGTTTTATCTAGTCAAGTACTAATAATGTGTCACAAAGGTCATTATTGGTAGTACTGGAAATAATAATCACAATGAATTACACCTCATACCAAATATTTCTAAAAAACCCTCTATTTCAAATAGAGTCACATCAATCTTATTTGAAAAGACTGTTTGGAAACATCATCCCATTAAATCTATTGGAGGAGATATTTTGAAAATATTTTCACAACAAATCTATTGGAAGAGATTTTTGAAAACACCATCACATCAAATTATGGATTGCAACATTGGTGGTCTAATGTAATTATCTTGATTCTCAATCATGAAGGTGGATTCTTTCCATTCATGATTTTTCATCTTAGGAGCATAGCTATCAGTCTTCAGAGCATAACTTCTAGTCTTTGGAGCTAAGTCACTAGTCTTTGAAGCTAAACCTTCAAACTTCAGAGCAAAATTTTAGTCTAATTTAAACTTTGTTTATATATATAATATATATTTATCTCTTTATATAAATAAATAAATAACCTTATATATCTAGTGTTTTTTTAATATATTTGTATCTAATTACATCTACTTAATCCATGTCTTATTTAAAGAACCACTTGGGGACTCTATTGATGGGGGAAATAGTTAAACTAGAATTAGCCTTTGGAAGGTAGACGTCTAGGGAGGAATCCTCTCCACATGGTAGAATAATTCATTGTATTATTTGTTGTATGTGGATAATGCAATGGTATTGAAACTAGTGCCTTGAAAGACTATGTTTGTCCCATATGAATAGAGAAATGGGACCTTTTCTAATTTGGTAGTTCCAGACATTCTTGCTTTGGCCATGGCTTTCAAATTTTGATTGATGAGCTTGTATATTATCTTAATGCTAGATGAATGTATAGAATTTGTTTTGTCAAACTTGATTAATGTAAGTTGATGGTGATCCTGGTTCATGCCATATTAATGACAAGATTATAAAACTTTGAACTATTGCTTTTAAAAATTAATTGCACCATAATTAAATGTAGATTTAATTTGAATTTGATTTACCATTAATTTTAGCTTTGAAGCTAAATATTTTCACCTTTTGGCATGTGGCTACCACCTCAGATCCAACTAAGTACTCGTGTGGCTTGAATATGACTATCCTACCTAGTTTACTTAAAATTTAGACGTATGTCACCTTATGATTGCCTCAAAGATTCTTAGAATGCAACTTTGTGTGATGACTCATATGTATCTCACCATGTGGTGACTCTTAATTTATAGCGAGCTCTCAGGTGGTGCCTTTTAATTCTGATACATTGAAGGGGAAATCAAATCTTATGCATATTTGAAAGGTATCTCCAAGGATACCTTGAAGGTATTACCAAAGCCTTCAAAATATCACTTAGTAGTGCCTTCCATGTAAAGTAAAATTCCACTTGTTCCTTGAAGGAGAAATCCACTATCATGCCTATTTGAAAGGTATCTCCTAAGAGATATCTTAAAGGGCAAATCCAGTCTTGTGCATGTTTAAAGGTATCTCCTAGGATATACCTTGAAGATATTGCAAAAGCCTTTAAAATATCACCTATTAATGCCTTCCATGTAAAGGAAAATTCCACTTATTCCTTGAAGGAGAAATCCACTCTTATGCCTATTTGAAAGGTATTTCTTAGGAGATATCTTGAAGGGGAAATACACTCGTGTGAAAGTTTAAAAGGTATTTCCTAAGAGATACCTTGAAGGTATTACAAAGGCCTTCAAAATATCAACTAGTAGTGCCTTCCATATGAAGGAAAATTACACTTATTCCTTGAAGGATAAATCCACTATTGTGCCTATTTGAAAGGTATCTCCTAGGAGATACCTTGAAGGGGAAATCCACTCTTGTGCATGTTTGAAACATATATCCTAAGAAATACCTTGATGGTATTACAAGGGCCTTAAAAATATCACCCACTAGTACCTTCCATCTAAATAAAAATTCTAGTTGTTCTTTGAAGGAGAAATCCACTCTTGTACATGTTTGAAAGGTATCTCTTAGGAGATACCTTGAAGAGAAAATATAATCTTGTGCATTTTTGAAGGTATATCCTAGGAGATACCTTTAAGGTATTACAAGGGCCTTCAAAATATAACCCAATAGTGTCTTCCATGTAAAATAAAATTCCACTTGTTCCTTGAAGGATAATCCACTCTTTTACCTATTTGAAATGTATCTCCAAGGAGATACCTTGAAGGGGAAATTGACTCTTGTGCATGTTTGAAAGCTATCTCCTAGAAGATACCTTGAAAGTATTAGAAGGGCCTTAAAAATATCACCTAGTAGTGCCTTCCATGTAAATGAAAATTTTACTTGTTCCTTCTAGTGCCAAAAAATTCCCTTCCTATTAATGCACTAAATGTGTTCCATGTGTCACTAGGGAATGAGAGGAAAGTAAGAAACCCAATTTTAAGTCCTAAAAGACTTGGGGATTGAGTTGTTTATATAACTACAACTAGGAATAATACAATAGTATATATATGGTTTCCACTTTTAAAGTATGCAAGTAGAACCTACTATAGGGACACCTAATGTTACATAGTGACACTTTATTCTTGCTAATATTTGTGAAATTGTTTCAATCTTTGCTAATTATTTCCCAAAATATATAAAAACAATGGATATTTATAGAATGAACTAAGCTAAATCGATTCATGGGTGGATTCAAAGGAGAGAAGTGTAAGGTAGAAAAGAGAATTTTCTTAAGATGATCAAAATTACCAGCTCTTATAACTTCTATGACAACAACACATAAAACTAATGTTTACCAACTCTAGCGTATTACTCAAATCTAAATAAATTCATTTTAAGATTCAAATGAAAAGAAATGTATATGTCTAAAATCATATATTTCATAAAATTACTCATTAACAGTACATTACATAGCACATTTAGTTTTAAATAAGATGAAAACAAAGCAAACATACTAACAAAGTTATCATCCTAGTGTTAAATTCAAGCTAATAGATGCATATATTAAGTGTTATTATAAAATTATTCAATAATAAAGAAAATATTAGTCATCGAAAAGCTTGAGGAACAAAAACTATAGAGACACACAATTAAGCACTTTAGACAAACTTTTGAATTCTTGGCTCTCTTATATTAATTCTTATAACAACTATTTCTGATTAAAAATGAGGTGGAAACCCCTATTTATAGGCTTCAAAATTACCTAAAACAAGCTCAAGTGGGCCCATTAAAAGGTTCTCAAATAGCCAAGTGGATAAAATGTTAAATATAGTGGAATATTCTAATTCAAATTCATAAAACATAATAGAATATTCCCTAAGGCCCTAAAGGAGGTTGTTGGTTAGCTTCTTGTTGTTGTCATTATTTCTTCTCTACCTCTTCCTTTGTCTAAACCTCTATATATTTTAGGTAATCATGATCTATCTAGGTGAATTCCAAGATCATAGGTCAAAAAAATTCAAGTATCTCTCAGATGATCTTTCCATGTTCTGCAAACATAGGCCTTAATGCTTCTTTAATGGCCTCTACTTTCTCCAGCCTCTAGTTGGCAAATGCCACAATATTCATCACCTTGATAGCCATCTTGGCACTGGTAATGTCCTACTAGAATGTGGATACAAACACCTTCATCTGGGCCCTAAATTTATGGTCATCCATAAAGGATCGATCAGGCTTGGTTACCCTAGTGACCATGGCATCCTTTAGTAGTAAGGCAATCTTGAATTCAATTTTTTCCAAGGATGTAGTTACATCTTTGATCTAATCAAGACACCTCTTCAATATCCTCCTCATATTCATCAGGATGGTTTGTGCAAGAATGATATCCTCAAGTAATAAAACCTTGAGGTTAGGGAACTTATTAATTCTTGTAACTTTATCCAAGTTTTCCATCTTGGCATCATAGAGTGCAAGTTTCTAGTCAAGTTTAATGACCACCTTGGATTGCAAGACCCCATCTTCTTGCCTCCTCTTCATAATTTTACAAGTTGAAAACATTGATGACCACATTTATTATTTGTATTATGATGTTGTTTGTCACTATTGGAAATTCTTTCTCCTTCAACATTTTCAATTCTTACTGCATCCCCTTCATCAACGCAATTATGGATTCTAGTTGGGCTTGAACTGAGGAAACAGGGAGTTATGCATATTCTTCTACCTCTTTAGGGTCATCCTGTATCTTCCTTGTCAAAGTGAAGAGGGATTACTCACTCTCATGGACCACAACTAAGCTTGATTATGGCTACTCAACCTACCTTCTAACCACCCTCTTCATCATGTCTATGGCATCATCAAACCTCATCTTAACTCTCAAGGAGTAGAGAGGACTACCTGATATCTCTCTTACCTTACTAAATGTATGATGTCTCTAACCCAATTTGGGGAAGTAATAGGTATTGGATGTGTTAGAGGTGGCTACAATGGGGGTACCTAGGTTGAGGAAGATGTTAAAAATAAAGCAGGGATGTATAAGTTCATTGGGTCTAGTTTCCTAAATGTGTCAAATAGGTATTTGGTAGGGGCCATGTCAAGGGTGAATGAAGGTAAATTTGGAGGCACACTCAATTTTATAACTATGGTAATGTTAAGTGGCCTTTGAAAGGTAAATTGCTTAGAAATGGGTTTCAATGGCTTTATAGGCATAGGGGAACCAATAACACGTAAGGCACTCAATGTGGTTGCATGGGAAGAATCTATATATGTGGTGGTAGGATAAATAAAGTGTGATAAATTGAATCCAAATGAAGTACTAGCTTGACTTATGTTATTATTAGGTGAGGACCAGGCAGAAGTGATTGCATTAGTTGAAGATAATGAAGCTAATGGAGGGTTAATAGTGGGGGGAGCAAACATGGAATTAGATGTAAAAGAACAAGTAGTTACAATTGGGGGAGAAGGCAATGGGAAAGTACTTATAGTGGGAGCTTGTTGTGTGTTTACAACCTCTAAATTTTCTTGAGAAGCTAATGGAGGAGGCACTACTCTTCTCATGGTAGTCCTAGGCTCCTTCTTTCTTTTGTAGACCTTTTCAATATTCCTTCCAGCTAATACCTAGAACTCTTCCATAGAGAGATTGTTTCTTGTTGTAGTTATTCTATATCAATAACATCAGGGTCAAGCTAGCTTATTCTCTCTAGCAAAACTCTCATGATAGATGTAGAGATAAATGAAGGACCTGGGAGGGGTCATGTTGATTTTTTAATCCTCTTTGCTCGAAGCTTAGAGGTAGGATCTATCCACTTAAAGTGGGAAGAAGTGGAGGTTTGCATGGTCTATTCCTAATGAGGGGAACATTGTCTTCTTCCTCTTCTTCTTATTGTATCTTCTCATAATATGTATCAAACATGTTCCCATGAGTTAGTGGTGGCTGAGGCTTTATAATATCTTCCTTCTTCTCTATGTCCAACCTCATTTCTAGCTTGATGTTCTTTCTTGTGGCATTTTTTAGGACCACCTCATCATTCATGACATCCTTATATATCCATTCATGCACTTCTTCTTGGTGCTTATATTCCATTTCCAAATCCTTCTTGAACTTGAATAGATGCCTGATAATGACATAGTTTGGGTCCCAAGGTCTAAAATCATCCTTAGATAATAGTTATGAGTCCCTATGCCTTGCAACCACAATTATATCATATCACTTTGTGATCTTAGTCCTCTATAACTTGTAATGAGTCTTGTGGGGGACTATATTCTTCTTATTTTTTAAGACACCATCAATTTCATGTAGTAGTCAATAAGCCATCTCCTCCTCAACTAGTTTCATAGGTACATATCTTGGTGACCTAAAGGGATTCACCATTACTCCTTCTATTTGAATGACTGTGTGATCTGGGTATAGCCAATAGTTTCCCATTTTCTTTAATGTTTATCTAACCTTTGGGGGAACCCTCAACATCTCACACTCAGTGATTGATTTGTAAAAAACTAGGTAGAAATCTTTTGTAATTACCTTTATATTACACTTGAATCAGTGAATGTGTATTATAGAAAATAGTTAGGGCATAACCTTTTGCCACTCATGAGACCATGAATTTAGGCTTAGTTGGGTAGTTTCACAAATTGCATCCAATAGATAACTCATCATGTAGAATGAGGAACCATTCTTTCAAGTGTCTTTCATTGCATATATCAAGTTGTTACTGATGATGTTCCTAAGTGAGGGAATCTATTGTTCCTCTAGGATTATCTATAGCAAAAGGATAGTTCTTATGTCCACATTGCCAATATGTAGATTACCATATATATATTTTTTAGTAGTGCCAAGCCAATCCTAACTCCTTTATTGAATTGATGAATAGGAAAATTCCCTTGGTTATCTATGAAGACAACCCCAGTTGGGTTAGTTACCCATGATACCAAGACCTTCTTTGGAGAGTGCACCTCATACTAGTTATTGATTTCACTCTAGTTATAGTCTATTTGAGGGGAAAGAAGGTCATAATAATTTTCAAAGCTTGTCCCTATTATGAAGGAAAATAGAAGCCCTTAGTTCATTTATTTGAGCAATCTATCCTCACATATCATCCTTCCAAAGATACCATAGACTAGGTCAATGCATGACATGACCTCTAGATTTACTATGGCCTTATGGAAACAGACATCATTGATTATAAGGATATCTAAATCTAATTGGTTTATGTGATGCATTGTCTCAGCCTCATCAACTACCCTACCTACTTATACATTAAAGTAAATGTTGTTATAATGCATGTCCCTTGAGTTTATAGCCTCAAGAATGAATTTTGTGTCTTTAAAAATAGCTGAATTACCATACTATAATAGGAAGTCATCATTTATGAAAGAGGTTTTATTACCCAGGGTGGAGGGACCTGCATGTGCCATTTATATAATATTCTAGGTTAAAACCAACATCTTTTTATATCTCTCTACAATTTTTGGGATCCAACAATGGTAGCTAAGATGTAACCTGTGAATAGCCCGAGTCTTTATCATACTAGAATAATGTAGCTAGAATAAAGAAAAAATGCATATAGATTCAAATTCAAATATAGCTAATAATAGTCGAGTTGAGTATCCTTTTGAGATATTGCTTTGATTAATTCATCATAGATGGTGATTTTGGTTTGTACCATATTAATGGTGAGCTGGTCAACTTTGAATGTGTTTGGGACAACTTTGAGATATTGATTTTAGCATTTAATTACATTAAAATTAAAATTTAGTTCTAATTTGAATTTGATCTACCATAAATTTTAAATTTAAAGATAAATACTACCATATTTTAACATGTGGCTACCACCTTAGATCTAGCTAGGTTCTCATGGGGATTGAATGTGACTAAGCTACTCAGTTGGCTTGAAATTTAGAAACATGGAATATTTTTATTGCCTTGTGAACTCTTGGAATTAATCTTAGTCTGATGACTCACTTTATCCTACCACATGAAATATTACAATTTGTGGTGAGCACTTAGGTAGTGCATTTTAGTTTTGATTGGTTACAGGGGTGTCATGCATTACTTTCATGGGCAATTAGGGATTTACTTTTCTAGGTGGATTTCTTGAAAGGCTATCAAAACTTTCATTAATAGGTGTCACCTTTAGAAGCATATCAGAGCTTTCCTTGATAGATGTCACCTTTATAAAGATTTTATACAACTTTTGGTAATTTGTTGTTGATCATGTGGCTCAGATGGAGACACACATCTCTTTTGAAGGTGATCTCATTGATCTTAGGAAGCATCTTCAAGAAGATGACATGTGGCATCATAACATGGGCCCAAAGGGGACATGGATCACTCTCAAGGGAAATAATACCTAAGTATCCCTATGAATTGATATGTGTTCCTTTTAGGTCTATTCAAGATTGATGCATGTCCACACCACATTACATCCATCTATATCTTGTAAGATCTCACAAGCAAGACATCTGGTAGCACCCAAGCCATCCAATCAAGGCTTGATGGTGAAATATATCTCCTAGGAGATACTTTTAAGGGGAAATACACTCTTGTGCATGTTTGAAAGGTATTTCCTAGGAGTTATATTGAAGGTATTACAAGGGTCTTCAAAATATCTCCCAGTGGTGCCTTCCATGTAAAGGAAAATTCCACTTGTTTCTTGAAGGAGAAATCCACTCTTGTGCATGTTTGAAAATTATCTCCTATATATAACTTAAATGGGAAATACACTCTTGTGCATGTTTGAAAGGTATCTCCTAGGAGATACCTTGAAGGTATTACAAGGGCCTTAAAAATATCACCTAGTAGTGCCTTCCATGTAAAGGAAAATTCCACTTGTTCCTTGAAGGAGAATCCACTCTTGTGCATGTTTGAAAGGTATTTCTTAGGAAATACCTTGAAGGAAAAATCCACTCTTGTGCATGTTTTAAATTTATCTCCTAGGGTATAACTTTAAGGTATTACAAGGGCCTTAAAAATATCACTCGGTAGTGCCTTTCATGTAAAGGAAAATTCCACTTGTTCCTTGAAGGAAAAATCCACTCTTGTGCTTGTTTGAAAGGTATTTCCTAGGAGATACCTTGAATGGGAAATCCATTCTTGTGTATGTTTGAAGGGTATCTCCTAGGAGATACCTTGAAGTTATTACAAGGGCCTTCAAAATATAACCCAGTAGTGCCTTCCATGTAAAGGAAAATTCCACTTGTTTCATGAAGGAGAAATCCACTCGTGTGCCTTTTTGAAAGGTATCTCCTAAGAAATACCATGAAAGGGAAATACACTCTTATGTATGTTTGAAAGGTATATCCTAGGAGATACCTTGAAGGTATTAAAAGGGCCTTAAAATATTACCCAATAGTTCCTTCCATGTAAATCAAAATTCCACTTATTCATGTTGAAGGTATCTATTATGAGATCCTTGTAATGTTCCCTTAAATGTATGGCAATGCCCTTTGAAGCCATTTATTCAAGTTACCCATGAAGGTATTACAAGGCCCTTTAATTAATCTTGTAGTATATATATGTAAGGGCTTTGTCATACATATCAATATTTTTTGTACATCTAAGACTAACATATCAATCAAGAAAAGAAAGAACTCATTAACAAATTTTGCACACTAAGAAATATTGAATCATACAACCAAAGAAATAAGCCTAACTACACAAACATTAGAAAGAAAATACTAAAACAAATGAGTTGACAACCAAAATTGCTCCTAATCTTTTATATTTAAAATTCTCTAACCCTTCAAAATTGTAGGTTACATGTGTTTAAATAGACTTAGGGAAGGGATCACCTCATCCTCCAAGTACATGCAAGATAAATTACATGTCATAATTAGAACTTTAGTTCTAACTATGGTCAAAACTATATAGAATTATCTTACATTTGTCAATAACTTAATTTAGCCTTTACAAAAATCATGCAACATGTGCATGTTTACAAAAATTAATAAGCCACTTTATAATATGGTTTGAACTATAAGAAAACTATAAATATGGAAATATACACTACTATAGAAATGTACATGTAAAAAATTATCCCTTCATGGTTGTGCTGACATCTGGATGGTTACATGGACTTTAGTTATCATTGTAACTGTTGTTGTTGACTTAGAACTAGAAGTGGAAGCTTGAGTATGCATCTTCTTCACTTCTATCTCGAGCCAACATTATGTGATACATCATGCTACTACTAAATTATGTCCAAATTCAAAATAGGGGGTCTATGCACCCTATCAACCTATTCTAGTAGCTTTGCAAGCTCTGCTTTAGTCATTTAGAAGTTGATCTTGAAGATTTCAACTTTAATCACCTTCTTCTTAGCAAACCTCAACTCAGCTTATATGTCCTCCAATGGTAGTCCTTGTGGACTTTGCTTAAATTTTTTTGAAGCCTCCTGAATAAGTTGATCAAATTTCATCTTATTAATCAACTTACCTATAACATCCTTTACTTTGGACAATTTCAAGTCATTCAAAATTTATAAAATGAGGGCCTCCTGCTCTTCATATTTAGGGACCAAATCCCTAGCTCTTATCACCCATTCCCTAGCCTCTTTTATCCTAATTACCATAGGGTTGAGTATTTTGGATGCCTCTAATGGTGTCATGAGATCTAGGTGGCTATAATCCTTATTAGTTGTGTAAAAAATTAACATCTTCAATTGATTCTTTTTAGATTTCAAATAATTAAATAATTTATGAGTATTGGCAATATGTGGGGCTAATTTAGCTTGTGTAAAATCTAATGCCTCAAAATAATTATATCACTTTGATGCTACCTCTAAACCTTAGCTTCAATTCTAGTTGGGATATCCACTATCTTCTATTGTTCTTTTATTTACTCCAACTCTACCTCCAGTTCTTGTCTAGCCAGCTTTGTACCTTCGTGAATTGCCATCATGGCATCCTTATGTGCTTCATATAGATATTTAAATTATTCATTCTAGGGAGATTACCCCAATTGTCTATTTTGTCTTTTGGTCAAAGAAAATACCTCTTATCTCTCTTCAAAAAATAATTCACTACTAGCATCATCTTTCAACTTCCTCTTCCTTACCCTTTGAATACTCTTAGATGGCTTGTCAAATAAAGTTGTAATAGATGGGAGCTCTATTATTTTAAAGTTTGGAATTTTATAGGTCTTGGCCCTTAAATCAGTGGCCCATAAAGGAATTATCAACTGGTTGAGGTCTATCTCCTTTTTATTTTTACCATAACTTCTTCTTCAACTTCCTTATCTAGTTGCTACTTTGTTACCTTGACAATTGTGTCAGGTAAGGAAAACCAAATAATCTTGGACCAATCTAAACCTCCATGTTGGGGGTGTGGATGGACTATGATAACTTATGTCTTTGCCTTCTTTCCCTTGCCTGAGCTAGTGATAATGGTTTCCTAGGATGGAATGGTGGATGTCATGGTGAGAGTGATTCTGGTGAATGAGACATGAAGCTAGGGAGTGGTCATGGCTATCTCAATATTCTTAGATGCCCTTTTCCTTTTTAATGAACTAATTATGGTATTTATATAAGGAATACTGGAAGAGACCATGATATAATTGGATGGCATGGTGGTGGAAGATGGATCAAAGGTAGTGGAAGGAAGATCAATAGTGGTAGGATCCTTCTCAATTCTTGGGGTGAGTAGAAGAAAATGCAAGAAAGAGGAGGTTGTTAATGGATCATCAAAAGTGGAAGTAATAACTTCCACCTTGGAAATTTTTAACACTAATTAAATTGGCACAGATGTAAAAATAGGAATAAAATAAAAAAGAAAGGAGGTGGTGTCTACAGATAAAGCCTTTTTACCTATTGTGTCTTCCACATATGGTGTTTTCTCTTTGTCAGATTTGAGGTTCAAATCCTTCGATTTATCTAACTCTACTTCTTAATCAAAATATTCTTCTTCCTACATTACTACTTATTAGGGAATTCTAGCTAAGCTTTGATATTTCTCTATTGTAGGGCTACATGTAGGGGGACTCCTAGGTTTCTTTTTGTAATAGATAGTAGTCTTAGGCTATGAGGAGGAACCTTTTTGAATTGAGGCAACTAATTCTAGTGTGGCTACCCCTAAAGATGTAGAATCTTGTTCTTGGGGGGTAGCCACATGTATTTCTATTTCACTAGCAATTATGGGCTCTTATCCTTTCTCTTCCTCATCATAGGAACCTAGATTAATGGGGTCTCCTAGAGCTTTTCTAGGATCAAGTTCACTCACCCGTAGTTCCTTCTTGATAGCCTTTAACTTGAAAGGAAGATCATGTGATGGATTTCCTTATTCCTTGGACTTCTATGTGGGTTGGTCCTGTATACACATAATATTTTCAAAATTTTATTGATTACTAATACTTTGTATCTTTCAAGAACCTATCCAGTCTCAGTCTCTCTAAGTGCATGCCTTAAGGGGTGCATCAAAAAATGAGTGGGTAGACCATTGGTGCTTCGTAAGATTATTGTTCCTTTTTCCACTTTCCATACACACTCTTATCTCCTAAAATCTTAAGCCCTAAGCTTATTTCCCTCTTGCCTAACCATTTCTATCTTTTTTTATGCTTTATCCCTCTTTTCCTTGCTTTATCTCCCTTCTTCTTGTTCAGTAAACTAAGTCAACCATCATGACTGACCTAGTGTATTTTTAGGCTTCATGTTTAGCAAACTAGGTTGACCTGTTCAACATAGTGTTTTTTGGGGACACTTTGGCTCTTTTGGTTTGTTAACCTCTTAGCCGACCTAGTATAGACCTAGTGAGTTAGCTCAAAAATGTGTTAGGTCGACTTAGTACAGCTGACATGTCCAAAAGTTTTTAGGTAAGATCCACCTATATATACAAGTTTCAGAAGAGAGTGAATAAGTGTGAATGAACATCTACTTATTGACCATTCTACTTGAGGAATAAATATTTAAGATTCAATACTTTCTTTCGAGATCTGATCTTGTCTTGTGGAGAAGTCATTTGGATGCTTAGGTAGGTTGTGTAGCCTAGAGGTGATTTATCTTGGTTATCCTTAAAAACCACAACAATCTCTTACAAAGCACCTTGCCCAAGGGAGAGATTGAGGCTCAGTAGGTTAATCTTCAAAGGTAAGTATTCCTAACTTTATTTATCCTTTATAAGAGTAGATAGATAATATAGTATGTATTCTTCTCTTCCATGTATTAGGATTTTATATACATTGAGATGAGTATATGTCTCCTATGCATTTTTAGTTTAGTTATTGTTTTTTTTTTTTCTAACCCCCACTCTATGCCACAAGATTTGGTGCACACTAGATTAGTTTAATTTTCTTGTTATTAGAATAGTTTACTCTCTTGTTTGTTAAGATAAGTAAAATATCAAATCATAAGACTCTTTTAAGATTGTTGTGTGATTGTATTAGATTTTAGGCTTTGGAGCCCTTCCTAGCATGATATGTTATGACAAGTGATACAAGTAATCCCCTAATTGGGTCTAGTAGATCCTGATATTGGTCATGCTCTCACTTAATAAGTGTATACCCAATCGGACATGCAGGTGTGTTCTATCTTATCTGATCCAAGATTAATTCATGTACATCATGTAATTTTGATTGTATGCATTTTGGTGAACCCAATATGAATCAAACCCTTGTAATATTTCTTTCATTTTTTTTGTCATCATTTCTATCATATATTTTGACATACTAGTTCGATATTATCAACCCAGTTATTTTTCTTTATCCATAGGAATAGACAACTAGATCAATGAGCTCAACCTAGTATAGGTTTTTAGCATTTTTTAGACTTTTAATTTAGCCTACTAGGTTGACCAGGTCAACTTAGGACATTTTTAACCACTTTTTAGCAAGTTCCTATATAGCCTAATCGATTAGCTCAACCCAGTATAGGTTTCAGTTTTCCATACTTCTAGATTAACCTACTAGGTTGACCATCTTAATCTAGTGCATTTTCAGACTTCTAGATCAACCTACTAAGTTGACCAAGTTGACCTAGTACATTTTTAGCACTTTTTCAATAAGTTTATGTATAGCTTGATTGACTAGCTTGACCTAATTTGTAGGTTTTGCTAGTTTTCTCCAAGGTTCTTGATCAAACATTTTATTTATTTTCATCTTTGATCCAACAAGGTTAGTTTCTATTTATCTGTCTCTTTTTGTTTTGTACTTTTATTTCAATTTTGTAGTCTTCAAAACTACCTTTGCAATACCAACTAGATTGACCTAGTTGACCTAGTTCTGTGTTTTGTGTGATGTCTAAAATAACTAGGTCAACCTAGTAGGTTTTTTGGACCCTATCTTCAGTAGTACTAGCTCAACCCTATTGACCTAGTTCTGTATGTTGTGCATATACTATTTCACTATACCTTGTTTCAAAGTTGGAATTCACCTTGTATGTTAATCACATCTTTTTTTTTAGTTATTTGCATGCTTAGAATAGTTCACATAGTATAACTAGGAGGATTTAAATTAATCGCTTAGTTTTACTATTTCTATTTTACGAACACATGGCCAAATCACATAGCATTAACAAGTATTTTTAACATTTAACTACCCAAGCCAACTTATTTAGATTTCAGCACCAAGGGGGAAGCTGACTTGATGCTCTGGTCAAGTATAAAACATGGTTAATGGTATATTTTAGTTAATCACCCAAAACCCTTATCACTACAATGTGTGAATTTAGGTGGTAGGCCCCAATACCAAGCTTATATCATTTCCACTACATCTCTTTTCATCCTAAACTCACCTAAAAACATACATAAATTTCTATCTAGTACCTTGCTTACAACCAACTCCCTATCTTTTAAAATCATTATTAATAATGTAATCAACATTATAGGTTGACCAAGTAGATAGTTTTACTTTTAAGTTATTTTCTTTCTCTTTAATCAATTATGTGTACAAAATATTGCATTATCCAATGTTAGTGCAAGATTTTGCTTTGTGTGCATCAATTGGATTGGCCAAAGTCAATTCAATTGACTATTTGTTTCCCTTTAGTACTTATTTATTTTCATTATTTTCAAATTGTAATGTTTCAATTAACAACTTGATATAAAATTTATCATATTCCCTACATCATCATGAATCTAATGCATTTTATGGTTTTCAAAATGGATAAGTAGAACTAAACATATAGGCAAAACAAGAAATTAGCCCCTATCGACCTATTATTTTTGTTAGCCTCTATACATTGTACTAGGGTTACTAGGTCCACCCTATTGACCTAATATATTTTTTAGTCTCTATACATTGTGATAGGTCAACCTAGTTGACCTAGTACTATTTTTATCATCTTTATCTCTTTTTGTTAGTCACTATTTATTGAACTAGGTTGATATTATGGACCTTGTACAGTTTAATAGTCCATATTTTTGCACTAGGTTGATCAAGTCAACCTACTACTATTTTTTGTCACTTCTTATTCTCCTTGTGTGGTTATCTAGTATTATTTTATCATGATGATATCTTTTTAGCCTTCCCTGAATCAATAACATTGCATTATTAAGGACTTGGATAGTAACCTCACTTATTTCATTACCTCTAATGAAACTATCTAATTTCTTCCTTCCCCTTCTCCTAAGCCTAAGCCACTCACTACACAATGCAGTGTAGTTGATATCCTTAGAAGGCTCAAAGGATGAACCTTGTGCCTAGCGATCATGATAATAGTGTAGTCAGGATATAGAAAATAATCACCTCTTCTAGATAGTGTCTTCACAATGCTTGATTTGATTCTAGGTGTTGAGACCCATGGATTGCTTTCAAGACTTGAGGATAAACATCATCAACAATCCTCACCATATTATTGGTATAAGCATAGATATTCAAAAATTGAAAATGATCACAAATGTGATTTTTGATACAATCGGTGGCCGAGCTTCATAGCTCACTGAGGACTTTATACATTATTCCCATTATAGCATCCAAAAGATATGACATGATATAGAAGTGGCCTACCAGAATGGGTTGGTTGCCCTTATGACTGATCTATTCTCTCATCTTGTAGCTTATAATTTCACCCAAGGTAAATGCTACATCACTAGTCAGCATCATATGAAACAATGGTAACATAGTCTAAATTGAGGAAATGGATGTTGGGCATTTCATAGATCTTGTTGAGTAGTGCCATGCTAACCCACACTCCCATCCTGAACTTATTGATTTGAATGGGATTCTTGCCTTTGTATGTGGTTTTTCTAGGGAGAATCATAGTATTATCTTAATTCCACAAAACTAGCCTATGTTTGTCAAAATAATCATCTGGTACTATTAGATACAAATAAATCTAAAAATCTACTCTAGATATGCATGCCACAACCATTTGGTTACCCATATAGTGAAAAAAATCATATGTAAACTTACCTATGAATAATAAGTCTCAGAGGAGCTCAATGCATGGCATCACCTCAGGCTTGGCTACAGCTGAATTCAATCCTTATCTCTTAAGTGCTAGCAATTTTATGATGAATAGTCTATTTGAGGGAGATAGATTTCCATCTAGTGAAAATATATCAATAGAATCAACAACATCCCATAATTTAGAGAAGTTCCCATACCTATTGTCAAAAATGGTGGCATCATAAACTATCTCCTTGAATTCGATCAAATCCTTAATAGAAAATGGTGATGGTGGAAGTGCTCCCCTAAATTATTTAGATGAAGATGTCATTTTAATTATGTGCAGTGATTTTAATTTATTAATGTTCTTTATGAAAATTTCTCCTTTCTAGTAGTTGCTTTTTTACTTGCAATATTCTCACAGGTAGCTAGGGTTTTTCTTGTGTAGTATAACAGTCGAGTTCAAATTCATTTGAGAGAAATGAAGACATTAATGGATGAACATGATTTATATAGCCTTTAGCATTCAATTATATTTCTATGTTATAAATTCCCAACATTCACATGTTTCATATTTTAGCATAATTCAAATCTAGTTAGTTTAGTTAGCAGATATCCTTAGCAAGTATCAAGGAATATTTTACTTTATTGGCCAAGTAAAGTGGTCTTTTGATAGTCAGGAATTGAGAGTTGAATTTTTTTTCTATGACCAAGCCTTAAAAATATCTAAACAAATCTTCTAAACACAAACGCAGATACAAAAAACTCAAATAGTAAAATCATCAATAAAAGACATGTCATTTGAACAATTTATTCACACAAAATTTATGATGTAAAAACTCTGAAGAAAAAATTTTGAAGACCAAAAGTCTCGAATAAAAATTTTGAATACCAAAATGCATCAAAAAAAATGTTTGAACAAAAAACCCTATGACCAAAATCTAATAAAAAATCCTAATCAAAATTTCTGAAAACCAAATCTCAAATACAATTCCTTCGAATAAAACTAATTCCTAGAAAGGTCCTTTAAGTTATCACCCAATAGTACCTTCAAGTTCAAGGAAAATTCCATTTGTGTTCATGTTGAAGGTGTCTCCTAAGAGATACTTTCAACATTCCCTTTAATTTATGACAATGCCCTTCGAAGTATCTCTTAGGAGATTGCTTTCAAGGGCCTTGTATTTCCTTGAAGGTATGGCAATACTTTTGAGTGTAATTCATTTTCAATACAAAATGATGCAATGATGGATTTTCATATTTTAACTCTCTCTTGATGATCTTATGAGGTCTACAATTTTGATGGGTTTTAAATTAAATCTTGGAATTAAGACACATTTACCCCTCAATAATATATACATAAGACCTTATACACAACAATCAATGTATTTTTAACTACCTTCTTTAATTGAAACACCTATTTACTCATTGAATCCTTTCTACACCATAATAACGATGGGCATGTTTAACCTCAAGGTATATACTAGGAGATTCATTCAAGGGCCTTGTAATACCTTAATGGGTAACTTTAAATTATCTCCTTAAGGGTAACATGAAGTTATCTTAATGGGTGATTTGAAATTATCTCCTTCAAAAAGTTTCACTTCCAGAAGTTTCCAAAATAGGGGTAAGGGTATAGCAGAAAATAAAGTCTTTATGGTCTCAATATTTACATTTGAAGATGGATTATCCATGGACAATTGTTTTCATAACTAATTTTTTTTACAAGTAGTTGTTGCACACACACATACAAACATAATCAAGTAGTGTAAGAAAGTTTGATATAGGAAAACTCAAAGATCTAGGCCAAAGGTTGCTCCTAGGAGATATCTTGAAAGAGAAATCTACTCTTATGCCTATTTTAAAGGTATCTCATTGAATCCCTTATACACCTAAATAACACAAGGAAATTTCAACCTTGAGTTATCCACTATGAGATTCCTTCATAGGTAACTTGAAGGTATCTCATAGGATATACCTTGAAGATATTACAAACCTAAATAACACAATGTAAGTTCAATCTTGAGGTATCCAATAGGAGATTCCTTTGAGGGCCTTTTAATACCTTCATGGGTAACTTTAAGGTATCTCCTAAGATATTCTTTGAATATGTTAAAAGGACCTTCAAGGTAAAGGAAATTTTCACTCATACAACAATCTAATTATTCGGATTTGAAACTATTGATGTAACATGGAAAATTGTTAAACTAAATTGAGGTGGAAAGAGAATGTGTGTAAGAAGACCTAAAATGCATGATCTTATGTATGGAATATCATCACCAATGCATGTTCTTTCAAGTATTGAAAGGCCATTCAAGTTATCAATTTATCACCCAGTAGTGTTTTTAAGGTGAAAGAAAGTTCTTATGGGAGATACATTCAACATCTATTTGAATGTATGACATCACCTTTCAATGTGTCTACTAGGATATTCCTTCAAGGAACTTGAAATACACTTATAATACCATCATGGTTAACTCAATTATATCTCCTATGTGGTGCCTTATAATAAAAATTCACTCATATGCATGATTGAAAGGTATCTCCTAGGAGATACTTGAAGGTACTTGTTGATGGGCATGTTAACACATATTAGAAACATATTTCCCCCTCAACTTTATCCTTTGAAATAAATGTTTATGGATTCCTTTTCCCATCAGATTATATTGGCTGGTGTACATATAATTTATTTTCAATTTGGTCATACCTTATTAGTTTAAGTGCAAGTTAATGTATATATTATGAATATTTAATATATGTTTTGTATTGTAGTTGAGAGTTAACATTTTTTGATATACAATTAATCACTACTTAATTATAAAAAAAATCATAAACCAATGTAATATGTAACTTGTATTTTACAAAAGATCAATGTTTAAATCATTTCAATTACTTTGCATAATGTCTTCAAGTGAGAAAGGAAATTCCATCCTTAAAAGACAGAAGAAGACATGACTCCAAGAGAATTTGGATAAAAGGTAGAATAAGGCCTCAATCCAAGATAATTTGGATATAGTACCATTTAAACTACCAAAACTAAAATTAAATCCACATCAATATCTTCCATTTTATGTTGACAAAAAAAATTCCTCTTATTGATTGGTATTTGAGTTGTTTAGTCCGCCAAACATGCATGTAAATATATAATTGTTTAGCATTACATCGAGAAAATAATATTCTTTGATGGGAATAATATTTGTCTATGATAAATATGAATTTGAATATGCCCTTCAATTCCAATTGGAAGTATGAAATGGATAAGAGGGAATTCTCCTTCGAGCTACAACAAATTTAAATAAATTTACACCCAGTAAAATGGAATTGATAAAAAATATTTTTCCTCTTTCTTGTGAAACATTTGGGTTTCATTTGAATAGCTATGACAACCTTAAAATGTCTGGGTTGATAGACAAAGATAATTTGGTCAATAAAATACAAAATATGTTGGAATAAAAACATGAACAAGGGGTAAAAATTTATTCTACTTGTCAACATGTATTTATAATACCTTACAGTCATGAAAAAAAAAACATTGAAGAAAATAAGACAAATAAGGGAAACATATTTGTATGCATATTTTAAAGAGGCTATACAAGTACTCACACCAGTGGAGAAAAATAAGATCAAATAAAAGGTTGTAACACTTTTGTTGACACAAACTTTTAATCAGACACAGTAAATTCTCTACATGGTATATTTTCTCTAGAAATTATGCCTTGAACATTCCTGTATAGCTCTGTAAATTTAGGGATGCTAATATCAAAATAATAAATCTGAATGAAAGAAGGGTGAATGATATAATTCATTCATTTGTAAAATGTAATGAGGTTTTAATGAAGGATGCTTTGTTAATTCTTTTTTATCCAAACAACCCTCAATGGATTATCAAATCAAAGGAAATCCTAAAAGATATGATAGAGTAAAAAACCATAAGGTTCAAAATTACAGATGGCCAACACATAATTACAGGACAATAGATAATTCTTTCAGAGGAGGAATATAATTCACTATCATTGATAAATAAACGTTCTGTTAGAAGGGCAAGATTTCTAAAAACTTGTACTATGTTTCATATTGTGCACAAAATATGTAGCCAATATAATTAAGCCAATGAAACAATTAATAAGGCTTCATTTGTAGAAAGAGTTCTATCTTCACATGACCTTATCCAACTGAGAGGTTGGAAGAATCTTTAAATAGATAAAAAAAAATATGGAAGAAATACATGAACAAGATAGACACTTGTTCACATAAATGAACTATTCAGCACATCAACTATAGGAAATAAAATGCCTTCTTTTCATGGAACAACCCATTTGGGATAGTTTTGGTAAGAATTTTGATTTGTTTGAAAGTGGTACTTTACTTAATTCAGATAAACAAGATTTAAATCGGATTAGTATAATAGTACTTAGAAATATTTAAGGACTTTCATTTAAAAAAAATAAAACTAATAGATTTATTAGAAAAATGATTTATTTCCTTCTTGAAAACCCCTGGGTACAATAACATGGATACTTGGTGCAAAAAGGTGAAGTTGTAAAGTAACATATGATAAAAAATTATAGATTAGTTTAGCAACCATGATTCGACATTACCATTAGATAAATCAATTGCACCTAAAGAAGTAATGGAGTAGTATATAATTATTATGAAAAGGTTTGATGATTTGTGTGTCCTAAATGAAGGTATTTAAAAAAATAAAAAAGGTTGGGAAGCATTATCTCAAGATTCAATAAGAACATTAAAAAAATATCTACATAATGATGGAGGTCAGCTTCCTAAGATAGATACAGAAATATTCAATTGTTATTATGTGTCCCCATGCCTTTGGCCATCCATTGTAGAAGATTTTAGTGAAATATTTATTATTGGTGTGAATGTTGATTTGATAATTATTGATCTTTTGAATCTCATTGAAGTTTTTAAGGAAGAACATTTTTGCCTATTTATTTAGGTATTGATTGATAAAGTTATTTTTGGGACCTCTAATATATTCATCATCCACAAAATAGAACACTTTTTTGACATTCAGACCTCTCTCAAGAATATGTGTGTTGGTGATTTCCATTGCATGCAAGAAATGGGTGTCATACTATGGAGCCCAGATAGTGATGGATTCAATTGGACGCATATTACAGGTATCAATTTTTATCGAGATCCTACTAATTTTAAGCTTCAAGATTTCATCATCTATTCACAATAAAGTAAATTAGAGGAAGGTTTTGACATTTACAAAGATATACCAACATTTCAAATGATTGGTTCACACAAAATAGAAAGTCTATTCAAAAATAAACTAGATAACTTATTTTGGGAGAGACTTATCTCTACTTTCAACAATCTAGATACATGTGACGTGTTAGGGGTATATATAGGAGTTGGATTGGTGCATACTTGTAAAAAATTGTAAATAAATTTATCTTGCATTACATAAACTGAAGAACAAACTACTTTTAATGTTCAATTTCAAAATTATTTGACAAATTCAGAGCGACCAATAGAAGAATAACTGCTTCAATCAGTATCAAGGGCATAACATTTTTAATTTATTCTATAATCATGCTTCATTTTTCAAATATAACATCTTAACAATATTTTAGTGTGTATGCTTTATTTTTTAAACCTAACAGCTTACTAATATTTTAGTGTGTAGCACTAATGGCATTGCATGCAAGTGAAGAAATAATAATAATGAAAAATCATATCAATGAATATGACACATTGCAAGTTGAATAAGGTAAGATAAGATCATGCATATTTTTTAATTATATAATTTTTTATTTATCAACTATTTATAATATTGACACCATATTTCTTCATATTTTTATGTCTCAATTAAAACAGTTCACAACATAGCTCTAGAACTTTGTGTCTCCAACACAACAACCCATGACACAGCTCTACAGGTTGTTACCTCTATGAAAACAACACAAGATAAAATTTTACAACAAGACATATTTTTAAAATAAAAATTTCAAATCAACTGATGATGAGAATTTTTAGTTACTACATTAAATAATACCTTGCATGGAATAAAGAACCAAAGGTTCAATGAAAGAGTGCACCCATACAAACTACAAAAAGGCAAAAAAAAAGTGAAAACCCCTTTTAATAAATGTGTAATTATACAATTTCATACAAGTATATAATATATTAATTATATTTATTTGTTTAAACACGTTACAATTGAATTCTTTTTCATGGACAAAATATTTTAGAAGACAATAAAATATAGACTTGTATCATCTTGGGATTTGGAAGTGTGGGTTCATTTTATTATTGTGTAGACTTGAATGTGGTTATATTTACCCATTAAAATGTTGTTTATATGTTTAATTTACCCATTACAATATTGTTTACATATTTAATTTACCCAGTTTAAAATAACACAATATGTGTTATACTATGTCTTCAATACAATAAATTTGGATGCAGAGTATCCATGTGATCTTTATCAATAAAAAAACAATAAAGTATATTGTGCTAGAAACAATTATATTGCTATTGATTTAAATAGTTTTTAATTTAATGTGTCTTATTAGAAGTATATGAAGGGGTTGAGCTATTAAGGTGTATATTAATTTGAAATTACTAATAGTTAACTTTGGCTTAGAAGAGTAAATCTTATTTTGTTTGTTGTGATGGGTTGTATAAACATATAAATATGTATTGGTATGCATAAGAATAGTTGATACTTTCATTATTGTAATAATATATATGTTGGTTGATCAATGTTAAATTTTTATCAACGTCTATGAGAAATGAGTTATGAAAAAATGCGATTGTTTCAGAATATGATAAAGTTATGGTCAAGCTATAAGGATTTAATATGAACATTTATATGCATATGTATGTTACAAAACTGGTAATAAAAATGGTACATATATGTATAATGAGTATAGTTACATGTGCCTGAGCATGTATTTATATTTATATATGTTTATATGAATCTTTATAAGATTAAAGGAAATGCAAAAAAAAAGCATCAAATGAAATGCAAGTCAAAAGTACATCAACAACCAATCTAGTAACATGTAAAATATTTTCTTAGAAAATTTTCATGTTATATTTATTATAATATAATATTCTTAATAAATGATTCATTTCTTTTTTAACAAATTGCAGACATTTCAAAGAAGAAGCTAAAACCAACTTCTAAAAAACTATTGATTTTGGGTTAGATGACTTATTATTTGTTGTGCATAAAAAAAAAGATAGGAAAATGAATGATAGGGGAAAAAATAAGATTATAAAATATATTATACTTCATACTACATTTGAGATCATTCCAAAGAAATTTTGAAGGTGGCACTGTAGTCTTTTTCTCGCATTGGGATTTGGTCAATGATAGAGGACAATCATTTGAGGATACTCATTCAACCCATCGGTTACACAAGTTTAAATTTAATGTTTATTTGGGGGAAAAAATATTCTAATCCCTTCAATATAAACATAAATAAATTAGATGAAGTTATTTTTAAAGGGACCTTTGGAGACAATTTTTCAATTGCCAACATGTTGTTCATTGATTGTAATTCTCAAAATTGTGTTACAAATCAAAAATTAAAAATGAGTTATGTTATGTCAAGTAGATATACTGAAAATGGAAGTCAAAAAGATGAAAATGATTTTAAAATGAAAATGATGTCTATCATCACATCCTTGGGAGAAAGCAAAAAATCCATGCCAACAGTTGTGACCTAGTGTTTAGAAAGATGTAACTTTACCATATGATGATTATTTCAAGTGTATATATTGATTATAAACTATAATTATGGTAATAAACATTATCATTAATTTCATACAAATCAATTCTAAATAATTTTAAATGCGGTCCAATTAATTTCAAATTAATCGATTTTAATTTAGAATTACTTTGATCTGGTTAAGTGAAATATGATTTATAGTTGGAGATTCCTTGAAAGTATTGAATCATGTCTAAGTTTCAAAGCTAATCCCCTTGCAGGTGGATACTCCATTAGTTTATATTGAAATTTCCCAAGTTGATCCTTTAGTATATTGACAACTATTCATGAAGATCCTCAAAATGAACAACAAATAATTCTCAAGATATTTTATTACGTAACTGAACTAATTGCTTATTATGTTTTCATCCATAATTTGACCATTCAAATAGTGCCATGTGTCCCAATAATGGAAGAAACTTCAAAGGATCAATGATCAGTCTGAAGGCCCATAAGGGTGCCATGAGTTCGAAATAGTGCAATATATTCAAAATAATCTACTCTCAAATGGTTTGAAATAATTCAATTTATTTGGAATATAGAAAACATGTTTATGGAGAAAATATTCTCCACTCCACTTTAGTGTGTATAAGTTCAAATTATTTAAAATATCACAATTTAAGTGAAATGATCTATGCTTGAATGGTTTGAAATAGTGCAATTTATTTGGAATATACAAAAATTATTTTTGAATAAAATATTCTTCACTCTAATTTATAGGTATATGCCTAAATTATTCAAAATATCCCAATTTATTTAAAATGATATATGCTAAAATGCTTTGAAACAACCTAATTTATTTTGAATATAACAAATTTATTTTTGGAAAAAATTCTCTTCACTCCACTTTAGTGGGTATAAGTCCATTTTATTTAAAATAGTTTAATTTATTCAAAATGATCTATGCCCAAATGGTTTGAAACACTCCAATTTATGTGGAATATATAAAATTTATTATTGGAGAAAAAAATCCACTCCACTTTAGTGGCTATAAGTCCAAATTATTCAAAATAGTCCAATTCATTCAAAATGATCAATGCCCAAATGATTTAAAACGGTCCAATTTATTTAGAATATAAGAAAATTATTTTTGGAGAAAATTTTCACCACTCCACTTTAGTAGGTATAAGTCCAAATTATTTGAAATAATCTTGTTTAAAGGAAATCAAGGTTTTCTAAAATATATGAATTATTAGGATTAAATATGTGTAGCTCTATTTATTAGAGAGATGATATAATAAAGAGGTGACCTCTTTATGAGTCATAAACACAACTCTTAGTTTCATAGTTTAACTTGAGATTTCCTTCTTCAACTTCAATTTTAGAGATGCAAATTGAACCACTATTATACTCAAAATTCATGAATTATTACAAAAAATATCAGCAACTTAACTCTTATATTTTATGTTTAATTTCATTTTTGTCTTGAAATTATTATATATAATAGTTCCATTAACATGTTATTAATTCCATTTTTGTCTTGAAATTTTTGTCTGTGAGTGGTAACTCGAGTGGTTAATGTCAATAAGTTTTCTCCCTACCCATTCAAGATCAAATTTTATTGGGCACTTTACGAGAAAATGGAAGCGGGGGAGTAGCAATTGGGAAAACAACAATATTGGGTTTTTTTAAGGTCTTAATATTTATTGAGGGATCTAGAATCATCAACCATTCTTCTTAATCACCCATAAAAAACTCAAAAAATGTTATCTATGGATCATACACATCAGAGCATGACTCGATCACACCAAGCGGATTTCAAAACACTAGCTTAACTCCTTTGGATCCCTTTTGTGACCTCAAGAGTACCCTCTTGAAATTGATCATGAGATCAAAAAATTGAAAGTTAGAAACCATGCACAAAATTGGGTAGATGAAACAAGGGATAAGAGAAAAAAGATTTGACATAGCAAACAAAAATGCTTCAAACTTTCTTCAATCTCTGCGTAGGCTACCATTGAATTGATATTATTTAAGGAAAATATCATCAAGTAAATAGAGTAAGTATTTATCAGGCATTTTCACAATAAGATACTCAAGGATCTAGATTTTTAAAGGTGGGTTCAACACAATTGGGCTTCTCTCTTGGGTTATGCTCCTATTATCTATGGAGGGGGAAGCAGGTTCATTATTTTTCTTTTCATAATTCTATAGGATCATGTCAGGATATCTAAGGAAGGCCCCTAGTTTTAGGGCATTACATATCTCACCATCTCCAAATGGACAACTAGCTTTGACCCAAGTAGGGAGTAGGTTAAGACATTGATGTTATGGTTAAAGTTACCAGGACTACCCACCAAGTTATATGAGCCTCAGATTCTTAAAATCATTGGGGACTCTATGGGAACCTTTCTAAAATTGGATCCATACACCATTACCAAATAAAACACCATAGTTACTATTATTTGTGTTGAAATGGATATATCTAAGGGCCTTCATACATCTAATAACTACAAAATAGTGACAACCCTTATTTACAAACATTAGAATACAAAAATTTGCCATTCTAATGCACACATTATCGCATATATGGCCATCTAAAGTGTTCTTTCCCACACCAAAACTAACAAAATCCTTCATGGGCTCCCAAAAAATGAAGACATTGGTAGATATGTCAGATTCCCATCTATTGGATGAACAGTCATGTTCAAATTAGTGAGGGATATAGTTATGACTAGATTAGAAGGATTTGATAAAGATGGAAGGATGATTGAAACTCAAGGCAATTCAAATATGTAGAGACACACCTCCACTAAGGACATATCTTTTGTGAGTGAACCTACTGCTTATCTACGTATTCTCCACTCCTTTTCTAGTCTTTTAAATCTCACAATATTTTTTGTGGTTATGGAATCATCTAGGATCCCACCATCCACTACACCTCAAAATGGTTAAAAAAATTGAGGAATCACTCAACTAGACTACCATGGAGCACATTGTGGGCATACTCCAAAGGATGAAATATAGGGATGAATTTACAAACATAACAAATATTCAACCCAATGAGAAACACATGAAAAATCTACATACATGGGAGGCTTTTGACAATGATGTATTATAGGATAAAATTTTCTCAAATGTTTTCTACACCATTGATGAATCATTGGTAAATAAGGCTCCCTCCTTACCCACTCCCGATACAAATGAGGAGGCCTCTCCTCCCAATGACAAGTTCCTTCCTTCACCCACCCAACCTGAAATGGATACTCCTCTAAATGAAGTCTCCTTAGAGGATGAGGTTAGCAGGAATATATTTAGCTTATTGGGCAGTCCAATTAGTAGACTAGTACATTAGAGAATGGAAATATTCATTTTTTAAAATTCTCTAGCTCTATAAAGAATAAAGAATTAGAGAGATATCTATAATAGGGGGATAATAATTCAAATCTCCCAAGATTATAGACTACACCCCCACCAAAGGAAACAACTTTAACAAAATCATCAAGGTGGTTAGAGCTAAGAAACATATTACATGAGCAGGACTCTTATACAAATGCATTTGATTCTGAGCCTTGCATAAGAAAAAGATACATGACAAGATCACAAACTAAGTCTTTACTCAATAAGGATTTTGGTCAAAAAATAGGGGGTTGGAAGGAACTATAGCACACACTAATCCATTAAGTAGAAGGAGATGCACCAAGTTTTCTTATGCACAAAGGGAGGCAAAATGGGATGTCATCTTAGGGAAACAAATGACTATAAATGGGGTGCTTAGTAGAGCAAACCCAAAGAAAGTGGATATATGTTAATTACATCATATAATATTAGAGGCATTGAGATGACCTCAAAATAATGGTCCTTTAAGAGAATGTTTTTCTGTCATGATCCAAACATTCTTCTCATTTAGGAAACTATGTGTTCGAATGAAATATCCAAAAATTATTTTCAAAAATGCTTCCCTGAGTGGTCCTTCATTACTAGCTGCTCACTAGGAAACTCAAATGGTCTAACACTTGGATGGAATCCCTCATTAGAACTAAAATCCTCTATTCAACATACAAATTACATATTGGGTTCCTTCTTCTCTAAATAACTAAATCAAACTATGGATATTATCAATGTATATTCCCCATCCCAACATAATTTTTTTGGTTGGCACTTGAAGATTTTAGCATCCTCAACATGCCTCACCTTGTCCTCAAGGATGATCTAAATTTTAATACACATCATAATGAGGTTTGGGGTGACCTTGTTCGATAGGATCCTTTGGCAGATTTCTTATTAAACTTCATGGACAACCACAGTCTGGTGGTATTTGCTCCATCCTAGATAGAACCCACCTAGTCCAACCATCGCACTGTTAGAATAATTTTCATTCATGTCAAATGAATTATTGTCAAAGTAAATGGAAGTGTTATAAGAAGTGAATGGAATTATTAATAGAAGTAAATAGAAATGTCAATGAAAATGTCAATGGTCATATATTTTGGTGAAGAGGTTCCTCTTAGATGGGATGTATCCTTTAAAAGCTATATAAGTGAGAAGAGATGTGGAAGTATTATAATCATTCGATTTGAATGAAGATCATATAAGTATGAGAGAAAAGGAAGAGAGGAAGAACAGAAAATGAAATGGAATATCTCTTAAGAAAAGAAGTGTGAAGGTTAGATTTATTTTAATGAAGAATATCATTTGAGAATTGTGAAAGAGAGGAGAGCAAAAAGTATATAATAAAATCATTGAGAGAGAAAGTGTAAGATAATAAAATCCATCATTCGATTAAAGAAGCAATCATAGATAGTGGAATTGATTTGGCTTTGGGTTGATGCTTCATAGTCTATGGGTTAGTTCTTTCATGGGTTGATGCTCATGAATTGGCCAGGTTGGTGCTTGGAGAATGGGATTGGTGTCTCCAGTGGGTGGGTGCTCACAAATTGACTAAGTTATGCTTGGTTTAGGGATTGGTGTCTCCAGTAGGTTGGTACCTACAAACATTGTAAAATAGCTTTATACATACATACATACATACATACATATACATATACATATATATAAGCAATATTTTGCCATGGTTTTCTCTTGAAAGGGTTTTCACATGAATCATGTGTTCTCTTGTGTTATTAATTGCTAGATATTTAATGTTTATGGTTGTTGTGGTTGATTAAATTTAAAATATTAAAATATTATCTTATACTAATTCACCTGCCCCACTCAAGGTATAAGTCTATGCTTAACAATTTGTATTAGAGTGGTTCTTTTAGAATCAGTCCATCTAATGGAAGGTATATCCTGGGAGCACACATGGCTAGCCATCAAGGTCAAGATGGTTTCTCTATAAATAACTCACAAGTCTAAAGGAGATTCTTTGAAGCACAAGATGGCCAAGTAGCTAAGGAAGGAGAATTAAGATTTAAAATTTGTGGTCAAGGCTCTTAAGGAATAGGTATGTATCTTGGAGTCTAAGTTGGCTTTAAAAGCAAAAGAAGATAAGATGTCTAGTCAGGATCTTAAGAATTAGCTAGAGGTTTCATATTCAATTTTGAAATCAAGAGAAGAAGAGTGTAATCAGTTGAAGGTTGTGTTAGATTTTTTTAAGAATAAGCATGAGATGCTTATAATTAAGGTTGAGAAAGATCATGAGTTATCAATCCAAGGTGAGAAGGATGCAAGTTTTAAGGGCAAATTGAAGAAGCCAATTAGGCAGTCCAATGCCTTCAAGTTTTCCAATTCTTTTCATGGCCATTGTTTTATTTGTCATCATGTTGGTCATAGGGCAAGAGATTGTTTGAGAAAAAGTAACCATTCAAAGAAAGATCTCAATCACCTTCAAACAAAAGGTATGAGAAATATTGCTTGCTTTTATTGTCATAAGGTTTGCCATATTGCTAAATTATGTCTAAATGGAGTAAAGAGATCCTCAAGGTATGTCAAAGGCTATGAAACCCTTAGAAGATATGGGAAGGGCCAAACTTAGGTTTGGAGACCTAAGATAGTAAAGGTCAATCAGATTGAGTCTAAGAGTGAGAATGGATTACTTTCTACAATAGAGAAAGAATCAGATAGGAAGGACTATGTGAAACTCTTGTTATCAAAAGTTGTAGGAAATATAGTGAATACTAATCCTAAGTAGCCTACATATCAAAGAGAATCTATTGTTATAATTGAGCATGATCCTTGTCAAGATTTCCTATTATTAGTTTCTAATGATAATGTGTTGAAAGGTAAGATAGTTGCAAGAGTTGAGAAAATGAACAACATCATGGATGTTAAGATTAGTGAGTCAAAGAAGTTAGACATGCCTAAATGGATTCTAAGAGAAAGAAATTAGTTTCATGGATGTAAGAGGATCAAGGAAGTAATAAAGGAGATGTGGGCATCTCCTAGGTTCACTTTGTACTAGGACCCTTTTTGTGGGGTGTCTCTTCTAGGCTTCAAGGTGACACTTTATAGAAAAAGGAAGCATGGTGGATGCACGTTGGGTCTTAGCTATGTTGCATGATAAGAAAGTCATGAAGTTGAGTTGATAGATCATTTAATATATCAGTTTGAGGTAGCTTGATATGATGTAATGTCTTGAGAGCTCTTGTGAGCAAGGATTCAGGTAAGTCTAGTTGCTTTAAGCATGTTCTTGATGTTCAGATCAGTAGTAGGTTGATGTTATGAGGAGTATGTTTTTCCATGTTGAGAATCTATTTATGCCTATCTGAGGTGGTCTTATTGACTCAAGGGGTTAGTAATAAGTGAGGAGTGGATCCATGCGGATTAGGTCTCCATGAGACCTATTGGTAGCATGAGGGCTAATGGTGCTTTCATAATGAAATCAAATGATTATAAATTATCTAAAGCATGGAGGAGGTTTATAGAGGTTGGAAATTAAGTGTTTGATAGGATTTGGATCATTGATAAGGTCAGATGGGCCATAAAGTCTCATTGGTGGTTCATTAAGGAGATAGACTTAATTTCTTTAGGTCTTTACAAGACCTAATAAAGATGTGAGACTTATTGGTTTTCCCATGTGGGTGTTGACTATATGTGGATAGTGTTTGAAGAGTTATTTGCATACCTAGTTGGTTGAGGAGACCTGTTAAAGATGTCATGATCTGGATGAGCTAACTCAGTTTGTTTAAGAAGTTTGATGAGAAGCATGCATGAACAAAGGGGGAATGTGAGTCTAAAGTGAGGCAAGCTTCAGTTTGGATTGACCAAAAAGAGATATTTTAGCAATTAATCATCAAGGTCAAGTTCAACGATTAGGTGACAAGGTATGAATGGGTTTAGGTAAGATCAAGAGATAAAGGAAATCTATGGAGTCATGTGTCAAGCTAATGAGAAATAGGTCAAGTTGAAATACAATAGATCAATAACTCTAAAGGTAAGAATTTGGTCAAGTTTTATTCAATATCATTAATTAAAGTTGTAGTGAAGAGATAAGGTGGTAGATATAGAGACCATTTACCATTTATGTCAAAAGGGGAGAATTGAAGATAAGGGGAGCAAAGGAGGAGAACCACAGCAAGAGGGACTTAATATACTAATTCATGGGGATTGCCATCAATGCCAAAGGGGAAGATTGTTGGAATAATTATCATTGATGTCAAAGGAATTGTTGTCAAAAGTAAATGGAAGTTTTGTTAGAAGTGAACATAATTGTTATCAGAAGTGTTGTCGAAAGTGAACAAAATTGTTGCTAGAAGTGAACGAAAATGTCAATGGAAATTTCAATGGTCACATCTTTTGGTGAATAGGTGCCGCTTAGATGGGACACATCCTTTAAAATATATTTAAGGGAGAAGAGATGTGGAAGTATTATAAGCATTCAATTTGAATGAAGATCATATAAGTGTGAGAGATAAGGAAGAGAGGAACAGCATAAAATGAAATAGACTATCTCTTAAGAAAAGAAGTGTGAAGGGTAGATTTATTTTAATGAAGAATATCATTTGAGAATTGTGAAAGAGAGGAGAGCAAAAGTATATAAGAAAATGAATGAGATAGAAAGAGTAAGATAATCAAAGCCATCATTCAATTTAAGAATCAATCATAGATGGTGGAATCAATTTGGCTTGGGGTTAAGCCTCATAGTCTAGGGGTTGGTTCTCCTATGGGTAGGTGCTCATGAATTGGTCGGGTGGGTGCTTGGTGAAGGGGATCGGTGTCCCCTGTGGGTGGGTGCTCACTTGGTGCTTGGTTTCAGGATTGGTGTCTCTAGTAGGTTAGTGCCTACAAACATTTTAAAAGAGTTATATATGTAGGCAATTTTTTGTCATGGTTTTCTCTCGAAAGGGTTTCCATATAAATCCAATGTTCTCTTGTGTTATTAATTTCTAGATCTTGAATGTCTATAGTTGTTGTGGTTCATTAAATTTAAAAGATTAAAAGAATATCTTATACTGATTCACCTCCATAACCCCCCCCCTCTCAGTATAATTCTATGCTTAAGACGCACTAGTTCTCAAGGCATCTCCAAAAGGCTAGATCGATTTCTTATTAAGGAAGATCTCTCTCTAGATTAAATCATATAAGGGCACCACTCTTAAGTTAGTTATATCTAATCGCTATCCTATTTAGCTCAAATTATTTATGGGTATAAAATAACCACCTACACCATTTAAATTCAACCCATATTGCTTGTGTTATGAGGAGTTTAGGGATCTCATTAAGAAAGGATGGGTCACATACAAGCCAGAACATGAGGAACATGTTATGGTTTGCCTAAAAAGGAATATCATACTATCAAAGTCTACTGCTAAAATATGAGCTAAATAAAAATTTGATGACAACAAGGTAAAACTTTAGAAAGTAGAGGAAAATATCAAGGTTTACCTTGAATCATACCAACAAGTTGATTCCGAGGTAGAAACACTTTTAGAACTTGACTCTTTGGAACATGAAAAAGCTAGATTAATGGAATGGCAAGAGGTCAAATGAAGGATGAAAATTCATGTCACATGGTTCATGGAGGGTGATGAAAACAAAAAAAAATTTCATAGACAAGCATTGGCTCGTAGGGCAAAGAACACTATCTGGGACATCAAGGATAGTGATGGCTTGTATTGCACTAATTTTTCTTCTATCTCTAACAATGTTGTCTCACACTATAAGTAGATTTATATTGAATAAACCTGAGAAAATATCAAGAATATTATGGTGGTGGCATGTTTCTTTGATGGATGGGTAAATGATCAACAAAATCAATAATTTCTCAAACCTATTTCTCTTAAAGAACTTATTGTGACCCTTAAAATATTTCATCTTGGAAAGGCACCCAACCCAAATGGTTGGACTGTGGAATTCTATCTGGGTTTTTGGGATCATATTGAAGTAGATCTCCTACATATTATTGAGGATTCTTATAGTTTAGGAAGCATCCATGCCCCTTTCTCATCTACCTTTATATAAAACACTCTAAAGGGAGAAGCACTCACTAGTTTTGATCACTATAGGCCTATATCCTTGTGTAATTGTAACATATATAATATTATCTCAAAAATCATTATTTCTTGCTTAATACCCATCCTTTATATGCACATTTCCCCTAAGTAATTTGGCTTCTTGGATAATAGGCTTATTCATGATGTTATTGATATAACACAAGAAGCCTTAGACACTATCAAAACTAAGTCTATGCTAACTTTCCTCCTTAAAATTTATCTCTCTAAAGCTTTTGATAGGGTGAATTGGATTTACCTTAGGCTTATTCTCACATAAGTGACATTCACTCTTCATTTTATCAATTAGACAGAAGCATGCTATCAATCAGCCTCCTTTACTATTCTAATCAATGGTTCTACCAGTTCTTTCATCTCTCCCATGAGAGGGCTTAGAAAGTTTTCCCACTCTCCCCACTCTTGAATTTACTTATCGTGAAAGCCCTAAGTCAACATATACAACATGAGATCAATGTTGGTTCCATTAAAGGGGTCAAGATTGCTTTATACATGCATATATCAAATGTTCTTTTTGTTGTTGACATTCTCATTTTTGGGAACAACACCATTCAGGGAGCAAAGGTTCTAGATCAGATATTAAAACTTTTTTCTTCTGATATGGGTATGGTTATTAATTTGCAAAATTAGGCCATTTACTTTTTCCACATTGTTTTTGGTAATAGGAATCTTATACAAAGTGTGTTTCCCTTTACCACTCCTCCATCGAATGATGGTATAAAATATATGGAATGTAAAAAAGTTTTCCTATAGGTCAATATGTCTGATGGTACCTCTTACATGAGGGAACTAACCATTGACTAATGTATATGGATTTCTGAATTATTCTACCTTTGTGGCTTTTTGACTATTTGCATAGCTATTATCACACTTTTATTTCAGATTTGCCCCCAAAACATAAACAAAGATATTAATACTTATAGAATTCTAAACTTCTCAATATAAAAAATATGTATATTTTCAATCACTTATTTTTTACTATTACATTTGAAAAAAAACATTTAAATATCCAAAAAAATCTATAAAATTAACTTGAGTTAAAAGTTTCCTAACTATAAATATATATGTGATGAAGACAACCACATGAAGCAAATCCTAAACTCAACATTTTTAAAAAATTGCCACACATTTTTATCGTGACAATCATTGACAATGATTGGAAATGATGAATTAATATAAATACCAAAGATATTAGATATTTTATGTGCAATGTACCCTTGTTATTCAATGTTATTATAAGTATGCAGGAAAGTTGGATCCCCATACAAAATTTATTGTGAAAAAGTGGCGATTTTTATTTTTTCATTTCAATTTAAATCAAAAATTAAGTTTGATATATGATATTGTAAAAAACATAATTAAAAAAAATAAGGGGAGTACCAACCATCTAATAAGATACAAAAGAAAAAATAAATAATATAAAATATAAACTAAATTTAAAATGAATAAATGGGAAGATATCATCTATCATAATAAGATATTATAATGTGATTATCTTTATGAAGGATTCTTCTTATAATTTATCATAAGAAAGGACTTTATTTGAAGGACTATCATCTCTAGTTTAAATAAGTGTAGACATTATTTCTAAATTATATAGCACCTTTATATTTTAAACTTGGAAAATACATATCATAGATGTACCTTTATCTTTTAGACCTCTCTGCTACCGAAATGCTCTCATACATATCTCTCTATGTCAAATTTATTATCTCTTAATTAGATTAATGGTATTATAAAAACCTTGACCTTTTATCATACTCAGAATGCTAAAAATCGAATATCTTTTGTCTCTATAAGTTTTGGACCTATACTTGTTTTTTAGCTACCTGAACACTTGTGTCCCAAGTGTCTTACTCCAACGCAAGTGTTTAGTGCCCTAAAGTCATCTAATTTACAAATGAAGTATATACCTATGGTTGGTCTAAGTAATTTAATGTGAGATATTCACCAAAAGGTTTGGTATATATACATAATCAATCCTGATTTATTCCTCACCTAGCACAGACCTAACAACTTCTTATCTCTCACAAGGAAACTTACCAAAATCATTCAATCAAAAATTCAAGTGAGAAAAGATTCATTATTTCCCCCTATTTACATATCAGTCATAGGGACAACATATCTATAGCTCTAAAGTCTTGAAGAAGCATCCCATGAGCCATATTTGCCAAGTTACAAGCTAGGTCACTCTATGTAGCTGTTTATCACACATTGAATCCTTAAGCACACACAAGCCAACATGTAGGGGAAAATATATAAGTCTGAGTCCCTGTTCAAAGTATTGGCTATGTAGGCAGCACCCATTGATAGAAGGGTCCTTAAGGCAGCTTGACATCATGATCCCACTAACCCATTTTTCTTACAATCACTATGAAGATGAAGAATTAGGGTTTTTCTATTTGATAAAGACTGCCAACCTATGATCTATATATGTGCACACCAGAGTGAAGGTGACACATAACCTAGAATATTCTAGTGGTTGCATCCAGATCTAGTAGTATTCCATAGAGGACACTTGCATCCAAGTTAGATAAAAGTGTCGATGCAACTGTTTGAGGTTAATGCAAATGTCTAAGGCCATTAATGTATGATTTCTAGAATCAGATGACTTATCCATAATATATATCTAGTCTACTTCTAGTTTGTTTCATATTAGATATGCATGTGTATAGTAAACCAGTTAAGTACTCTTATTTTCTAATTCATTTCAATATCAATAAATAGTTGTACTTACTTTTTTATCATATCTAAGTATTTAAATTTAGAATATTATTTATCTGAGTTTAACATTAATTGATCTGATATAGAGATAGTTTATCACCCTTGTACCCTAGGCTATCTCTACCCTTTTAACCCTATATCCCTTAATCTATATTTTAGGTTTGAATATTTGGTGAACCCAACATTTGTGTCTTTCCATGTAACTCTTGGTGTGATCTAGGTTTTTTTTATTTCCTTGATCTTTCAATTGTTACAATTTATCTCAAAAATAAAAATTTATTTTCATAAAATCATGTTTACTATGGCTAAAAAATAACTTCTTCTTCCTCCTAACCCTAAGGAGGGTGATATATCCCATCCCTATAACTAGGTCCAAGCTATTAATTATGTAAGGGTAAAGTGCTCCATCTTATAGTTTCAAATGAAGGTAATCAATTTTCAAAATACCTAGGGTTTGTGCTTATAAATCCCTAAAATATCAAATCACTAATACCAAAAACTTAATAAAGGTGTTACAAAATCAAATTGCATACATGTCGAATCTAAAACATGCTAGTTTTAATCATGTGTTTTCATATCAATCTAGAGCTCTTGTACCCAAAAAAGTTTCATATCCAAATGAAAAGCTACAACATAATATATCTAAAACCAGTGATTCAAAAAATGAACAAAATTTTACTAAGAATCCAAGCAAGATCCTAAGATAAATTATTTGAAATAAAGTGATCAAACCACCTCCTCTACATCCCTTAAGAAGATTAAAATACTATTGTGCATATCATAAAATGCATGGGAATCATACATATTATTGTTTTACATTAAAAAATAAAATACAAAGTCACAAAGGTAGTGGTAATCATATCATTAATACATAAACCAAGAAAACCACTTACATTATGAGTACTTCTCATTAAACACAGGTGCAAAAAGAATAAATATGGGTACCCAAGAATAATTTAGAACCAAAAAAATTACAAATTGAAAACCTAGAGAAATAAAAGACTCAAAAGGCTAAGCTAGAACAAGATATATTACAAAAATAACAATAAGTTAAAGCACAACATACATCTTTTCCTAGTGTGCAATCAAATATACATGACTCTACTCTATCCAATAATGAGAATAAAATCCAAATTTTAAGAAGAAGACTCCAATCTATGGCACAATTCATTATTCACATACAGATACTAAAAATTGGTACATCACAAGTTTAAGAATAACCTAAGTGAATACATTTATATTATAATAATGATTACATTGATGATTATGATCCTAATAGCATAGAATATTTTTATGATCCTAATGATAGTGATTACATAGCATACGAATATGACACATATGATATAGATCCTTTACAAAAACATCTCATTGATGAGTACATTATATCTTGTTAGCATTTTTATTTATACATGTTTTCTTTGCAAAACAGTTTCAAATATTCTAAAAATATTAAAAAAATACAAATAATCCAAAAATATTTATAGCATTTACATGTTATATTAGCTCCTTAGCATATGTGTTGTTGATTCCATGTTGGTAGATGGCATATCAATACTTTTATATATACACATGTGTTTCAAGCATCTTTTGAGTGTGATACAATCATACACAGATACATGATCTATGCACTTTAGGATGTTGGACCTTCCCTCTACTCATGTCATGTGAACATTAGGGGCATATTATTCTTTGATCATGATATATATAGGTGATATTATTCTATGAATATTATACATTATCATTTTTGAGCTTATATATTTACATGTGTCTTTACCTATGCTTATATCTTTCACAGTGTACTTGATTTTTTTATTAACACATATATCCAATGACTCGTATGTTATGTTTATGTTGGTTTCTTATGTTCCATAATTTTATTTATTCACTTCCTTGAGTGTCTTGTATTGCTTGTTGAGCATTTCGATATGCTCCATTATTTTTGGCCTCCGTGCCTTTATTTTCCTATTTGACATTTGAATATATCATTGATTTCTTTTTTGGGCATATGACTAAGTCATTTTCCTGAGGTTGGGTTGCATTTAAACATGCCCATTATTTGTGGTCACCTTGGACCATGGTCTTTTGACTTAATTTTGAGTGCTCTTGTATATGTGCTTGATTTCTTGTTGAGTTTGTACTATTACTATCTATATGTTTTCATGATTCACATCATGCATCTTAAAAGTTGATGTGATCACATACTATGTACTTCATTTATACATCTACCTAGACATGTTTATTATATATGTTACATAATGTTAAATCATAGATTATACAGTTATATTATTATTTTGAGGTAAGGTAACTACCAATTTCTACTTTCCCTCACATCAAAAGGGGGCATATTAGTGGGGGAATATTATAGAGACATGGCTTACACATTTGTCATAGTTTTATAGATTTAGAAATACAATGGGGGAATGTTATGAAAACATAGTCTCCACACTTACATCAATTTTTAGCTTTAGAATATAGTGGGGGCATGTTATGGAAACATGTTCTCCGCACTTACACCAATTTTTAGTTTTAGATTATTATGGGGGCATGTTATGGAAACATATCCTCTAAACCTACACCAATCTTTAATTTTAGATTTCATTGGGGGCAAGTTATGGAAAAATGTCATTCACACTTACATAGTTTTCAAATTAGCCAAATTACTCAATTATTTGATTCGGATACACAGTTGTGGTAAAATTATATACATTGGTACCATGTTATACCTATATTTTAGAATGAGACATATATAATGTGTATATACTATACAAAAAAGGCACTTAAATAAAAAAATTAAATCATCTTTGAGATTTAAAACACTTCTACAAACTTTAGTTCACTAGGATGGATTGTTACAAATTGTATTAAACCAATATAATGTAGTACTTGGTTTATTTTTTGGTATGGTTGAGGTGATTAAATAATTCCATATTTCTAAGTTTATACATTGGACTTGATTACATAATATAACTTCACCATATTTAAAATTCAAGATGACTTGGTTCACTCACACTCACCAAGTTATAAGTATGGATGGGTTGCATGGTCAAGCAAATCTCAACTGCTATGTGGAAACTCACCTTTTTATATAAGGTTTGGGGCATGTGTACTCCAATATTTATATTTATATTCACTTTATATATTTATATTTATCATAATATTACCTCTAATGGTTCATAATGATATATCTTTTCAAATCAAATTACCAAAAGGCAAGGCAGTTACATCGATATACAGGTGTACTCCTAAACCTTGCTCTCTTTAATTTTAATCATCTAAAATTATTTAAATTTAATATCATATGCACTTATTATATACAGTAACATTCTCTTGGTTTTAGTTCAATCACCAACAAATCACTCAAGCTGGGCTCATGCAAAGGTAAGGTGTATTATATACATCCAAGTACACATTTCTTTTCATTTTAACTAGCAATTTCATTACTATATTAAATGAGGGTAAATATAAACACTATTTATGAATTATATATCACATTAGTATTTTACACTTAGAAAATACATATCATGGATGTACCTTTAGTGTCTAGACCTTTCCACTGCTAAAAAGCTCACCTACACTATTTTTTGTGCCAAATTACTTATCTCTTAGTCTGACCAATGTTATTTTGATGACTTGAACCTTTTATCATTATAAAAATACTATAAACATGCTTATATTTTATCTCTAAAATTTTTGGAACTATACTTATTTTTATTTACTTGAACACTTGCATCCCAATCAGACACCTACATCAACGTATCATATTATAATACAATTATCTAGTGCCCTAAAGTCATCAAATTTATAAATGAAACATATCCCTATATTTGGGACAATTTTTTAATGTGATATATTATCCAAAAGTATTAGTATATATATACATGATCAATTCTCATTCATTCTTCACCTAGCATTGACCTATCAAATTCTTACCTCTCACAAGGAAACTTACCAAAAGCATTCAAGTGAGCAAAGCTTCCATATTTTCCCCTATTTCCATATTAGTCATAGGGACATCACATCTAGAGGTCTAAATTATTGAAGGATCATCCCATGAACTAACACATTGCATCCTAGGTCACTCTATGTACTTGATTATCACACATTGCATCCTTATGCATACACAAGCCAACACGTAGGGGAGAACTACATAAGTTTGAGGCCCTCTTCAAAGTATTAGCTATGTAGGTATCACTCATTGATATAGGTGTCCTTGGGACAACTCAACACTATGATCCCACTAACCCATTTTCATTACAGCCAATATCAAGATGAAGAACTACGGTTTTACTATTTGATAAGGAGCGATAACCTATGATCTAGATCTATACACACCAGAGTGAAGGTGATACAAAACCTAAAAAAATTTAGGTGGTCACATCCATATCCATTAAATATTTTTTACAAGACACCTAAATCCAAGTTAGACATATCGACAAAATGGATCAAGGTGATGCAAGTGTCTAAAGCCATAGAGATATATAATTTATAGAATCAAAAGACTAATCCATAATCTAGATCCAATCTCTTTCCATCTTATTCCATATCATAAATACATGTGTACAATAAACCATCTAATAAATCTTGCTTTCTAATTCATTACAATATTAATCAATATTTTTACTTACTATTTTTAGTATATATTATTATTATAATTCAAAATATTATTTATATAAGTTTAAAATTAATTGGCCTACTATATAAATAGTTTATCACCCTTGTGTCCTAGGCTATCTATATCCCTTTAACCTTAGATCCCTTAATCTATATTTTAGGGTTAAATAATAAGTGCCATATTTTTAAAATATTAATAATGTAAACTAAGAAATATATTTAAATCTTTACATAAAACTTTTAAGTAGATTTGTTTACTATTGGAATGCATCACTATGGCTACTATTAATCAAAAAAATGGAGATAAATGGTGGTTAAAATAATAAGGTGGTCAATAGACAATCATGACCTAATTCCATGTTGATCAAAACGGACTAGTTAAAATCAACCTAAATGCTAGACAATGCATGACAACAAGAGAGCAAAATAACTCAAATCAATCAAGAAAAGAAATTAGGTGAATAATGAAAATTTTCAAATGCTTGTGTTCATCTTATAGGTTTTTTACTTGAATGACAACTTACAAATTATATAATTTTCTTTAAATTTCCATTATAGAAAAAAATGATATGCTATTAAATATTATCTTTAAAAAATTATATCCCAACATAAATATTTGCGTGTTATTAAGTCAAATAAGTGGAAGTTACTCTTAAGATTATTCTATAAAAATTCTTACAACTTTTATTTGTTCACTTATTATGAAACTAATGCCTTATAGTCACAAATAATAACTTAAAGCCATAAATGTTAGTATATATATTTTAAATACATCTATCTGAAATATTTTGAGAAATATTAATCTCAAAGTTTTTATTTTGTATTTTTTACATATCACATCGATTAATAACTTCATTACATTTTTGTCTAATTTTTCATTGGCTGGTGATGAATGGTATTTATCTAGTTATATCAATGTTTTGGGTTTGGAAAAAAGTTCTAGGAAAAAATAAGGACTCCAAACTCCATCATATGGCTAAGATTTATAATTTTTCAATTGAATTCTCCAAATGAAAAGAAAAACTTTGAAATAATGGTCAAATAAATGTCAAATTATAAGTTAAATTTTTCATATAATAATCAAATAGATGTCAAATTTAAAATCAAATCTAAAAATGAACAAATCACTACATTATATTTCATCTCACTATTACTATTAAATATTATCTAAATTTTTACATCCCAATATAAATATTTATATATTATTTAATCACTTAAATAGAAATTCCTCTACAAAATATCTTAACCTATTTAGGTGCCCACCTTCCATGAAACTAATGCCCTATCCACTAAAAATAACTTAAAGTCATAGATGTTTGTATTATTATGTTAACTAATGCACAAAATTTATCATTTATTTTTTAATGGGAAGTAATTACAAATCTCTAATTTGATGAATGGTCTAGCATTCAAACCCACTAAGACCATAGTAGCAAAACTAAATATCATTCATATTGTTAAGCACCCTACATCTACATTTTCTAATAGAAGTAAAATCATAATTTCTTAATCCCTCTCTACATTACACTTATAAATAGGAATCATTGTGTCCCTTTCTATAATATATTTTAAGTGTCACCATTATAAATTAAATTTAATTTTTCTTAGTCCATAATTATACTTTCTCATATTAAATACTATATTAATGAAAAAATTAGTCATCTCATTATTTAATATAGGATTATAATATAAACCAATTTAGGTGAATTATAGTGATCTCCTTTATATCTTAGATTATACAATCTAATGTAGAAGTAGCAGTTATAACCATATCCAACCTATTGAGTTTTTATTTTATACACCACTATTTGAGAATCTAAGAGTATGTTGATATTATTGGAAAAAAAAAATAGCTTTAATGATTCCATGTTTGATAGCCACAAATTTTGAATTGTTATTAGAAAAAAATCTAACATTTCTTCTTTAAAAAATTAGAACTTTTCTTTTATGGTCTGGAATAATTCCACCATATCTAGTTATTCCCAAACTACCACTAAAAGCTTCATCAATGTATAGAAAACATTGATCAAGGTATATGTGTTAAAATATAGAAAGGTGAGAATGCAATATCAATGTGTGGATACTAAAATACGGTCTTCAATATTTGATAATGATAATATTCATACATATTTATTACATATGATTTGAGCACTCAAAGAAGGTCCTAATACACAATTCTCTTACAATTGCATGTTATATTATGAGTTTATCCTTCCATTCTATTATTACACATCTACAATAACCTCACTCTTTGTTTCAGACATGATAAATATCCTTCATATACATCTCCAAGATCTTTATTCATTATGTATCTACATAGGTCGGTTCCACTAGATCTAATTAGTATCAGCAGTTGATACTAACTTGATATGGTTGGTATCGACCCTTTCCCAATGATAGTTATTTTTTAAAATCAAATATCACCTTATAGTAGGCCCATTTTCCTATCATGTCAGTGTTTTAAGAAATATTTAAATTGAACTTATATATAAACAAATCAAGGTCTCATTCAAAAGGGACATGGCACTTATTTAGACACATATATACACTATTGTATATTGAAAACATCTACTCTATTCTTCTCAAATTGTGAATCTGTCACTAGGATAAGTCACAAGCCAAGTCTAAAGTACATTAAAGACATTACAAATTAATCATTTCCAAGTATAAAATCCAAATCATTAGCTTTATATGTATAGTAAAGGAACACAATTGCATAATAAAACTAGGTGGGAGATGACAATCTTGACACATATTTACCATGCATGACTTAAGCACTCAAACAAGGTCCTAATCCATCATTCTCTCACAATTACATGCTATATTATGGGTTTATCATTCCATTCTATTTTTACACACCTAAAATAACCTCACTCTTTATTTCAAACATGTTAAATATCCTACATAGACATCTCTAAAATCTTAGTTCATTCTTCATCTACACAGGTCAGTTCAACCATATTCAATTAGTATCACTAGTTGATATTAACTTGAAATGGTTGGTATTGACCCTTTCCCAATGATAGTTATTTTTTAAAATCAAATGTCACCTTATAGTAGGCCCATTTTCCTATCATGTCAGTGTTGTGATAAATTTCCCAATTGGACTCATATATAAACAAATCAAGGTCTCATTCAAAAGGGACTTGGCACTTATTCTGAATACATCTATACACTATTTTATATTAAAAAAAATCTACCCTATTATTTCAAAATTGTGAATCTATCACTAAGATAAGTCACATGCCAAGTCTAAAGTACACTAAAACCATTCCAAATTAAGCATTGCCAAGTATCAAAGCCAAATATTTAGCTACATATGTATAACAAAGTAAAACCATTACATAATAAAACTAGGTGGGATAGCCACGTGTAGCTTGATTTAACTCATCAGAGTATTACATATATAGGCAATGGTAAATCATAAAATTAGAGTGATTGGAGTTATCTCAACCCATTACACTTTTCTCAATTTTGTAAGTCTCTATCCTTCACAATCACATTTATAGTTTTAAGTCAAATGAGATTAATTTATGGAGCTATGAACATCATCAAGGTTAAATATAAAGAATACAAAGAAAACACATATGTATAATCATTTTTCCTTACCTATACACACATCGATGTCAATCAAGAATACTAACCCAATCTAGTGAAATTGACCATACGTAGGCAAATATCCAATTCTAAAACCAAATAAACCACATGTCTAATTTACCCTAATTTTAATTTCTAGAAAATAGTCACCTATAAAATTTAAGTACTTATTCCATTATTTTACTTACTATATTTACCATATGCCACTTATAAAATCATTGTAATTAATCTCAATCTTTTACATTCAGATCATGTATGCTTAAATATAATATCTAAATATATGAATTACATTTAAAGATATTTCTTAATTATATTAACCTATCCACATTAAAAAAATTAAGTTAAAATATATTGGTGAACCCATGCACATATATAACAATGAAAAACTCTAGGTTTCCTTTAGGGTTTCATCCTTCTAGAGTTTCATATTACTATGTCAAGATTTGTTTTTATATTTGATTCCTCAGTCACCTATTTTTGTACTTGTCTTAGGGGTAATGTTTGTACTAATATTCCTTGGTGTTTTACTAAAATTTTTCTTTATTTTCTTTAGAAGGAAAGATGTAAAACTTGAAAGAAGGGTGAGGTTAGTAGAACCTAATGTGTTGTGCACATGTGAATCTAGTTGCTTGTGGATACTTCTCTTTATCTAAGGAGGATGACCTACAAACAAGAAAATAATCTAAAAAATGGTGGATTTGTGAGATAGTAGGGTGGAATACCTAGCAAGAGCTAGATCCAAGAAGTACAAGCTTCATTGAAGGTTGTCAATCCACACTTTTAAAATACTTAAGTTTTGATATGTTAAAAATAGGTGCTTGCATGAAATAATAGAAGGTACTAAAATTAAATACAAAAAATGCCTGAAAATAAGCAAGTGATTTTGATTAAAAATAGTAATAAATGATTGAATACTAATGCTAAATTACTCAAACATGATTCAAAAAAAAATTTGAAGTTTTGTGATAAAATAGAAACTCAAAAAGTTGGATTTGGGTATGGGTATATGGGTCAAATTAGTTTGGTGTTGTCAAAAAACACACAGTGACCATCGACGATTAGCTAAGACCATAAACAGTTACTGTGGGATCTATTTTGGGAAAAAATCTATTAAGGAGAGTTACAAAGAGGTTCTAGGTGTGGTGTTTAGGTTGAATGTTAGTCATGGGATATGAAATGATACTTAGAGGTATTTGGTTTAGGGATTGGGTGTTTCGGTGAGTGAGAATGGTTTGTGGGTGGTTTTAGGTAGGAGGTGAAATGTCTAGAGTTTTATAACTCAAACATAAAAAAATGAGATGAGAGGGAAATAAATAGGAAAGACATAAGCAATGAAACAAATAGAGTTGATTACTAAATTTTGATAAAAAAAATATAGATACTTAGCTTTGAGGTGTTGCTAGTCTGAGGAATGTTGATGCTGTCTAAAATATTGTTGTGGATCCTAGAGTGATGTTAGTAGAGTGACAACATCTTGGCTCAAGATAATGAGTTACAGAATCACCCTAAGTCTCTGACTTGGTTCTTAGTTCATTAGAAAACTTTTTGATTCACCTAGGAGTTAGAATCTCTTACACCTGAATGATTGATCTAGATAATCCTTTCAACCTTCTCTTCATCTCTTAATATAGAGGAAAAGGAGGTTCAAATCAAAGAGTTTAACAAATGGTTTATCAAATAGTCTAATCACGCATTGATCATGCAAATAATAGACTAAAATTAAACAATTGGTAATCAATGAGTGAGTTGCAATTGAACTACAGTTGATTTCTTTGATCATGCAAGAGTTCAAATAACCATCAGTGGTTTGGGTCAACCATCAATGATTAAGGGTTGACCGTTGGTGGTTAGAGAGACATAGTCAAAATGGTTAAGGTTTATCATTTTCACTTATATTTGGTAGTTGATAAGTTAGGAAATGGTCCAAGGTAATAATAGGGGGTCATGGGGTGCTTTGATGACTAGAAATACATTGCATAGTTTTTGAATGTTTATATTTTGCCCTTTTTTATTGGGCAATTTGTATCAGCAAGCTGAAAAATAAAAATAGATAGGTTGGTATAAGGTTGGATGTCTCAAGTATGGGGGGGTGTTCCACCTCAAACCAAGAATCAATTAGTTGAAATAGAGTTGGGTTTGGGTTTGATAAGTGGATATGTGGGTCATAAAGTGGGTGACAAGGTTGGTTGTTTAGGTAGTTAAACATGAACAAGTGCAAAGAATGTGACTAAGTGTGATATGATAGATCATGCATAAACTAGGCTACCATAGTTGAGGTAGGTGTTAATATAAGGTCGGACTAGAAGGACAAGTGATAGGGTAACTAGGCCACAATATTAGGCATAGTTGATATCAGTTATTCTATAAAATCAAGTCAAGGTTGATGTATTCATAGGTATCTGAGGTAGGATGTGATCTTGAGAACACAAAATAATTACAGGTGTCAAGACCACAGAGGATCATACTCTAAGTCACCTAAATTATTAGTGTGCAAAAGTAGTGTAAGTTCATCAAATATTGCAAGGTAATCGATGTGATCAAAGTGACCAAGGCAAATTTGTCTCAAAAAAGTGTGAATGGTAGGCCAAAATGACCAAGGTAATGTTATTTGGTTGGTTGGTGGAGAAGGAGTTGCTCTCCAATGGGTTCATGTTTGTGATAAGGTGCTTATTTGGGAAAGTGATCTGATAGGATAAGAGAACCCCTAAAGGGGTCAACCATCAATGGTCACCTAGTGACCGTTGATGGTTTACAATAAACCCTAAAAGGGTGACTATAAAAGGTCAAAAATGGGTTTTATTTGCTCATTAGTAAATTGACCTACAGTGCTTCCCATTTTTATCTTGTGTGAAAATGATGATGGTTTGTCTTGTAATAGCTGAGTGAGTTGGGCAGTGTCTGACTGAGAGTTGACTAAGGAGGTGGAGATTGATTGAGGTGGGCTAGAGAAAATTTGAGAGCCAGCTAGGATGTAGTGAGGCAGGGGTAGAGCATGGGGCTAAGTGGTGATGGTGTTTATGAGGGCTCTACCATGATGGAGGATGTGTAACAAGGTAGGGGTGTCTTGAATTTATAGTTTTTGTGTTGTGATTTTTAATTATTTTGTTGTGTGGTTTGGTTAGGTGTTAAAAATTAGGGGATTTTAGTTTTTGGTATGAAATTTATAGAGGGGGGGTGAAACAAGTTGAGGTAGTTAAGGTAGGGGAGGGTTATAGAGGTTTAGGTAGAATATAAGTGTTTTGTTGATTACTATTATGGTTGGGTGGGTTAAACCTAGGTTTAGTTCATTGGTGGTCACCACACAGGGACTATCAATGGTCACTATCAATCATCATCAGTCGATAGGTGACTATCAAGCAATCAATATGTGGATCATCAGTAGTCCACCATCAAACCATCAGTAATTGAGGTTGACCAGTGATGGTTCCTCAAGGAACCATCATCAGTCGATACGCGACCATTGATGGTTTAGCATAAGGTTAGTATAAGGTTTAAAGGTTAGTTTAGGTATGTTTGAAGGTAGGAGTTGTGAATAGAATGGGATAGATAAGGTAGGGGTTAGGAATGGGTGAAGGGTAAGTGTTTTGTAAAGGAGGTAAGGTAGGATATGTCTTAAGATAAGATATGGTTTAGGTAGGATTTGGTTAATGTTAGGTAAATAAGTTAAGGTAAGGGTGAGGGTTAATAGGTAGAATATATTGGCAATGTTTGATAGGTAAGTTAAACTAAGGTATACATATAAATTTATAGGTAAAGGAGCAGCTACAAATGTAAGACCGAATGCCTTGACTCTTGGACAAGATGCACAGGGCTATGATAGACTAGGAGTGGGAACATATGACTATAATGGGCCTAAGAGGCATGAGTTATTATCAACATGTACCTAAAGATGTGGCTATGTTGGTGGCCCTCATTAAGAGATGGGATCTAGCTACCAACACTTTATTGTTTCCTAATGGAGAGACTACCATCTTATCAAAGGATATTCATTGGATTGTATAGCTATTAATATGGGGTGAGTTGATAGAGCATATTGACAATGAGGAGTGAGACATGTATATGGATCAATTATTCGGTGTGGAATTTGTTCATGCTAGGTGGCACATGGGAGTTTCCATTATGAACCTATGTATCAAATGCATAGGGGAGGGAGATGGCTTATTACAATGATGATGATGATAGCCATTACCTGTTATGCACTCCCAAATTCTAGTAGCGGTAGATTTCCCTTTTTATTACTGGGTGTTCTTATTGACATGATGATCAACTAGATAGTGTTTGCTTGGGCCCTAGTTTTGCTAGTTTAGATCTACTGGGATCTTTAGGGATATAGAGTACACATGCATTATAGTATCAACATCAACTTTATTTTGTACTATTAGGCATATGAGCATATCAGAGTGCTATAACTAGGTGGATTGCTATGGCACACATGGACCCAGATGGACTTCAGAGTTGGTTTCATGATGTGGAGAGTTGATTATGTACTTACATCACCAGGGAGAGAAGCATGAGACTTGGAGTGGTATAGGGATAGGTTGGAGGCATTGGTAGATGGAGAGGTCATCTGGAGGCCTATATCAAATTCCTAGTATGGGTGAGCTATGTTAGGTAGACCCTATCACTATATAGTTACAGATGGATATATGGGAGATAAGAGCACAAGGTGGAATTCATCCCATTTGATAGGGTAAGGAGGTAGATTGGGCTTGTGTAGGGTGTCCTAAGTGATTTTTTGAGGTATAAGAGAGAGGATGCTAAGGCACCAATGCCTTTTCCATAGCCTAAGGAGATAAATATCAACCATGTGGAGCTACCAGTGGCCATAACTATTAATGATGTATAGGTTACACCAGACTACCTTGCATGGTTTTAGGCATATTATGTAACAGTAGTGTTTGGAGGAGACAATAGACTAGCTCCTAATGTAGATATGGTAGAGGGGTGGGGATAAAATGGATGTGGATGCCCCTGATAGGTATTCACTTATTGTAGAGAGAGATTAGGTGAGGGTAGCTCTAGCTACAGCATAGGCAACTTTAGTAGCAGTGACCCTAGAGAGAGATATGACACAGGGCCAGGTGGCCACTCTTATGCAGGAGATGGATCAGGCTAGAGTGTAACTAGCCTTGGTCACATAGGTGAGAGATGATATAAAATAGGTAGAAGGGAGGGAACCATCACCTACAAGACCATTAAGGACCATTCTTATGGAGAGTTATGTGGCCACAGTCGAGGAACTCAGATATTATGAGGCATTAGTCTCTAGACAGCTTATAGATGAGCCCTGATATGGTGAGTATAGAACATTGGTTATTAGGGGAGTTAGTTGTGTGACACTATGTCAATGGAAATCATCTGTGGGTACACAGATAGGGTCAGGAGATAGATAAGATCCAGGGAGCATTAGAGCTCCTCCACCTTAGACTCTTGTGAGATACCTATTTTGTTGTATTATATGATTTTGATATCAGATATATACATTATTATGAGAGACATAGATATTTATGTTATATATGTGATTATTTCTATTATGATATCATCATGTGATCATGGTTATGGATGTGGCTTATGCTTTATGGTTATTATTTATTGATGATTTAATTTATGATATGATGATGTGGTTTATGATAGGATTACGATGTTGTGATGTGATTATGATTTTATGGATGTTGCTTATGGTTATGGATGATTTATTTTATATTCATGATGTTTATGATGATGTTATTAGGCATGATGATGATGTTATGATTAGCACTTCTCTCATGAGTAGATGCATGCTTTTTTATAAATGTAGATGTTTTAAATTAATGAATCTATGTTTCCTTATCTAAAAATACATGTGATGGATAACATATGTGGATGTATCATCTAAAAATAAATGATGAAAGGGTTACAGATGTGAAAAATGGTTTTGATTAGTTGATGTGACTAGTTAAAAGGGTGAAGTGATGTATGATGTATGAGATGTTAATTCATTAAAATAGTTTTATGATTAAAAACACCTAAATGAATAAGGTAAGAAGGCAATCACAAAATAAAACACATATTTTCTATTTAGATGTTTTTAATGAATTATATTTTCTTAAATGAAGGTGAATTAATCTTAAAACACATAAAGTAAGTTGGACAACAAAACTAGATGTGAGAAAATAAAATAAAGATAAAACAATCAAAAGGCAATCGTCTAGTGAATGTATCAACAAATAGTTTTGAGAAAATAAGGAGACAGGATGCTTCTTATTTGGAAAGGACCAAAACAAATTGAATTTAGATCGGATTATGAACATAAGCCCTTCACATCAATATTTTTCAATTGGTTAAAAATTTTCTTGATCATATAGTGTCAAGTAAGCTCAAAATTCCTTGTTTTATAAAGGGTATAAAGGGGAGATGGATGATAGAGGAACCTTCATGTGAGGTTATCTTGTATCTTATGTAAGTTGCCAAAGAGTCAGTATAAACAAATCTATGTCATAGATGATGTAGATTGATTGATATGAGAATTCTACTCATGAAAGTTGATTGCATTTTCTAAATAATGGGTCTTTTGATATTTTTGTTATTGCTTTGGGGAAATTGATCGATGTGAGAAGCTTCCAATAAATTGCTTGCTTTTGACAAGTAAATGTACCTATCCATCCTTCAAGGGAGTGGTCTAATTCTTTTGAGACTTATTTTAGGCTTTGTGATAGTTGCCCTTCAAGAGAGCAATCTACCTTAAATTAAGAAATTTTGATTGGTTTTGGTTGTTGTCCTTCATGGGAGTAGTCTACTGATGTTAGAGATGACCCATAGGATAGATGGCTATTAATGTTTTTGATTTTTATGACATAGACTTGCTTATATAGGCTAAAAGGCTTACCGTTATGAAGGCAAAACTAAAGCACAAGAATGTTAAAATAGTGGGTGAGAGGACTCTTTGAGAGACAATGACCATGAGATTCCATCTTATTAGGGATAAAAATTATCCATGAAAGTCATGCCATGGGTAGAGTCATGGTACCTGTTAACAATTTCGACCCCACAGGTCAAATTTCAACCTTATGATTCAAAACTTTGCATAAACATGTCTTTTTCTCCAAGTGTTAGAAATTGGTCTTTGCAATGTTTTCAAAGGGCTCCTCCCTTTCAAAAAGGTCCATTTCAATAGTTTTCCTAAAGAGCACTTCTCGATAAAATAGGCTTTTTCATAAGTCTGAATGAATTAGGCTTGTTCAGATTGTCTAAAGCGCTCTTCAAGGTTTTTGAAGGTCCTTTGTAAAAAAGGTTGAATGGTACAATTCCTTCAGAAAAGGTCCAAATACAAAAAATTGAAGGGACAATTTCAAGAGGACCATTCCAATTTTTTTGAAGGGTCATTTCTTTCAGCAAAAGGTCAATTTCAATTCTTTCTAAGGGCAAGAGGACCATTCTAATTTTTTTGAAGGGTCTTTTTTTGGATGAAAGACCATTTCAAAATTATCAAAGGGACACTTATCAAAAAGCTGAAGGGTCATTTATTTTGACAAATGGTCAATTTCAATTCTTTCAAAGGGCAAGAGGACCATTCCAATTTTTCTTAAGGGTCTTTTTTTGGATGAAAGACCATTTAAAATTTACCGAAGGGACACTTGAAAATTTCTTGAAGGAATTGGTCTCTCCAAAAATCTTAAAGGTATTCTTCTCAGCAAAAAATGGTGATTTTCAACTTTTGTTGAATGGTATTGGCAAAAATTTTGAAGGTTCTTTCTTTTGGGGAGGGTGAAATTGCAAAAAATCTAAAGGGTCATTTTCTCTATGGAAAAGGTCATTTCAATAATTTCAAAAGGAACTTCAATATTTATGAAGGGTCACCTTCTCTTCAGCGAAAAAGGAAGAGACCATTACAATTTCCCCAAAGGACACTTACATTTTTTCCAAAGGACCATTTCAAATTTTTTGAAGGGTTCTTTTCCTTTGAAAAATTCAATTTCAAAAGTTTTGATGGTCTTTTCACAAAGTCTGAAGGGCTCTTTTTCTTTGGGAAAGGCCATTTCAAAAAATTTGAAGGACCATTGCAAGAACTCTGAAGGGTAATTACAAATTGTCTAAAGGAATTGTTCAAGGGCAAATGGTCCATTTTAGAAAATTTGAAGGGCAATTTCAAAAGTCTAAGGACATGAATTCCTTTATACAATTTGTTCAAATGAATTGTCCAATATAAAAACCTGAAGACATAATTTCCTTCAGACTTTTTGTCCAAAGGAATTGTTCAAAGTGAAAGGGAGAAGTTCTTTTGAGCAATTTGCCTAAAAGAAAGAAAAGTCCAAAGGGAAAAGTCTTGAACAAATTGTCCACAAGAAATAGACAAAAGCCCAAAATAGTTTTGTGGAAATAGACAAAGAAATTTTTTTGAAGAAATAATTTTGGGAAAGTGAATGAAGACAAGGGTTCGAGAGGAAAGCGCGAAGGAAATGAATGAAGAAATATTGTCCATGGGAATAGACAGAAATAACTCTAAAATTAAAATAAATAGAAACAAAATTCCAAAGAAATGCTGAAGGAATACATGCAGATCATACAAATTGGCCTAAGTAAGATTAGACACATCTAAGATGAGCATGAACATGAAAAAAACTAATAAAGTTATTGCTTTTTCCATCTATAAGAAGATCTATAGTTTGAGACTGCAGTAAAGAGCATGCCAAATAATAAATGAAATAAATAAATAATTCACACTTGGAAAATACATGCAACTACCTCAAGCACAGCTCTCCCAGTTCCAAAGGGGAGGCTCGAATGTATGAAGGGCTCAAGGAGTTTAACGTTGGATGGTTGTTCAAGGAATTAACATGCAATTTCATGCATGCTTCAATTTTCAAATAGATTTTTCATGCAAGTCGAGGCCTATTGGAGTTGATGGTCTTGAGTTTGAGTTGACTTTTGTCAAAGTGTCACATCTATTTTGATTTATCTTGTTAATTGAAGGTTTTCAACACTTCCAACTTATTCAAACTAAATATTTAGTGTAGCTTTCATGCATGGAGTAGATTAGTCCAATATGGGCCCACCATGTAGACTTTTATGCCAACCTTGAAGATCTATGCAGGTTTGATGAATTTTGAAGATTTTAATAATAATTATTACATGGGCTCTCCATCCTTTTCAAATGCCAAAGAGCTTTTCATGCAAGGCATAAGATAAAAGAATATTACTTGAAGATTGGGTTATTTTTAGATAGCTCAAGTTGGACTTGTGTAATGTGGGAGTTGATCTCCTCTCTATTTTCAGTGCCAATCTCTTGGCTTATGTACTCTTCTTCTATATAAATTGGCTTTTTTATCCATTTTAAGGATCCCTCTTTTGGCAAGATCATACTCTGCCAAATTTAGAGTTTTGTAACCTTTTTAGATAAATAAAAGGATTGTTTTCAAATTCCAAGATGTTGGTATAGTGTATTTATGTTAGTGATTTACATATGTGATAGAATTTTTTTCTTTGTTAAGTCCTAATTCTTACCTATTTACTAGTTGATTAGATTATGCAGTTCATGTTCTATGTTTGATGTCTTTTGGCTAAAGTTATAATGGATGTAAGTGGCTAGTTAGTGCCTTGAATCAAGGCTATTCCCTCATTTCCTTCAAACTTTGATCACTAGATAGAACCTTTTCATGAAATATTGATGCATAGGATTCAGTTGGAATTGAAAGTTAGGTCTTTTTCTTATCTAATCAATGTTTTTAAGATCTCAAATTGAGTGAATGAATCAAAATTCAAGTATATCACCATCATTATATAGGATTTTTCCTTCAATTTTCTTTCTTCCCTTTTCCTAGCAGTTTTTAGTGTAGATTAGAGATCCTAATTGATACACTAAAGGGAGTTAGCCTTAGAATCTAGAGATTCAATCCATCGATTAGGCCACCCACAGCCTAGGATTGTTTCTATGTTTTAGCAAACTATGAAGGCCTAAAACTACCCTCACAAGGGTACAAGTCTGATTGACAATAGTACCCATGTTTAAGATTAAGGATACAACTATGATGAAAAATCACATGATTATATGCTTTAATCAGTAGTCATTAAAGTGAGGTGATGAAGGTGAAAATATCTTAAAATAAGGGACAAGCTTAAATTAGATAGTAAGTGAGTTTGATCTTATTTAACAAAAGAAAGGACATAGATGTGAAGCATTGAGAGGCTCAAGTTTCAGTTTCCCCTTAATAGAGGAATATTGGTAAGCTCCGAATCCATACTTATGTGTAATGATATAAGGTCCAAAACAATTGAAAGTAAACTTGCCCCACTTGTTTTTTTCTATATTGCTTACATGTTGATTTTCATTTAATACAAGGTCTCCAATGTTGAATTATCACTCTCATAGGTTTTTATTATAGGCACACTTGATTTTTTCTTAATAGACATGAAGATGGTTAAATGTCACCAAATGATGCTTGTCAAGTAGATCGAGTTGGGTTAAACATTCCTAAAAACAATCACCCTCAAAAATGATATCTTGTAGGGATATGTGAAGAGAGAGAATTTGGACATTGAGAGGCAAGACAACCTCTACTCCAAAAATAAGAGAGAAAGGGGTATCACCTATAGGGGTTTGAATGCTAGTATGATATGCCCATAAGGTGAAAGGGATGTGTAAATGCCAATCCTAATCATATGCATTAACCATTTTAGTTAGCATTTTGTTAAGGGTTTTATTAGAATCTTCCACTTATCCATTAGCTTATGGATGATAAGGTGAAGATAAACCTAATTTAATGTCAAATGTGTCATAAAGACCTTAAACTTTTCAATTTTTAAAATATTTACCATTATTGGTGATTATCTTGTGAGGAACATCGAAACAACAGATAATATGATGGTTAATGAAATCAAAAATATTTTCAACTTTGGTTAAAATGAGAGGAATAGCCTCAACCCATTTGGTGAAATATTCTATCACAGTGATGATAAAATGATATCACTACGAAGAATGGGGGTTAATTTCACTAATAAGATCTAGTCCCCATTACGAGAAGAGCCAAAAATCCTTAGATACTTGGAGACTATGGTTAGGTGTGTGATGTAAATTAGCATGTTATTCATATTTAACATACTAATTCACATAATCATAGTAGTCCTCATTAAGGGTGGGATAATAGTAGCCAACATGAAGGATATGTTTAGTGATAGCTAGGCCATTATGCATGCATTTCTTTGATAAAATGATAAATTTCATGACTACATAGGCAAAGGAAAAGGACACCATCAAAGTTGCATTTGTAAATAATTCTCCCTAGTATGGCATAATAAGAGGTACTCTGAATAAACTCTCTTCAACCACTCCTAGAAAGATTGGAGGGAATGATGTTTAGGTTGAGATAGTCAAGGATCTGCTTATACCAAAGGTCAAGTTGGGTTTTCTCCACACTAAATATAGAAGGAAGGTTTGATTTATTATAATAATTCTTGGTAAAATTATTTATAGTGATAAATATCTTAGAGTTAGAAGGTGTGGATGGAATCTGGGAAGTAAGGGAAGTCATTGTGTTGGCTAACTTATTCGTAGACCACAGAATGGTTTGGATAAGGTAATGCTTAAATGATGCCAAGATTACATCGACTAGTTTTTTATACTATTGTAAAATGTCATTCTTATATTGGTAAGATCCATTGATTTGGTTGACGATGAGTTGAGAGTCACCAAAAATAATGATCATTTTGACTCCCAAGGCTAAAGCAGTTTGAGGACCTATCACTTGGGATTTGTATTCAGCCATATTATTAGTACAATCAAAGTTAAATTTGAAGGATAAAGGAAGAGGTTCAAAATCAAGGGGATATAAGGATGATACTAGCTCCCCTACCATGTTGACACTTTAATCCATCGAATAACATGGTCATTTGATAGGTGATGTCCTCTTAAGAAAAGGTCATGATGGACTCATCAAAATATTTAGGAGGAGAAGGTTGGTTATCATCTAAAGGTACTTCAGTTAATTAGTCAGTAATGACTTAGCATTTAATTAACTTATGTTAAAGTAACTCAAGATCAAACTCAGCAAAAATCATAAGCCACTTAGCCATACATTGATTTTGGTATGGATTAAAGTGCATATACTTGAGGGGGTCGATGTTGGTTATGATAAAGGTTTTATGGTTGAGAAGGTTATGGTGGAGTTTAGAGGCCATGAAGACCAAGGCAAGGCAAAGGTTTTTTTTATGGGTGTACTAAGTCTCATACTCTATAATCATACAACTTATATAGTAGACAACTTGATCTTTATGTTGCTCATCTCGATATACAAGCATTGTCCTTAAGGATTAGTTGGTGGCAAAAATATAAAGGTATAAAGGTTGATCCTCTTTGGGAAGAATGAGGATGGGTGGATAAATAAGGTAATCTTTAAGTGAATTGAAGGCCTTTTGGTAGTCCTTATTCCACTTAAAAGATATATCTTTTTTTAGAAAGTGGTAGAAAGGTTAACATCTATCAGATAACTGAGAGATGAAGTGATGAATGGATTGGAGTTTCCCCTATAAAGTATGGAGTTTCTTGAGGTACGTTATAGGAGGCATATCAAGGATCACTTTGATTTTGGTGGGATCAACTTTGATTCCTCAAAGGGAGATGACAAATCCAATGAGATTTCATGATAAGACCCCAAAAATGCATTTCTTATGGTTAGAGTGAACATGGTAATGGATGAGGCATTAGAAAATAACCTTGAGAACTACTAAATGATCTTTATGACATTTAGATTTCCCAAGAAGATCATCTATGCGATCCTCCATGTTTTTGTGAATAAGGTCATTGAAGATATAGGTCATGGCATGTTGTTAGGTAGTACTAGCATTTTTCAAACTAAAAAGGCATGACCCTATAGTAGAAGGTTCCCCATGGGGTGATAAAATAATTTTTATGTTGGTCTTAGGGGCAATCAAGATTTGATTATAGCCTGAGAAACCATCCATAAGAGATAGCATCTCATGGCCGACTGTAAGATCAACAAGCTGATCAATGCTTGGCAAAGGGAAGTCATCCTTTCAGCAAGTAAGGTTAAGATCATAGAAATCCATGCATATATGAAGTCCCCCTATTCCTTTGGTGATAGGGATGACATTTGAGACCCACTGGGGATAGTTAATGGGTTGGATGAAATTTATAGATAGGAGGCATTAAAGCTCTTCTTTGACAAGAAGGGTTATGCAGGGGTGCATCTGTCAAAGTTTTTACTTGGAAAGCATGACATCACGAGTAGTAATGATATTATGGGTAGTGATGGAAGGGTTGATACCTAGCATGTCATTGTAAGACCAAGCAAATGCAATGCTATGATCATGTAGGAAGGAGGGAAAATCTTGAAGCTCCAAAGAATCTAGTGATTGGCTGATTTATACAATGTGTGGGTTATCCTAAGTACCCAATTTAACATCCATGGTGGATTCATTCAACATGGTTGAAGTCTCAGGAGGAAGAGATTTGTGGATAGAGTAATATTCTGCACTAAGATAGTTAAGAAGGGAATCATCATCCTGACACCAAAAGGTATTAATGATATGAGAGTCATCTTCTACCATCTCAGGATGAGTTAGAAGAATGGTTATGGTATCCCCATCCTTTTTATAAGTTAGGGGTCTAAGGATAATCATGTTGATGAAAAACATTTAGGGGGAATGGTATCGAAATGCTCAAATTTTGAAGGGGAATGGGTTGGTGAGGATGGAACTTCCTCATCAATGATGATAATGGGAGGTCAATAGGTTAGCTCTTTCAGTCTAAAAAATCCAAAAATTGGTTAGCTCTTCAAGTGCAATGAATTTGAGACCAAATTTCTCGTGAGGATTTTTGATATTACATGGGAACAACTCATGTGGTCCATGTTTGTAACGTCCTAGACCGAATCCCTTCCAAGCACACTGATAGAGGTATGTCTTGGCAAACTCTAGTTTATCTAGATAGGAAAAATTAGAGGTGAGTGGTCAATTAGAAGAGGAGGTAGAGGTGGTAGAAAGCATTTGATCAAGTCCCCCATAGACAAGATTAGTTTGTAGATTGAAAGGCCCAAAAGGAATACTGGTTCTGATATTAGGATCATAACCAAGGTTCTAGTCAAGGTTATCGTACTCATGTGGAGTAGGGATATCATCTACGGTTAGGAGGTGATACTCCCTAAGGAGAGACATTGGAATGTTGATTCTAAGGGGTACTTCATGGGGATTTGGGTAGAAGGGAAGGATGATCTAGTCAAGGCTTGGTTAATGGAAGAGGTGGATTCATAGTTAGTCAGTGAAAGCTTGGTGGATGGAAGGAGGAGAACATCATTTGGCTAGTACATCATGTTACATGATATAAAAGGACTTGGGTCAGCCTGTATGGTAATTAATTGACCCTCATGCACAAATTTGATGCACCAATGTAAGGTAGATGGCACATAATTCATGGAATAGATCTAAGGGTGTCCAAGTAAAACATTGTATTGGAACTTGTCTTCCACTATGTAGAAGAGCTCAAGAAGCATGTGAGGTCCTAAAAAAATGTGTAGGATGATAGTTCCTAGAGTTGTTGTCATAGTTTCATTGAAGGAACAAAGCACCATTATGGTTTTTAACATAAAGTTCTCCAAAAATTCCAACTGGTCATATGCTTGGGAGGAGATAATGTTGATGCTAGCTCCTCCATCAATCATAACCATTTTGATGTAGGTTTGGTTGATATACATGGTAATTAAGAGCAGGGGATCTAGATCCTGGGGAAGAATGGAGGGTATTTTTGAATCCTTAAAGGTAACAAGGGTGGAAAGCTGAAGGGCTAAGTTGTGGATATTCTGGTTAAACCTCTATGTTATTCAAATCCTCTATCATCACCTGGCGATGATGGGGTGAGGTATTGATTAGTTCATATAAACTCATATTCACTAGTGTTTAGTGAAGTTTCTTTAGAACTACTCTTTGGATTGACTCAGAAGGGTTGGATTAGGAGGCACTCAAGCTAGACACCTTGGGCATGGATGAAGGTGAAGGTGTTTGGGTTTGGTTGGGTGATTGGGTGGTGGAGGAAGGGTATGTCCATAGAATGGACACCTTTTCCTTCCATTTATCCTTTTTTGGGGCTTATGACTATGTGACCACATGGATGGTATGGATTTGGGAAAGAGTTGTGCTAGAGGATTGCTTCAGTTCCTCCTTACTTTTAGATGAGAGTGTGGGAGTAGGTAAGTGTTGGGTGATTACTTTTTGTTCTCAGATTAGTGGTGGGATTATGGGAGGTTCATCTAAAAATAGGTCATCCTCATCACGTAGTTGGTGGACTAGGACTTGGAGAGCTTTACAGTTCTCCATAGCATGCCCAGGCATTCTATGGTATGAACAAATCATATTGTCATTAAACCAAGATGGCTTAGGAATATGGGTTTCAAATGGTTTTATAGGAGGCAAAGTCAAGCAAGAAGCTTGTAATAATCTTTGTAATATGGTTGAGTAATACTCAAGCAAAGGTGACAAGGGTGTTAGGGTTTTAGTTTTGACTTTTGGGGTGGAAACCTTCGTAGGAGTAGGCTTTGCAATGGGAGTTTTAGGTGGTAGAATATTCTCAGTAGGTGTTTTTGGAGTAGATTTCTTAAGGGTTAATGGTTTGGAGGTTGAAGGTGTAGAGGTATATGGTTTGGAGGTATAAAGATTAGAAATAAAAGACTTGGTAAAGGATAGTTTGGAGGTATAAGGTGTGGAAAGAATAGGTAGAGGTGTAGATAAAAGAGGAGGTTGGGTTTGGGTTGTCTTTGGGAGACTTGTTTTATTAATGGAAGTATGAGGTCCTAAGATGGAATAAGGATTTGGTCCTAAAATGGAAGGCAAGGTAGAAATTTTTAGGAAGGTTTTGGTTTTTGGGATCCTAGGTGGCTCCACTTTCTTGGTTAGCTTAACATGGGGTTTCTTTGGTGGGCTAGATGGTGTTAAGTCTAAATTTAATGGAGGGTGAGTAAGGATCTGAGTAGGGATCATGCCTATATTTTTGACAAGATTTTTTGGGATGGTAGGTGTTTGGATTACTTTGGGTGGAGTCAGTTTGGTTGGTTCAACTATGGTTTGAGAGGTAGAGGTTTCTACTAGTTCGATTGGGATGATGGTGGGTTAACTAGTAGAAGTGGAAGATTAGGTTGACAATGGTATGGTCGAGGGATATTTCTTAGTTAGATAACAGAGCCCAATATGGTGCCAAAATGTGGCATGATCCATGTTGGGTTGGGATAGGAACTCCAAGTTTTGAACTAGTCTAGAAAAAGGCTTATATATGGGTTTGGTTCCTTCAGTATTGCTATCAAAAGACAAACTTATGGGTTGAGAGAGGGGAACAGTTACCTTATCCTTTTCCTCAATCAAAGACTCCAAGGTTTTGGAAGGTGATTCTTCCATGGGAGGAGTAGGTGAAATGACTTAATCCTTAGGAATGCTTTCTAAAGGAAGAGTGGATTGCTCTTTGATGGGAGAGAAAGGTATGGTGGTAATGGTTGCCTCCTTTGGTATGTATTCCAAAGGAGAGGTTGGTAGCTCCACTACCTCAATAAGTTGAGAAAGGGGAATAGTTGCTTCCTTTGTTTTGGTTTCTAAGGGAATAGAAGGTGACTCCACTACTTCAATAAGTGGAGGGGAAGAAGAAGTGGTTTGGGCAATGATTTTCTCAACAATGAGTTCACTAAGAACCACATTAACAGTATGGACCTCATGGTTGTGAGAGGATTCCACCTTATTGTTTTCATGATTTGTGAAAGGGGCATGGTTGGGAAAAGGTTGTCTAAATATGTCAAATGACTGATTTGGGAGTGCATTGGGATTATCTATCACAAGCTCCCCCTTATCGATCAACCCTTGGACAATGCCATTAAAGGCATTGCATCTATTCGCATCATGCCCAATGACATGATGGTAACCACGCAATTCATTCTCCTTATATCAGTCGAGCATGGGATGAGAGGAATCAAATTGTTGTGGGGATTTAATTGGAGGAATTTATATGATGTTTGCATTCAATAACTTTTCCAATATTGAAGCATATGAATCCCCTAGTGGAGTATATTTCTTTTGGTTATTACAGTTTTGGTTTTAGGTATTCTATATGGAATAATTAGAAGATTTGGGTTGGTTAACAATCAAAGGAAGGGCAGTTTTAAGGATAATTGCATTTGTGGTTCCCTTGGTTTTGGTGTTAGTATTGGAATGGTTAGTGGTTTTGGAGGAAGAATCTTCATTTGACTTAAAACGAGAGTTCTTGTTTCTCAATTTCAGCTTCCCCTCATCAATGGATCCAATCTCTAATTTTTATGCCATGGTGAAAGCCTCATCAAAGGTCTTAAAATTCTGAACCTACAGCGTTGTGGAAACATGTTTGGCACAAGCCCGAGAGAAAAGATCAATCAACTTGGGTTTGGGAAAATAAAAGAAGGTTTATCAAACCTCTCCAACATACCAAAAAATCAATAATTGACTCGTCCTCAAATTTCTGAATGGAGTAGAGGTTGATGATGGAAAATTTGTTAGATATATTTATGGGAAAATGATCTAAGAAGGTTTTGAGCTAATAGAGCAAAATAAAAGAGGGAGTTCCTGGTAATAGCATTGTACCAATCTAATGCCATATTAGACAGGGACATGGGAAAGTGATAATAAGAAGAGCATCATCATAAGCAATCAAATATCAAGAGTGTCTAAATTGTCTAAGATGTTGCTAAGGATCTTCCTTGCTCTAAAATTTTGAAATTTTTAACAATTCCCATTGAGGAGAATAAGGTCAGATTGGGATGGATTGATGAATTGGTTCATTATAAATTTTATCATATGATAAGAAGTTATGGGCATCAGAGATAGATGATTCCAAATTTGTCATCTTTTCCATTAACATCTTAACTAGATCTATTTGTGATTATACACCCCCATATTTTTAGGGTAAATTTTGTTGGGGTTGGGTAGGTGAAACATAAGTATAGCTATTGGAAGGTTGGGAGGTTATCACATATTGGTATATAGACATGGGTGGTTAGGAGGATGCCATGTATGGGTAAGTGGATACAAGAGTTTGGGTATTAGATGGAGCCATATACCCTTATGGGTTAGGAATATAGCTTGGTTTGGGTACAATAGGCATTTGTTGGGGAATTGACATGGGTTGGGTTGGAGGTATGGTTGGGTTGATAGGTTGAGAATGGATGGTGACCTTGGTACTAATGAGTGGAAGATTAGAAGGCATGGAAACCACCAAGCTTTGGAATGTAATGGAGGTTGGTGGGTTGAAGATAACAAGAGGAGGGGTGGTAATACTAGTAGAGGGTGCTCCAATGGTAAATGGGGTATAGGTGCCCAAATGTTGGGTTACTCCTATACTAAAAGAGTTATTGGTTGGGGTGGAAGGCATTTGGGTGTTGGTTAGTTGGATGGGTTGGTTTTGGATGATGGTATTGGAGGGATTATTGGTAGAATAAGATGCTTGGCTGACCAAGGTTTGGGAGGAAATGGTGGCTATAGAGGTGTTACCCATAAGATGGGATGGCATACCATAGGGTGGATCAATAGATGGAACCAAAGTAGGGGTATAGTGAGATATGGTGTTAAGGTAGTTTTGGAGGGATATGGGGTTGTTATCCAAAAAAGTGGAGAAATATGTATCACCTTGGAAACCATACAAGGGATAATAGGAATTACATAAAGATAGGGAGAACCTTCTATATTTAAGATGTACTCCATGGATGAAGAAGAAGAGGAAGATGGGTGGTTGGGAGGTGGACCTTGATTTTCTTGGTTTCTTAGTTCTTGTCTAGTGAGAACCATGCAAAGAAGGGGAAATGAAGATAAGAGTGATCTCACAACTCAAAAGAGAATCAATCAAAATAAAAAGATCTCAAATAAAAATAAGCATACACTAAAGTACATTAAAATCCTAGAATATCTTTTATCTCTCTTTAGGCTCATGCCTCAATTTTAAATAAGTTATGAAGAACAACTTGGGCTTGTAGAGTGGGTACTAAAAGAAGATATCTAAGGATGGTTTCAAGTAGTTAAAGGATCTCAAGATCTATATTATAACTTGGTACATGGCTTGATATTAGAGCCTACCCCCTCACTTCACACACTGCAATAATAAGGGTGTTAGGTGCTTAGCCAGAATATATCGAGTTGCTAGCGATTATATTCAACTAGCGTACTGAGTTGGTTCTCTCCTTGGTGGTGAAATCCAAGTAGAATAGCCAAGGAAAGGTGACCGCAAGGTGATGAAATCCCAATCAGACCTTATGTCAATGTTTTGATGTTTGATTGAAAATTTGAATGTGTGGTTTGGTATTATGTGTGTGATAAGAAGTAAAACTATGATTAATTTACTTGATTAAATTAAGCTATGTGAGATAATCAATACAAACAAACAATGGATGCAAAGTTAATTTAAATCCACAAGAAAGTTTTGGTGTCTTTTCAAATGAATATAAAATAACTAAGATGCACCTAGATGAGAGATGATGATGCAAATCCTAATCCCAGGATGAATATTTTTTATTTTCAGAAGTGAAAGCAAAATAAGACAATTTTAATTTTTCCTAAGAAAGAAAAAGAAACTAGAACTTGCATTTTGGAAGGGAAGAAAGGAAATAACATTTAATTTTGAGAAAATAATGCAATGAATGACACTTCTCTAATATAACTAAATGTCCTATAGCTACAAACCCAAGAAAAAACTCAAGCATTCCACTGGGCATGCTAGAATGTTTCACTAAAATTTTGTTTTATTTTCTTTAAAAAGAAAGATGTAAAACTTGAAAGAAGGGTGAGGTTAGTAGAACCTGATCTGTTGTGCATGCATGAATCTAGTTGATTGTGGATACTCCTCTTTGTATGGAAAGGATGACCTGTAGATAAGAAAACAATCTAAAAAATGGTGTATTAGTGAGATAGTAGGATGGACTACCTAGCATGAGCTAGATCCAAGAAGCACAAGCTACCTTGAAGGCTATCAATCCACACTTTTAAAACACTTAAGTTCTGATATGCTAAAAATAGGTGCTTGCATGAAATAATAGAAGGTACTGAAATTAAATACAAGAAATGCTTGAAAAGAAGCAAGTGATTTTAATTTAAAATAATAATAAATGATTGAATACTATGCTAAATTACTCAAACTTGATTCATAAAATAAGTTGAAGTTTTGTGATAAAACAAAAACTCAAAAAGTGGGATTTGGGTATGGGTAGATGGATCAAACTAGCTTGTTGTTATGAAAATAACACACAGTGACCATTGGCAGTCTAGGTATGACCATCGGTGGTTAGGTGACCGTTGACGATTGTTAACCATCGGTGGTTAAGGAAGTCCATCAGTGGTTAGGTAAGACTGTTAGTGGTTATTATGGGATCTAGTTTTGGAAAAGAAATCTATTGAGGAGAATTATAGAGAGGTTATGGGTGTGGTGTTTGGGTTGAATGTTGGTCATGAGATAGGAAATGATACTCAAAGGTATTTAATTTAGGGATTGGGTGTTTAGGTGAGTGAGAATGGTTTGTGGGTGGTTTTAGATAGGAGGTGAAATGTCTAAACTTGAAAAAATCCAACACACGAAAATGGGATGAGAGGGAAATAAAGAGGAATGACACAAATAATGAAACAAATAAAGCTAAAAACTTAAATTTTAATTTAAAAAAACATAGATACTTAGCTTTGAGGTATTTCTGGTCTGAGGAATGTTGATGTTGGATAAAATCTTGTTGTGGATCTTGGAGCAATGTCAACAGAGTGATGGTATCTTAGCTCAAGATAATGAGTTGCAAAAGCACCCTAAGTCTCTGACCTAGTTCTTAGTTCATTGGGAAGCTTTTGGATTCACTTAGGAGTCAAAATCTCTTGCCCCTAAATGATTGATCTAGATCATCCTTTCAACCTTCTCTTCATCTCTTAATATAGAAGAAAGGGAGGTTCAAATCAAAGAGTTTAACAACTGGTTTATCAAATAGTCTAATCAAACATTGATCATACAAATAAAAGACTAAAATTAGAGATCTAATAATCAATGAGTGAGTTGAAGTCAAACTATAATTGATTCTTTTGATCGTGTAAGAGTTCAAGTAACTATTGGCAGTCTAGGTCAACTATCGATGGTTGAGGGTCAACCGTTGGTGGTTAGAGAGACATAGTCAAAATGGTTAAGGTTAGTCATTTTCACTTATGTTTGACGGTTGATAAGTTAGGAAATGGTCCAAGATAATAAAAGGGGGTCATTATGTGCTTTGACGACTAGAAATGCATTGCACAATTTTTGAGTGTCTACACTTGGCATCACAAGGTTTGGTGGTTTTTCTATGCTTGAATCTCTAACAAGATGCATATAAATGATTAGTTTTAAAGCAATTCTAAAACTTGAAAGGAAGCCTCTCATAATCAAGGGTTTGAAACCAACAAATATCATTGACTTTAAACTCAATCATTACTAGAAGGTCCTGAGAAACATCCAAACAAATAATAATCCTAATAAAGGTTATGCGGGAGAAGTTTGAGGTAGAGGCATCAATTTCCAACATATCACCCAATGTTTCACTAATAGCTGACATACAAGAATCTGACCAAAATTGGAGAGGAAGATACGACAGCTAAACCTAGATGGGTCTAAGAGAGAGGTTTTCAATCAAAAGATTAAAATCTAGGAACCAAGGTTTCAAAAGGAAGAGGTGTTGATCACAGTTCCAAGATTTGGCCTGAATGAACTTATCACAATCAACAAGACTATCAAAAACCATAATAAAAATCCTCTAGCATAAGGATAAAGTTCCATACTATCCTCCAAAATAGGCCACCACAAATCATAAATCCATTTACGAAGGGTTATAAGGGTAGGCCAAAACCTATCAAATTTGCACACTAAACACCTTGTTGCAAAGCATTCCTCATTTTGAAGCACCTCCTCAAGAGCCTCCTTCTCAAAATAAACAACTAGTGTAGCCTTTGTAGTGCCCAGATGTAAAACCATTTTTCCCTAATTGCTCCACCTATGGAGCCGCTTGACTAGAAGGAAAGCCTATATCAAGTGAGACATTCCCAATAATGGTGGTAGAATAGCCATATCAGCCAAATTTTGTATTTATCTCCCTTCAATAACCCTGACACTCTCCTTCCCCAGTGATAACCTTCTAATTGGTGGTAGACAGATTTCCCCCTTATCAGTCACTTCATCAGACACTCCATCTCTTCACAAAGGAACCATAGTAGTGGTAGAATTCATAACCTTTCAAAGTTGTCACTCTCACACTTGAATTATTATCATCATCATCATCATCATCATCATCTTCTTCTTCTTCTTCTTCTTAAAAGTAAGTATTAAAACTGTATTATGAAACTTGTTTTTATAAGGTTGAATAGACATGGTTTATATCCAACAAAGAAAAAGACATTCAAAATAGAGAAAAATAATAATTAAAAATGAACATGGTTATTGAGAAACCTTTCAATTGTGATTATAAAAGACTTAAACTTTTAATTTAATTTAATATTTAGATGGGACATGCGATGGATGAACCTATTTATTTGATTCAATATCCAAATATAAACATTTAAGCTTAATATAAAGTAAAAGAGGCACATAAATTTAAAATTATGTTACATATCTTCTCTATATAAGAATATATGGTAAGAATTTATTATTCAATAATACAAATGAATAACTCAAATTAGGTTCCATTCATATATAAATAAAGGTTTTTATATATGATGATAATATTTTATATGATCTCATAATAATAGGCTTAATATAAGGTAAAGGAGGCACATAAATTTAAAGTTATGCCACACATATTATTATACAGTAAGAATTTATTTATATGAATATGTTAAATTAGGTTTCATTCGTATATAAATAAAGGTATAAATAAATGATGATAATATTTTATATGATTATGATAATTCTTGTAATTTATGAAGTTATAAAAAATAAAATATTTTTTTTTCACAATTATTTAAAAAGAGTAAATTGAAAGTTATTAAAATATTATTATTTTTTTGAAAAAATGATAATAATATTTTTTTCTTTTTTATTGGTAAAAAATATTATATTTAATCATTAGTTAATAAAATAGCATATTCTAACAAGAAACAAATAATGGTGTTGTTGTCATCAAACCCTTCTTCAATAACAACCATAGCAGAGTCAAACGGGAATGCAATCCATATTTTCAATATCAAGATTAAAAAACAGTTTCCATTGTCTTCGATATAATCTTTCCCTATGTTTCTATAAAATTAAATATTTTGTTTGGGAACCTTTTTGCAGTCCTACATGTTTGAAATATTAGTATAGAAGAAACCCTTTCGACCTAGCACTAACTATAACAGTGGCCATAAGTTTCCATGCTTAATGAACCCATTGATCTAATTAATGTTTTTGAAGTTCAACACCATTAAACTTCCCCAAAGTCATGTGAATCGAATAACATACTACTTTCTGTAGAAAATTATCATCACACCTTGCTCATCTGATTTCAATAGACAAGTTGATATATTCATGATATTACATTGAGTTGCATCCTTAAGAATACATTGACCCGTCTCTTTCAATGAGAAGTTAGGTTTACTAAGACAACATATTTAAAGGAAGGAGGTAGAGAGGATAATGGGGCTATGGATTGGCCGCCATGAGATACTACCATAAATTAGAGGGCTACAAACAAAGGGAAGTGCCAAAACAATACTCGTAGAGGTTACCAATTATATATGAGACTAAGTTTTCAGTAAGTTAAGGAATAAAATAACATATTATCTTTGACTGTCTAGGAGTTAATATACACTAACACACATATATTAGATAAATGTATGTAAAAGATGTTGAGAGATATTATTTTTGAGGCACTTATATGATTTTAAATTTTTCAAATAAATGGAATGAGGCACCACAAGAATAATATCTCTTAGCGTCTTTTATATATATATATATATATATATATATATATATATATATATATAATAAATGGAATGAGGCACCACAAGAATAATATCTTTTAGCGTCTTTTACATAGATTTATCTAAGATATGTATGCTAATATATTATATCTTATGTGTATGCTAATATATTATATCTTATGTATTAGCATACATATCTTAGATAAATCTATGTAAAAGACGCTAAAAGATATTATTCTTGTGGTGCCTCATTCCATTTATTTGAAATACACACACACACACACACACACACACACACACACACACACACACACACACACACATATTCAATAAATAATATACTAACATACATATCTTAGATAAATCTATGTAAAAGATGCACACACACACACACATACATATTATTAATTTTTATTTAAATTACTTATTCTAGTCCATATTTTGTATGTAACATATTTTCACGAGTACATATAGTTGCTGATGATAACTATGTATAGGGCCTTTGTCTATCATTTATAGCAGTAACCACAAGGACTAGGAGTCACTTTAGAGAGTTGTGTTCATTCCAAATTCATTTGTAACAAACTTTAATCAGTGAACACTTATGTTTTAGAATTTTATTATATGATACATCTAGTTTGAATGGGTCTAAAAAGTAAATTGTTATCCAATATTGCCCATATAAATCATTGTAAAAGATAGAAACATTAACTCAAATACATATATAATTTAATAGTTTGGTGTGCTCAAAATTTTACATTGCATCTACAAAACATATTTATTGTAATTTAATACAAACAATTGTACATAAATCTTTGACTAATACGGCGATCAAATTTAGTTTTACAAACCTAAGCATAGCTCTATTTATATTTCAATTATAGATATCAAATTTGCAAAAGATATTGTCACCTGGTGCTGCTTTCCTGTAATTGACATCTTTAGAAAATATTTCTTCTTCTCTCAAACTCCAATACATGATCATCTAAGAAAAAATAATAGCATAGTTATTAATCCATCAAAAACAATAGTTTTTTTAGCATAGAAATGAACCTAATTTTAAAAGTACCATTTAAAAGATTGGAGATCCTAGCTGCAATGCCACTAAAAATAGGTTTTGGAGTCTTAGATGGAAGCATAAGTGAATCCTTTCAAACACGGGCACTACATAGAGCAAAGGGAATGGAATTTGGTATTGTGGATAAGCATAATAGTATAACCTTATAAGTTTACAACCTTAACATGCTAAAGAAAAGAAAATTAATGTGTGATGGTGAAGGGTGGGCTGAAATTAAAAAATATGTATTTTAAGTTCTTAACTTGTAATAGTGTTCGCTTAAAAAAATTATATTTTAAAATAAATGTTCATATGGTACAATAATATCGATCGTATTTTAACTTGTAATAATGTCACATTGTATAATTATATTTTTAATAAGATAAATTAATATCTGCTAGCTTTTTTTTAAATTAATTTTTTTCTAAGTGACGATCAAATAGACATCAAATTTAATGTTGTAATTAAAAGTGAACACACTCACTATATTGCAACCCACCACCACCCCTCGGATGTCATTATAGAATGCCTCTTGGTATAATAACTACTAAAAAGTGCTAAATATGAAAGTGATTTAACCATTGGTCCCATCAACATACTGAAAACATAGTGTCTTCCATCAATCACCATCATTATCAAACATGCTCCAAAACCTATTGCATATTTCATTATCACAGATGTCGTGGATCATAGATTCATCATTTTTTAAAGTTTAACATTGATTTTATAATATTCAAACAAAAATGGACATGGTGTATATCCAACAAAGAAAAAGATGTTTAAATTGGAACAAATAATTAATTAAAATATGGTTATCGAGAAACCTATCGAATGTGATTGTGGAATCCTCAATTCTTTAATTAATTAAAGCTTCTTATGGGGTAAGTTTGTTTCAATATCTAATTATAAACATTTATGTTTATTATAAATTAAACGTTGTGATATGAGACTGAACAAATGGTGAAAGAAGGAAACCAATGGACAATGGATCCATCTTCTCTCCCTTTGTAGAAGAAGAGTGATCCCGATCGTTGGTTAATCATTAGTTTCTCACATGTTTTCATGAGTGATACATTGTCTTTTCTGAAAGTTTTCAATGTTTTTTGCTAGAGGTTGTTTTAGTGGATGGTTTCCTATAGTAAGTTTGGTTGCCCCTTTGTTGATCCTTGACATATTTTTGGTAGCAGAACTACGGTGTTACGATCTTTAGGCAGATTCTTGGTAGTTATTTTAGATGCTATCTTTTTAGCTGGTTGTAGCCTTATTATTGAGAGTGATCAATTCTATTATTATTCTATTTCATATGATTAATGTTTAGCTAACTATATTTTAAGTTAATTAGTCCCATCAAAACCCTTTTTTAATCTTATCAAATTTTAAAAAAATAAAATAAGACACATAAATTTAAAATTATAACAGAATGTCTTTTGTTTATGTGTGTGTGTGTGTGTAAAAATACATAAAGAATTTATTTTTCAATAAAATAATATGTCAAATCAAGTTCCATTCATATGTATAAATAAAACAATATGTCAAATTAGGTTCCATTCATATGTATAAATAAAGGTATAAATAAATGATGATAGCATTGTATATAATTATGATAATCTTTAAAATTTATGAAGCTAAGAATTTATTTTTCAATAATACAATATGTCAAATAAGGTTCCATTCATGGTATAAATAAATAATGATAGTATTATATATAATTATGATAATTCTTGAAATTTATGAAGCTATAATTAAGATTTAAAGAAAATACTTTTTTTAATATTTATTAGAATTAAAAAAAATTAAATTGATCGTTTAAAATATTATTAAATTAAAAAAAATGATAATAACGATTTTTTACTTTTTATTGGTAAAATAATACTATATTTAATCACTACTTAATAAATTAGTGTCAAAAACTTACAAGCATAATATATTATAATGTATCTTAACTTTCTTCATAAGTAAAATTTACAAACTAGTAGTTATTTAAAACATAAAGGAGGATTGATGAATGAAATGGACTTGTCTGTTAGGATTTTTCTTCATGGAATGTAAGAATGAGATCAAAAAACATAATTCAAAAGTAAAATTTTAGCTCATTCAAATCTTAACAGTTGTAGGTACAATCTTTCAGGATCTATATTTGACCCAAAGCAAGATGAGCCAGAGGAGGCTATTAATCTAGATGGTTTTGTCTATGAGAAGGTGAGGGATGCATCTAGGTGTGAGGTGGTTCCCTTTACTAATGGTAGTAAAGAGGCATCAACTCCCAAAACATATGCAAGTTGTGGGTTTGGTCTATAGAGGGGTTTATTGATCCCTAAAAAGTTGTAGGCATCTGGAAAGAGTGGTGATTCAATGTTAGCTTCAGAGGATTTTTCCATTGCTCGTAATGCCCCTCTTTCTAGTATTCAACTTACCCACCTTAACCATTTGAGTGTCTTGATTTTGGTGAAAGGCATCGAAATGTTTGCAGTGGTAATGCCATTAAGGATGGGCCCAATATGCCTCCAAGGGGATCCTTGACTTTCGTCGCAGGATATTTGCAACCCATAGTCTATGGTAATATGTCCTTTGCACAAGTTATTTTCCATTCTTAAGTGAGGGTATCTTCGACCACTCCCCTTTATGGTGGTGTAGAGGTGTTTCTCTATGAGTAATGGTGATTTATGCTCATTGTAGGAACACCTAGAAACCCTTTCATGATTGTGGAGATTTTTCTAAGTCCTGCCTTTTTCCTTGTCATCTTGATGTTACTCCATCCCTAACTTGCAAGTCCCTAAGACTTTATAACACATCTCTCTGGGAGAGGGTGCCTTCGTTTTTGCCTCCCTTATGTAGATCTATCTCCCTCTATCTTCGGTCTAGCTTGTGAATGTCCCTGTGGTTTTTTTTAACAAGTCTCTTGAGTTGGAAATATCTAACCCTTCTATTCAAGAAATGGAGTTTGATGTTGGCAATAAATGCTTGCTTGGTAAATGTGTAGGCTCTTTTCTCTCGATTGTTGATATTTCAAATCAGTCCTTGTCTGCTTAGAGCTCCATTGTTGTTCCTTCTTTTTCCTTGCTTGGGTCTAGTTTCTTATAGGTGGTCTTTCAAAACTCGACTGACAAGGACTTTGTTTGGTCTTTAGGACCATGTTTGTTTTCTAATTTTGGTTTCTTTTTCTATCTTCGGTTACCCTTATCGACCCAATAAAGGTGCTTCTCTCAGTTATTACTCTTTGGATTAGACTGTATCATCTTCTACCTATTTTGAGGAATGAGAAGCACATCATATGGTTGGTTAATGCATTGGGATCTTTTTTGAAAATCAATGAAAATTCTTTGGAAGGCACATTCATCAGAGTGTGTGCTATTGTCGATCTTTCAAACCCCTCATCCACTTGATTAACTTGGTTTCTTTTCGGGGCATGTGGAATCAGTTTTTCAACTATGAAGGTCTCTCTTTTAGATGTTTTCTACGTGATATCCTTGGGCATCATGAAGTTGGTTGTCCATTTAAATCACATTTGTCTACCTTGTCGCTTTCTTGGTGTGCTTAGAGGAAGAAGGATGGTCCCCTGGATAAGGATTTTTCTTCATGTAATCATGGAAATTTTTATCGTCAGTTGATTTCCAACCCTCCTCTCTCTTCTGAGGATATTATTATCCTAAATTGAAAGGAGGCTCCTTTGAAAGAGCTGTGGCTCTCGCTGCAGCCCTTAGTTCTCTTCAACTTGGCGATTTGGTCTCCTCTTCCCCTCTTAAAGTAGTGATACCTAAAGCTAATTTGGGCACCATGACTAAAAAGAAAGGGTGGATATTAGAGGCATAAAGGTTGATATCAGAAGCAAAGAAAATGGTGAAAGACAACACTCAATGGAAGATGGAGGACCTCATTTCTAAATTAGGGAAAAGATTAGTTTCAATGTGTGGTTAATCCCTTTGTTCCTTGCTTTGGATGTTTTATTCCTCGATGGGATGGCATACCCATCCATTCCTCCACTTGGTGTTGTAATGGTTGTTGACTTTTAGCTGATCTTTCATTGTCAGGTAGCGGTATGGTCTCTAATTTTGTTCTTCTTTTGCTTGAGTTCCCCTCTTTGGTTGAATTTTCTTTTTGTATTAACTATTTTTGTTTGTTTCTTATAATCATTCCGGTTTTTTAGGGACTATGCCCCTTATTTTGTATCCTAGAGTCAATTCATATCTCTAGTCAAAAGCATTTACCTGTATTAAAAAAAAACTCTAATAAGAAATAAATAATGGTGTCATCATAATTAAACCCTTTCTCAACAACTATGATACCATCAAACTAGAATGCAATCCATATTTTCAATATCAATATTAAATATTAGTGTCCATTGTCTTTGTTACAATCTTTCCCTCATGTTTTTGTAAAGGTAGGGATCTTATTCAAGTACCTTTTGGTAGTCCTCCATGTTGGAAATGATAATATAGAAGAAACCCTTTCAACCCAATACTAACTATAACAATGCTTGTAAGTTTTGATGCTTAATGATGCCATTGACTTAGTTGATATCTTTGAAGCATAACACCATTAAACTTCCCCAAAGTCATGTGAATCAAATAGTAAGCTACTTCTTATAGAAAAATGTCATCTTTTGACATATCAAAGACAACTTGCTTATCTGATTTCAATAGACAGGTTGATGTATTCGAGATATTACATTGAATTACATCCTTAAGAATATGTTGGCCCATCTTTTTGAATGAGAAGTTAGGTTTACCAAGAAAACATATTTAAAGGAAGGAATTTGAGAAGATAATGTGACTATGGATTGGTCGGTCATGAAATACTACAAAAATATTGAGAGCTATAAACAAAAAGGAGTGCCAAAAAATATTCGTAGAGGGTGCCAATCACGGATGAGACTAAACTTTCGGTGAGTTAAGGAATAAAGCAACATACTCTATTGATCTCCTCAACATAGTATATTGTCTATAAGTTGATATAAATAAATATTAAAAAGTGCTTAAATGCAAGCAATTCAACTACTGATCTTTTCAACGTACTGGAAAAATAGTGTCTTCCATCAATCACCATTGCTATCAAACACGTTCCCACGTTTATCGCATCTTTCATCACCATAGATATCATGGATTGCAAATTTATCAAAAATTTTTTCAATTAAATAAGGATGGTTTATATCTACTTAAAAAAAGACATTCAAAATGAGGTGAAAAGAATAAAAACATAGTTATCGAGAAATCGTAGATCATAGATTCATTAATTATTTTTTTATTTTATTTTATTTTATTTTATTTTTTATTTTATTTTGGGGGTTGATTGGACATGGTTTATATACAACAAAGAAAAAGACGTCTAAAATGGAGGAAAAAACTAATCAAAAATATGATTATGGAGAAACCTTTCGTTTGTGATTGCGAAAGCCTTATTTAATTAAACATTAAATGTTTTGGGACATGCGATGGACGTACATATTTGTTTGGTTCGATATCCAAATATAAACGTATATGCTTAATATAATTTTAAAGTTATGTCACGCATCTTCTTTATTTAATTTATGGTAGGAATTTAGTTTTCAATAATACAAACGAATATGTTAAATTAGGTTCCATTCATATATAAATAAATGATGATATTATTTTATATAATTTTTATGATTCTTAGAACTTTGTGTAGTTATAAAAAATATTATAGAGATTTTTTTTTCACATTTATTAAAAAATATTAAATTGAAGGTTATTAATTTTATTTTATTTTTAAAATGATAATAACATTTTTTAACTTTTTTATTGGTAAAAAAATACTATATTTAATCATTAGTTAATAAAATAGTATACTCTAATAAAAAATAAATAATGGTGTTGTCGTCATCAAACCTTTTCTTGATAACAACCATAACATAGTCAAATCGGAATGCAATTCATATTTTCAATATCAGAATTAACTATCAATACCCAATGTCTTAAATATAAAATTTCTCCATGTTTCTATAAAATTATCTTTTTCGGGAACTTTTTGGCAGTCCTACACATTTGAAATGTTAGTATAGAAGAAACCCTTTCAACCTAGTACTAACTATAACAGTGGTCGTAAGTTTCCACACTTAATGAACCCATTGATCTAGTTAATATCGTTGAATTGCAACACCATTAAACTTCCCCAAAGCCATGTGAATCAAACAATAGGCTACTTCTTGTAGAAATTTGTCATCACAACTTGCTCATTTGATTTCAATGGACAAGTTGATATATTCATGATATTACGTTGAGTTGTGTCCTTAAGAATACATTGACCCGTCTCTTTCAATGAGAAGTTAGGTTTAATAAGACAACATATTTAAAGGAAGGAGGTTGAGAGGATGATGGGGATATATGGATTGGTCAGCCATGAAATACCTCAAAAAATTAGAGAGCTATAAACAAAGGGAAGCGCCAAAACAATACTCATAGAGGTTACCAATTACATATGAGACTAAGTTTTCGGTGAGTCAAGGAATAAAACAACCGATTCTTGTTGACTGCCTCCAAATTAATAGAAATTAACATACATATATTAGATAATTCTATGTAAAAGATGTTGAGAGATATCATTCTTGAGGCACCTATATGATTTTGGATTTTTCAAATGAATGAAACGAAACACCTCAAGAATAATATCTCTTAGCGTCTCTTACATAGATTTATGTAAGATTTGTATGCTAGTGTGTGTGTGTGTGTGTGTGTGTGTGTGTGTGTGTGTGTGTACATACACATACATACATACATGCATACATACGTACATATAAAATAATATAATATTTAAATTATTAATTTTTATTTAAATTGCTTATTCTAATGCAAATTTTGTTTATTTAACACATTTTCTTAGGTACATATAGTTGCCCTTGACAACTATGCATAGGGTTTTTGTCTATCATTTATAGCAATAGCCATAAAGATTAAGAGTCACTTTAGAGAGTTGTGTTCATTCCAAATTCATCTATAACAAACTTTACTCAGCGAATATTTATGTTTTATAATTTTATTATATGATACATCTAGTTCGAATGGGTCTAAAAAGTAAATTGTTATCCAACATTACTCATATAAATCATGGGAAAATATGGAAACACTAAAAGAAATACATATATGCTTAATAGTTTGATGTGCTCAAAATTTTATATTGCATCTACAAAACATTATTATTGTAACTTAATACAAACAATTGTACATAAATCCTTGACTAATATGGTGATCAAATTTAGTTTTACAAATTTAAACATAACTCTATTTTTATTTCAATTATAAATACTTAAATTTGCAAAAACAGATTGTCACCTAAAGCTGCTATAATGTAATTGACATCTTTAGAAAATATTTATTCATCTCTCAAACCCCAACCAGAGGGTCACCCAAGAAAAAATAATGGCATAGTTATTAATCTATCAGAACAGTAGTTTTTTTAGCATAGAATAATTTTATAAGTACCATTTAAAAGGTGTGGAGACCCTGTCTGCAATGCCACTAAAAATATGTTTTGGAGTCTTATATGGAAGCATACATGATTACTTTCAAACACACACAAAACTAAAACTTAAGTAAAAACAACCAATTTTACTGGACAGAGTGGAAAACAAATTTCATGATTGGACTTGGTGCTACATGGAGTAAATAAGAATGAAATTTGGTATTATAGATAAGCATAATGACATAACTTTATATGTTTACAACCCTAACATATTAAAGAAAAGAAAATTTATGTGTGATGGTGGAGGGTGGGTTGAAATTAAAAAATATATGTTTTAAGCACTTAACTTGTAATAGTGTTCGCTCAAAAATTTATATTTTTAATAAAATTTCATATGGTATAATAATTTCAATCGAGTTTTAACTTGTAATAGTGTCACATCATAGAATTATATTTTTAATAAAATTTAATAAGGCAAAATAATATCCATAATTTTTTTTAAATGAAAATTTTTCTAAGTGACGATCAGATGGACATCAAATTTAATGTTATAATTAAAATTGAACACACTCACTACATTACAACTCACCACCACAACCTAAATATCATTATAAAATGCCTATTGATGTAACAAATACTAAAAAGTACTAAATATACAAGTGATTTAACCATTGATCCCCTTAATATTCTTGCAAGATAATGTCTTCCACCAATCATCATCATTATCAAACATGCTCCAAAACTTATCACATATTTCATTGTCATAAATGTCATGGATCGAAGATTCATCAAAAATTTTAAGTTGAAGTACCATTGCTTTTATAATATTCAAACAAAAATGGACATGGTCTATATCCAACAAAGAAAAAGACATTTTAATTGAAACAAATAATTAATTAAAAGATGGTTATAGATAAACCTTTTGAATATGGTTATGAAAGCCTCAATTCTTTAATTAATTAAAGATTTTATAGGGCATGTTTGGTTCAATATCTAAATATAAACATTTATGCTTATTATAAAGTAAACATTGTGATCTAAAGCTAAAGAAATGGTGAAAGAAGGAAACCAATGGACAATGGAAGGTCTTCTCTCCCTTCATGGAAGAAGACCGATCCCGATCATTAGTTAATCATTGATTTCTCGCACATTTTTATGAGTGATACGCTATTTTTTCTGGAAGTTTTTAGTGTCCTTTTGCTAGAGGTTGTTATGGTGGATGGTTTCCTATAGGAAGTTTGGATACCCCTTTGCTGATCCTTGATGGATTTTTGGTAGAAGAACTATGGTGTTGCGATCTTTTGGTATATTTCCTGTTGTTATTTTTTTAATGAGCTATGGCCTTTTATTGAGGGTGTTCAGTGCTATTATTATTTTATTTTATATAATTAAATATTTCGCTGACTTTGTTTTGAGTTAAATTGTCCCCTTGAAACCTCTTTTTTAACCTTGTCAAAGTTAAAAAAAAGGTAAATAAGACATAAATTTAAAGTTATGTCAGAGTATATCGACTAGAGTAATCTGACCAGAGTTCTTGCATGTTGTTGAAGTACCCTGACCAATATTCCTGAGACCAATATTCTTGAGTGTTCATTCACTGTATGAAGGTGGTATGAAATCTAAGTACCAGCTTTACAAAGGTAGTATGAAACTCGAGCCCCTGATGATATGCGCTCATGCCAATCCCTAGTATTATAAATTTAATTATACTAATTCTTAAAATTTGTAAAGCTAAAAATTTATTTTTCAATAATACAATATGTCAAATTAAGTCCCATTCATATATATATAATTATGACAATTCTTGAAATTATGAAACTATAAATAAGATTTAAAGGAAATATTTATTTTAACATTTATTAGATTTTTGAAAAAGTGAATTGATGGTTTAAACTATTATTAAATTTTTTAAAATGACAATAACATTTTTTTTACTTTTTATTGTGTAAAACAATACTATATTTAATCACTACTTTATAAAAAAGTGTCAAAAACTTACAAGTATAATATATTATAATGTATCTTAACTTTCTTCATAGGTAAAACTTATGCTAACAGGACCTTTGCGCAGGGTCTTTCCCATCCTTAAGTAAGGGTATCTTCAACCACTCCCCTTTTCGATGGTATAGAGGTGCCACTCTATGAGCAATGGTGGATTTATGCTCGTTGTAGGAATGCCAAGAACCCCTTGAACATGATTATGGAGATTTTTGCAAGTCCTGGCTTTTCTCTTATCATCTCGATGTTGCTTCATCCCTAATTTGCAAATCCATATTTGCTAAGACTATACAACACGTTGCTCTGGGATAAGGTGCCCTTGTTTTTTCCTCCCCTGTGTAGATCTGTCTCCCTCCATATTCATTTCAGCTCGGAGATGTCCCTGTGGTTTTTTTTAAGGAGTCTCTGGGGTTGGAAATCTCTAACCCTTCTATTTAGGAAATGGAGTATGTTGTTGGCAGCAATGGTTGTTTGGTAAATGTGTAGGCTCTTTTCTCTCAGTGGTTGATCTTTCAAATCGAGCCTTGTCTGCTTGGAGCTCCATTGTCGCTCCTCTTTTTTCTTTGTTTGGGTTTAGTTCCTTTTAAGTGGTTTTTCAAAGCTCAGTTGATAGGGACTTCATTTGCTCTGTAGGTCCATGTTTTTTTTTCAAATTTTTGGTTTGTTTGTTTTTTGGTCCCTGGGTATTCTTATTCGACCCAACAAAGGTGTTTCTATCAATCGTTACTCTTTGGATTAGATTGTAACATCTTCTACTTATTTTGAGGAATGAGAAACACATCATATGGTCGGTTCACACATTGGGATCTTTTTTGAATATCAATAATTTTTTTTTGGAAGGCACATTCATCAGAGTGTGTGTTATCGTCAATCTTTCAAACCCTTTTTCCACTCGGTTAATTTGGTTTCTTTTGGGGCAAGTGGAATCAGTTTTTCAACTACAAAGGTCTATCTTTTTTATGTTTTCGATGCAATATCCTTGGGCATCATGTAGTTGGTTATCCATTTAAATCACATTTGTCTACCTCGTCACTTTCTTGGTGTGCTTGGAGGAAGAAGGATGAGCCCCTAGATATGAATTTTTCTTGGAGTAATCATGGAAATTTTTATCATCAGTGGGTTTCTAGCCCTCTTCCTACCTCTTCTGAGGATCCTATTGCCCCTTTTTGGAAGGAGGTTCCTTTGAAATAGCTATTGGTTCCCACTATGGCCCCAAGTTCTCTTCAGCTTGGTGATTTGGTTTCCTCTCCCCCTCCTAAAGTAGTGAAACCTAAAGCTAATTTGGGCACCATAACTAAAACGAAAGGGTGGAGATCATAAGCAAAAAGGTTGAGATCGAAAGTAGAGAAAATGGTGAAAGACAAAACTCAATGGAAGATGGAGGACCTCCTTTACAAATGAGGTATAAGATTGGTTTCAATGCGTGGTTAATCCCTTTTTTTCCTTGCTTTAAATGTTCTATTCCTCAGTGGGATGGCATCTACATTTGTTCTTCTACGTGGTGTTATAATGGTGGCTAATTTTAGTTGATCTTTCGTAGCGGTATGGTCTTTGATTTTTCTTCTTCTCTTTACTTGAGTTCCCCTCTTGTGGTTAAAGTTTCTTTTTATATCAACTATTTTTGTTTGTTTCTTCCGATCATTCTAGTTTTTTAGGAAGCGGGTCCCCTATTATGTATCCTATTTTCAGTTCTTATGTCTAGTCAAAATCATTTTACCCATATAAAAAAACTCTAACAAGAAATAAATACTGGTGTCATCATCATTAAATCCTTTCTCAACAATAACCACAATATAGTCAAACTAGAATGGAATCCATATTTTCAATATGAAGATTAAATATGGTGTTCATTGTCTTAGTTACAATCTTTCCCTCATGTTTCTGTAAAAGTATGGATATTGTTCAAGTACCTTTTGGTAGTCCTCCATGTTGGAAATGCTAATGTAGAAGAAAACCTTTCAACCCAATACTAACTATAATAGTGATCATATGTTTTGATGCTTAACAAAGCCATTGATCTAGTTGGTATCTTTGAAGCGTAACACCATTAAACTTGCCCAGAGTCTTGTGAATCAAATAATACGTTACTTATATAAAAAATTCATATTTTGACATATCAAAGACAACTTGCTTATCAAATTTCAATAGACAAGTTGATGTATTTGTGATATTACATTGAGTTACATCCTTAAGAATATGTTGACCTATCTCTTTGAATGAGAAGTTAGGTTTACCAAGAAAACATATTTAAAGGAAGGAGGTTGAGAAGATGATTGGGCTATGGATTCGCTGGCCATGAAATACTATAAAAAATTCGAGAGCGATAAACAATGGGAAGTGCCAAAAAATACTTGTAAAAGGTGCCAATCACACATGAAGCTAAGCTTACGATGAGTCAACGAATAAAACAACATACTCTTGTTGACTATCTACGAGTTAATATTAATAAATATTTAAAAGTGCTAAAATGTAAATTACTCAACCATTGATCTCCTCAACATATTGGAAATATAGTGTCTTCCACCAATCACCATCACTATCAAACATGTTTCCAAGCTTATCACATCTCTTATTGTCATAGATGTCGTGGATCGTAGATTCATCAATTATTTTTTAGTTGAATGGACATGGTTTATATCTAACAAATAAAAAGATCTTCAAAGTGGAGAAAAATATTACTCAACCATTGATCTCCTCAACATATTGGAAATATAGTGTCTTCCACCAATCACCATCACTATCAAACATGTTTCCAAGCTTATCACATCTCTTATTGTCATAGATGTCGTGGATCGTAGATTCATCAATTATTTTTTAGTTGAATGGACATGGTTTATATCTAACAAATAAAAACATCTTCAAAGTGGAGAAAAATAATAATTAAAAAGACGGTTATCAAGAAATCATGAATCATAGTTTCATCATTTATTTATTTAGTTAAATGGACATGGTTTATATCCATCAAAGAAAAATAAGTTCAAAGTGGAGAGAAAAATAATTAAAAATATGGTCGAAAAACCTTTTTAATGTGATTGTGAAAACCTCAATTCTTTAATTAATTAAATCTTTTGACGGGACGTGCGATGGACGTACCTATTTATTTGGTTTAATATCCAAATATAAACATTTATACTTAATATAAAGTAAAGGAGGCACATAAATTATAAGTTATGTCACACATCTTCTCTATAGATGTGAATATATGGTAATAGTTTATTTTTCAATAATACAAACGAGTATGTCAAATTAGGTTCATTCATATATAAACAAGGGTCATGTAATGGCTAGTCCCTGCCCTTGTATTGTAAATTGTTTAAAATTGAGTTTGCATGTAAATTTGTAATGTAGGTTCATTGTAACAGTAAATAATATGCAAAATAATAATAATAGTAAATAGAAAAAATTATTAATAATGAGATTTAGGGATACGGTGTCTCTATAGTCGATGCCATAGAATTATTATAGTCTTGCATGTTCAAATAAAGGTTGAGTAGTGGTTAGTCCCCACCCTTGTATTGAAAATTGTTTGCGCTTGCATTTGTATGTAATTTTGCAATGTATGCTTGATTTAATAATTTAAATTTGAAAATAAAAACTTAATATTGTGTTAATTATTGCAATTTGATTTCGACTAGCATTTTTGTTCTCTTTGTTTACTAGCATTAACATTATATATTAATATAATATCAAATTAATAATACTGACGAATTTAGTATAAAGTTTTAATATAAAACAATATGTGGATTGTATTTCTTTAAAATTTAATTAATATATATATATATATATATATATATATATATATATATATATATATATATATATATATATATATATATATATATATATATATATATAATCCTCGACATCTATCAAATTGTATCTCTTGCTATAGTTACATGAATAAGGAATAAAAATATACAACTATAATTTTTGACACCATCTGGAATATATAAACTTCGTAGACCTTGCTATATTCGTATAAGTGGGCCAATAATTTTACGAAAATTATTGAAAATGAATGATATTCTTAATATTTATTACATGTAATTAATGTTTATATTGTAAATCACCAAAAACTTCTTTTAAAAAAATCAAAATATATAATATTAATTAAGGTATAAGAAACTCCAACCCTAAAACTAGTATACATCTAATTCCATATATTGAGTCATTTCGGCCAAATTAGGTGTGGATGGGACATGTAAATCCGTGCAACTACCGTACACACGGATCGAGATTATCGTGCACAATATGCGTTTAAGGAAATTCAAAAATGTACGTGGCATTAAAAAATAAGTGAAACTTACAGTTTTATAATAATATTTAATTTAATATGTTTATATATTGTCAATGTTACTAAATGTTTGTGATGTTAGCAAACAATATTATATTTAATTATTAATTAATAAAATAGTATACCCTGACAAGAAATATATAATGGTATAGTCATTATCAAATCCTTTTTTTCAACAATAATCACAATACAATCAAATTGAAATGTAATATAGAATTTAAATATCGGTATACATTGTCTTAGATAAAATCTTTTCCATATGTTTTTATAAAATTATTTTGTTCAGGGATGTTTTGGTAATCCTACATGTTTGAAATGTTAATGTAGAAGAAACCCTTTCAACCCAATATTAACTATAACAGTGGTTGTAAGTGTTTCTATTCGTTTTTGCTATTTAATATTTAGAAGAAATAAGAAACTAAGATCATGGTCAGGGGTTAGATGATATCCGGATGAAGTTAAGCACCGTATCCAGATGTTGTAGGGACTCCTCTTTGACTGTGGAGGAAGACACCTGTAGATAAGAAAGACTTAAACAAAGAAAATGTTAGATGATATCTAGTGGACTGCCAAGCAAAGCTCGGTCTCAAAAGTGCAAAGACTTCCTTGAGGGATGGCAGTCCACTTATTTGACAAAAGAGTGTTGCTAGAAAGATAAATAATGAAAGGTTAAAGAAGAGGAATAGATAACGCGTACCTGATTCCTGCAATCTGCCTCTCACAGTCGTCGACATCGGTCGTTTTACCATTGTCGATTGGTCAATGTTGCCGACGTCGGTTAGGCTGCCGACGTCGGTGGGGGAAATGGGCCTTGATGCCGATGTCGGTAGGGGAAATGGGCCTTGGACGGGTTTTAGGGTATGTCTGTGGTCAACAGAATGGTCTGAGAGATTCAAAAGGGTTGTGCAGGGATGCAGGACAGTGGACAGAGTCTTAGGAAGGACAAAGGTAGGGGACAGATTGTCAAAATGGGTCAGGATAAAAGGAAGGCTTTTCAACCTCTCCAAGAAGAAAGCTGGATTTGGTCTCAACAGTACTCAGAAATAGCCAATGGACTAATTACCAATGCATTTTAGAAATACTAAAATATAAACCATAAAAATACTTAGCTCTTGGTGGAGAACCAGAGGTGTAGAAGACTTGTTCCGTTATGGCTGATGTCGAAAACCTCGTGCAACGTTTCAATCTGGTGTGGAGTGAATTCTGCAGAGTTTCTTACCCTGGAGAGTGATGATAGAATGTTGATGCTTTGTCCCAAACCCTGCGTTTGATCTGCAAAGAGTCGAGGAGCAGGAGAGAATTCGAATCGGTCCAAGAGAATTCGCATTCGAGGCAAGAGGATTCGCCTTTGGGGCCTCCAGCCGAGGTCAGAATTTAATTTTAAGCAATCGACGTCGGCGATTCCACCGACGTCGGCCGACGGTTAACCGATGTCGACGGCTAGAGAATGGGTAAAAAGGCTATTTTTAGCCTTTTGCCTATTCTTCCATCTGCCAAGCTCAGTGGTCGTTGTTAAACAGTCCAAAGGCGGGTTTAATAGGTGCGAGAATTAGTGGGGGAGTTGAAATAGGTCTTAGGTAATTATGATTAGTCATAGGGTGATAAATGGTCTAAGAGCTAGGAATCCAAGGTGAGGTGTCTAGGGGGGGTGATTAATTTAAAATAAGTATTTTAAATTAATAAAGTATAGGTTAGGCATGTTGAAGTTAGAAAGGGACCAAGGGGGGGTTGACACTATTTTGGTGTCTACATTTGCCCATTTTTGTCTTGTTGGTTGTTCTTGACGAACTGCAAGATAAACACAGGAGTAAGTTGCCCCAGGTATGGGATAATGTCATTTTTGTCCTATTGGTTGTTCTGATGAATTGCAAGACAAAAATAGGAGTAAGTTGCTCCAGGTATGGGATGAGGTTATTTTTGTCCTGTTGGTTGTTCTGATGAACTGCAAGACAAAAATAAGAGTTGTTGCGTTAGGTATGGGATGAGGTATTCCCCCTCAAAGCAGGAGTCGAGGGAAGGTAACCTGATATCGGGTGTCGATTTGATAGATAGTGGATGAATATGGTGAAGTTTGAGTGTGAACGCTGCAAAAATTGAGATTGCATGTATACCACTTCACGTGATAGATAGGTCAAATTGTCGCAGTCAAAGGTCGAGGAGTGTTAAAATCGAAGTAATCGGGCCCCAGCTTTTAGTTGTAGCTGATTAAGTTAAATGATCAAAACTGTAGCTCCAATGGTTGTTGTGTTTCAAGTATCCCGGGCTTAGGAAGTGCTCTTGAAAAATACGAAAATGTCACACATATTGGGGATCAACTTGCTCACGATCCGACAATATGTGTAAGGGTTGTGGACAATTTGCTAACTATTCATGAGGTAGCATATATGCAATCAAAACAACCAAAGCATAGTTGTCTCAAAAGTGGTTGTGGTTAGAGGAGATAGTCGTGATCTCCAAGGTCATTGGTCGAGTCAGGCTGAGATATAAGTCATCTCAAGTGTAGTTTGTTGTGGATGGGGAGATGTATGCGATCTCTAATGTGCCCCATGAGAAATCTAAGGTGACTTCTACAATGTCAGGGCTGGTTGTTTGGTCATGATTTTGGGTTGGTATAGATAGTTGGTCCATTAGATGGATGGACGAAGGAATGGCTGAGCTAACCTCAGAAGACCCCATGTCAACTGAGTGCTGCCTACATAGCCCCTATTTGAAGGGCCTCAGGCTAATGTAGTCCTCCCTAAAAGGGAGGAAGAGGGTCGGTTATGGATGTGGGTTGGACTAGGTTAAGTCATGGTTAAAGGTTATATGGTTTATCCATCAGGTAGACGAATGAACGAATGGATGGCTGACGTCATTAGGGAGACGAACGGGCGAATGGATGGCCGACGTCATTAGGGAGACGAACGAGCGAATGGATGGCCGACGTCATTAGGGAGACGAACGAGTGAATGGATGGCCGAGCTAACCTCAGAAGACCTCATGCCAACTGAGTGCTGCCTACATAGCCCTGTTTTAAGGGCCTCAGACCAATGTAGTTCTCCCTAGAAAGGGAGGAAGAGGGTCAGTTATGGATGTGGGTTGGACTAGGTTAAGTCATGGTTAAAGGTTATATGGTTTGTCCATTAGGTAGACGAATGAACGAATGGATGGCTGACGTCATTAGGGAGACGAACGGGTGAATGAATGGCCGACGTCATTAGGGAGACGAACGGGTGAATGGATGGCCGAGCTAACCTCAGAAGACCCCATGCCAACTGAGTGCTGCCTACATAACTCCTGTTTTAAGGGCCTCAGGCCAATGTAGTTCTCCCCGAAAGGGAGGAAGGGTCAAAGATGTTGATAGGTTGGTTTGGTCAGGTTAGGGTTATTTAGCATTTCCCATATGTGTGATGGTACATGCTTTGAAATGATGAATGTATGATGATGTTATAGCCTTTTCCATATTATGTGATGGTGTATTCTGTAACATTGGTTATGTGGTTTTTCATTCCTAAAAATTTTCCATATTGGTGCTGGAGGTATGCTAAAAATGAAATGAGTTTATTTATGCTTCAGCAAGTAATGGTTTATGCTTGACATAAATTGTGTGGTCGATAGTTTCCATGTGTATTGGTTTTCATAGAAACTAGTGTGAATAGGCTATGATAATGTTAGTGGTCTGAAAATGTTTGGTTTGGTTGGGTTTGGTTTGGTTATATGTGACCAAGGTGTAAGAAGTGAAAGGCGCGTTGCTCTTTCATTGACAAGGACCATAATGATAGCATATATAGGGTTGTTGCAAACAAAAAATCCATTCATGCATTACATCATTGACCATTGGTTCATGTTAGAGAAGTATTCGAATCACTTGATGTTAAGTGAGCTCAAAATCCCTTGGGTATGTTGGGGTAATAGGTTTGATTATGTGAGATGTGAGGATAGCGTAACCTTTTGTAGCAAGGATAACTTTGCCCCTTTTATAGGTGACCCTGAGAACGACTATAGGCAAGTCCATGACTTAATAGTTCGTCAATCAATTTTTTTTTGTAGACTGATCAATGCAGGAAGTCCACATGGAGACGTTGTTTTGTTTTGTGGTCATATGTGAAGCTGATTGATGCGAGAAGCTTCTGAGAGTGTGTTGTTTGTAGCAAGATTTGGGCATAGCCATCCTTCGAGGGATTGGTCTATATTCTGCTTTGTGTGGTCAAATTTCTTTGAATAGCTGTCCTTCAAGGGAGCAGTCTATCAATTATAGCAATTATGTAGATGTCCTTCGAGGGAGCAGTCTACATTTATAGTTTTATGACCTTTTGTTAGGCATCCCAAGTTTTTTTGGACTGAAGTTTTAGTCATGGACTAGTCTATAGTGGTTTAAGGTTTTCCCCTTTTAGTAGGACAAAGCATTAATGCAAAAAGGATTAACTAATGTTTGTAGGAAAAGAAGGGAATAGAAATGAGGATGATAGGGGTTGCTCAAGGGATGAGCTCAAGTTAAATGTCAAGTGAATGATTACTTGATTAATAGTAGAATGGTCGTAAATGCAAGGCATTAAGGGGCTCAGGTTCTGGCTGACCTTCAAGAGAAGACAGATGATAAGTCCCTGATCCATACTTGTGTGTTATGATATAAGGTCCGAGCCAATTAGGAGCAAACTTGCCTCGTTTACTTCTTTCCATATTCGTCACGTGTTGGTTTTCTTTAAGGACGAGATCTCTGATTTTGAAATCTCGCTCTTTCAAAAAAAATTTATAGGCATGTTTGATACGATTTTGATAGACATGAAAATGATTAAGAGTGACAAGACGATGCTCGTCAAGTAACTCGAGTTGAGCTAATAGATCTTGACGAAAGTCATCGTTAGAAAGTATGTTGTGCAAAGAGATGCGTAGGGAAGGTATTTGTACTTCAAGAGGCAAGAGGGCCTCAGTTCCATACACTAAAGAGAAAGGTGTAGCACCCGTAGGGGTTCGAATGCTAGTGCGGTAGGCCCATAAAGTGAAGGGAATGTGAATGTGCCAATCCCTTCCAGTGTCGTTGACCACCTTCATTAGGATTTTGGTTAAGATTTTGTTGGAAGCCTCGGCCTACCCATTTGCTTGTGGTAGTAAGGTGAGGAGAAGCTGAGCTTGATGCCAAATGAGTCATAAAGTTTTTGGACAGTCTTGTTTTTGAAGGATTTGCCATTATCGGTGATGATTTTGTGAGGTACACCAAAACGACAGATGATGTGGTGGTTGATGAAGTCGATAATTTTGTCAACTTTAGTGGAGATGAGGGGAACAACATCCACCCATTTAGTGAAGTATTCGGTTGCAGTGATAATGGACTGATGTCAGAGAGATGAATAGGGGTTAATCTCACCGATTAGGTCTAAGCCCCATTATGAAAAGGGCCAGAAGTCCTTAGCAACTTGTAAAACGTGGCTAGGGATGTGAAGTAAGTTAGCATGTTGTTGGCATTTGATACAATGCCGAACATAATCGCTACAGTCTTGGTGAAGAGTGGGCCAATAATAGCCCAGGCAAAGGATGCGGTTTGCAACTGAGTTACCACTAAAATGCCCTCCACAAATCCCATCATGGACTTGTTTGATAGCGTGAGATGTTTCAGTGGAGGTTAGACATCGAAGGAGGCCATTGAAACTTAATTTATAGAGAAGACCCCCTAGCATAGTATATCGAGCTGTGCTTTTGATAAAAGCCCGTCACGCATTGCTAGAGAGATCAGGGGGGACAATAGAATAAGTCAAGTAGTCCACAAGTTGTTTATACCAAACATCCTGTGGACTAGAGTCAATGGTGCTGACGAGGTTAATGTTAGTGGAGATATATGAAGGTAACGCCAAATGATGTATCGTAACATAAATTTTTGAGAAAGATGATGAGTATGGAATGCGTGAGGCAAGAGAAGCCATAGTATCAGCAAACTTATTCGTAGATCGAGGAACAGTTTGTAGGAGGTAATGGTCGAAATATTTTAACAGGGTGTCAACACAGTGTTTGTACCTTTGCAAAACTTTATTTTTACAAAGATATGAACCGTTGATTTGATTGACGACTAGTGTGAGTCGCCAAAGATGTTGATGGTCTTGGCGCCTAGGAAAAGGGTGGTTTGAAGTCCCAAAATTAAGGCTTCATATTCAGCCATGTTATTAGTACATTCAAAGTCAAGTTTGAAAGATAGGGGCCTGGGCTCACCCTCGTGAGGGATGAGAATGACCCCCACACCCCCACCGTGTTGACATTTAGACCCGTCAAAGAACATTGTCATTTGATAGAAAATGTCATCGATGGATAACGTGGCGATGGATTCGTTAGGGAATTCACAGTGAGAGGGTTGGTTGTCAGGTAGAGGGGCATCTGCTAGTTGGTCAGTGATTGTTTTCCCCTTTATAGATTTTTGTTGGATGAATTCCAAATTGAACTCAACAAGAAGCATGAGCCAACGAGCCATACGTTGGTTTTGGTATGGCTTAAAATGCATGTATTTGAGGGGGTTAGTATGAGTGATGACGTAAGTTTTGTGATTGAGAAGATAATGACAGAGTTTGGTAGCAGCAAAGACTAATGCCAAATAGAGTTTTTCGGTATGAGTATATCGAGTTTCATAATCAATGAGCGTTTGGATTATATAGTAAACTGCTTTCTCACGATGTTGTTCGTCTCGGTGCGCAATCATGGCATCTAAAGAGTGATTTGTTGCTAAGATGTAAAGATAGAAAGGTTGGTCGTCTTTAGGTGGAATAAGGACTGGTGGAGAGACAAGATAACGTTTAAGAGCCTCAAAAGCCTCTTGGCAATCCTTATCCCAATTAAAGGAGACATCCTTCTTGAGGAGGTGATGAAAGGGTTGACATCGGTCGGAAAGCTGCGAGATGAAGCGACGATTAGATTGAAGCTTCCCTTGCAGGCTGCGAAGTTGTTTTAGATTGGTAGGTGGCGGCATCTCGAGTATAGCTCAAATCTTAACGAGATCAATCTCAATGCCATGAAGGGAAATGATGAAGCCTAAAAGCTTCCCAGAGAGAACCCCAAAGACGCATTTCTTGGGATTAAGTCGAATGTTGTATTGGAGGAGGCGAGTGAATATGATTTTGAGAATAGTTAAATGGTCACGACGGAGTTTAGATTTGCCTAGTAGGTCATCCACATAGTCCTCCATGATTTTGTGAAGGAGATCGTGAAAGATGTAGGTCATGGCACGTTGATATGTGGCACCTGCATTTTTTAGGCCAAAAGGCATGACCTTATAGCAAAAAGTCTCCCATGGGGTGATGAAGGTGGTCTTGTGTTGATCTTCTGGCGCAATCAAGATTTGGTTATATCCTGAAAACCCATCCATGAGTGATGGCATCTCATGACCGGCTATAAGGTCAACAAGTTGGTCGATGTTGGGTAGAGGAAAATTGTCCTTTGGACAAGCCAGGTTAAGGTCATGATAGTCAGTATAAATTCAAACTCCCCCAGTCACTTTTGTGACAGGGACGATGTTTGACACCCATTGCAGATAATCAATAGGTTGGATAAATGAGACGGAGAGAAGACGTTGAAGCTCCTCTTTGATAAGGAGTGCAATGCGAGGATGCATTTTGTGAAGCTTTTGCCTGACAGGCTTAGCCTCTGGGTTTGTGACGATGTTATGGGTGACGATGTCAGGGTCGATGCTAGGCATATCGCTATAAGACCAAGCAAAAGCTTTGCTATGGTCTGAAAGGAATTTGGTATAGTCAATTTGTTCCTGGGCATCCAAAGATTGACCAATCTTTAAAATGTGAGGAACATTAGAAGATGGAAGGTTAATGTCAATGGTTGATTCATTTAACATAACTAGCATTTATGAAGGAAGTGATCGTTGAATGAAAGAGTTGTCTGCACCCTTGTAAGTGAGAATGGCATCATCGTCTATGCATTGGACAGTGTTGATGGTAGCATATTCATCGTCTATCATGTTTGGATAAACGAGAGGGAGAGACTTGGATACCCCACCTAGTTGATAGGTTAGGGGTTCCAAGTGAATGGCATTTATGCAAAAAAAAACTAGGAGGGATGGAAACCACCGACTCCGTAGGTGAAGATGGGGGAATAGGTGAGTTTGGAGGTGATTGTTCTATGATAGGTTCAGGGTGAGGGTTTTTAGAAGTTTCAGTAGGTTCTTCAAAACCTAGGCCATGTCGCTTCTTGGCATTCTTTATGGCCTCGTCATTTGGTGGTTCGATGGGCTGGTGGGAGCCTTATTCGTAGCACCCAAAGCTAAAGCCCTTCCATGCACACCTATAAAGATAAGTATGAGCAAATTTTGGGTTGCCAAGAAAAGAGAAGTCAGACGTAAATAGTTGGAGTGATGAAAGAGGATTCCCATCAGTAGGAGCTCGATCTAGCCCTCCATAGATGAGATATGTTTGAAGATTAGGAGGACCATAAGGGATGACCATTCCGATACGATGGTCATAGCTAGGATTGTGGTGAAATTGTCCATACTCTTGAGGAGTCTGGAACATGTCTAAGGTGAGTAAACGATACTCCCCAAGTGAAAGACGTTGGAAGGTATCTTCCATAGGGTCTTTTGTTGTCACTTGAGGAGGTGGTGTAGGTGTAACCGCCATTTGCATACTTGTTGAAGCTTCCACGGGTGGAGGCGGTGTTTGGGTCGATGTTTTTAAAGGAATGAGAACATCATTAAGTCGATAAGTTGTGTTGCATGTCTTGAAAGGGGAGGGGTCTGCGGGAATGACATGGACTTGACCGTCGTGTTCAAATTTGACACAACGGTGTAATGTAGAAGGGACACAGGCCATGGCACGAATCCAAGGTCATCCTAATAACATGTTGTATTGGAACTCCCCTTCGATGATGTATAAGAGTTCTGAGATTGTTCGTGGGCCAACACGAATATATAAGACAACGGTGCCAATGGTAGTGGCGGTGGAATCATTAAAAGAATGAAGAATTGCATTCATTTTTGACACACAATTCTTTGGGAGGGCTAATTGGTCATAGGCATGGGTGGAAATGATATTGATGCTGGTGCCCCCATCAATCATAACTCACTTAATGCGAGTTTGATCAACGTAAGCTGTGATGAAAATGTTAGGGTGTGGAGCTAAAAGCTTCACCAAGGAGCACACTTTGACAGTTTCGGGCCCACACAGACACCGACGTCGGTCAGGAGCGACCAACATCAGTCAGGTGCAGTTGCAGAGGCGTCGGCATCAGCAGTGGGTCAGTCGACGGTGGTCACAGGCAAGCAGCAGGAACCGGTGTCGATTACCTGTGCATCCAGAATGCTATTTTCGAGGACAGAAGCGAGTGTTTGCATGATGAGTTTAAGTTGTAGTCTTAAGCTCGCGTCTCTATTATTAGTAATATTATTTTTAGATCCCTTGTTCAAGAGGCTTAACTGTTTGTTGTAAGTGCATGCTCAAGTTTCCTAATTCTATATGTAGAATTAGATCTTCTTAGCTTGGTGTGAATTATTGTTGTAGTTCATTATATGTGAATGTTGAAGAACAGTATAGAATTGAATCAATCTAGGTTTGTTGGAGTTGATTGTTCTTGAGAGAGAGAGCTCTTGAGGAATAGAGATCTAGTGAGAGATCTATACATCTAGGAGAGGTGTGGAAGAAAGAAGTTTCTTCAATTGTATTCTTTTTGTAAAGAGTTTGTTAATACAAGTTTTCAGGGTGGTTTCTTGTATCTCTTGTTCTTGCTGTTTATCATTCTAGTTACTTGCTTATCTGATTTATTTTCGCGTTTATTGCTTTCACAAGTGTAATCTATTGTTGGTTGATCCCCAACAAGTGGTATCAGATCCTTGGTTGCAGGTTCAAGTGCTGATACCAACAAGTGGTATCAGAGCTCAGGTTCACTAACAGGTGGTTCAGATCTGTGTAGTGTGTATTGATTACAGGTTCTCACAGGGGTTTCTGCAGGGATTTCTGTTTGAGTGGGAGAAGCAATGGCAGATGAAAGTAAACTAAGAATGGAAAAGTTCAATGGCAAAAATTACCAACATTGGAGAATGCAGATAGAGGATTATCTGTATCAGAAAGATCTCTACTTACCATTAGGTGGGGTTGTAAAGAAGCCCAAAGACATGGAGGATGAAGAATGGGAAGTTCTTGATAGAAAGGCTCTGGGGTCTATAAGACTGAGTCTAGCATCCACTGTGATATCTAATTTATCACATGCAAAGTCTATGGTAGAGTTGATGACTACGTTAGCAAATTTGTATGAAAAACCCTCAGCTTCTAATAAGGTATATCTTATGAAGTAGTTATTTAATTTGCATATGAATGAAGGTGGATCTGTTTCTACTCATCTGAATGATTTCAATAGAATTGTGAATCAATTAAGTTTAGTCAATATAGTGTTTGATGATGAAATAAAAGCTCTTTTAATATTATGTTCTTTGCCTAAAAGCTGGCATGGCTTAGTAATCGCAGTAAGTAATACTGCATCTGCATCAAATATTCTGAAAGTAGAGGATGTTGTTAGTGTTATCTTGAATGAGGAAATACGCAGGAAAAGCACAGAAGAGACATCTGGGAACGCTTTAAGTTTTGAGAGCAGGGGGAGGCAGAAAGATAAGATCAAGAGGAGATCAAGATCTAAGTCTAAGGTGAAAGGAAGATCCAAATTCAGGAATGGCAGGAAGCCACAATGCTGGAATTGTGGAAAGATTGGGCACATAAGCAGAGATTGTTGGTCAAAGCCTAAGGAGGACAATCAGCACGAAGGAAAGGAAGAAGCCAAGGTTGCAGGTATTGCACAAGATGCTTTAATTTTCTCTCTGCATAATAATATAGAATCTTGGGTGTTAGATTTTGGTGCATCTTTTCATGCTACCCCTAAAAGGGAATATTTTAGTGACTATATCCATGGAGATTTTGGAATAGTGTATCTAGGGGATGATGAGCCCTGTAAAATAATTGGCAAAGGTAAAGTGTAGCTGAAGATGCAGAATAGCAACACATGGGTGTTGAGAGATGTGATGCATGTTCATAGCTTGAAGAGAAATTTGATTTCTGCAGGAAAGTTAGGGGATGAGGGTTGTATAGTAACTCTCACAGCAGAATCTTGGAAGGTGACCAAGGGTGCACTTGTTATAGCCAGAGGTAAGAGAGAAGGTACTCTCTATTTGTGTAATTGTGTTACTAACAAATCTCCTTCTGTATTATCTACTTCAGATGTGGATGCTAAATTGTGGCACTCAAGGCTTGGCCACATGAGTGAGAAGGGGATGTCAATTCTTAAGTCCAAAGGTATGCTTTCAGATTTAAAAGGCATAGATTTAGAGTTTTGTGAGAACTGTGTATTTGGAAAACAAAAAAGGGTTAGTTTTCTCAAGATTGGGTCTACTAAGAAGAGGCATAAGTTGCAGCTTGTTCACACAGACGTGTGGGGACCGGCTCAGGTTGCTTCCATTGGAGGATCACAGTACTATGTATCTTTCATAGATGATGCTACAAGGAAGGTATGGATCTATTGTATTAGAAGAAAATCTGATGTATTTGAGACTTTTAAGATTTGGAAAGCCATGGTTGAGAATGAAACAGGTAAAAGATTGAAGTGCCTGAGATCTGATAATGGCGGTGAGTTTTGCAGTTATAAGTTCAGAGATTATTGTTATATGCATGGAATCCACAGGCAAAGGACGGTTCCAAGGACACCTCAGCAGAATAGAATTGCTGAAAGGATGAACAGGACAATAATGGAGTGTGCAAGGTGTATGAGATTGCATGCTGATTTGCCCTTACAATTTTGGGCACAAGCTGTTGACACTGCAGTATATCTGATTAACAGAGGACCCTCTACAGCTCTAGATGGTGGTATTCCAGAAGAGGCATGGACAGGTAAAAAGGTAGATCTCTCATATCTCAAAGTTTTTGGTTGTGAAGCCTTTGTGCACATAGATAAAGAAAATAGAAAGAAGCTTGATGCTAAGTCTATGAGGTGCACGTTTATTGGCTATGGCTCAGATGATTTTGGTTACAGATTGTGGAATCTAGAAACTAACAAGGTAATTAGGAGCCGTGATGTTTTCAATGAAAGAGTGATGTATTGTGATCAGCTAAGGAAGCTGAATCAATCTGAGCAGAGCAATGGTGAATTGGATGAGGTGAAGGTCCAATATGAGCTCGCGGGAAAAGGAAATAATCACTTGCAGGAAAACATAGAGACCGACGTCGGCAGGGCAGGAACTGGCGTCGGCAGGACAGAAACTGGCGTCGGCCATACAGAGATCGACGTCAGCAGGACAGGCACCGAGGTCGATCAGGAAGAACCGACGTCGTCCAGTAACAGGTCTGGAGGTGACCGAGGTTGGTCACTGTCAGAGAATTTGGGTGGACAGCGTGTTGTGAACGAGTCTCAGACACCCATCAGGAGGTCAGAAAGGGTGAGTAAGCCTCCAATTAGATATTCTCCTTCATTATTTTATTTATTGCTAACTGATGGTGGAGAACCAGAGAGTTTTGAAGAAGCAATACAGGTGGAGTCCAAGAGTCAGTGGGAGCATGGCATGGTTAAGGAGATGGAGTCCTTAAGAGAGAACCAAACATGGGATTTGGTTGAATTGCCAGCAGGTAAGAGGACACTGAAGAACAAATGGACCTACAGGCTGAAAGAATGTGAGAATGGACAGATGAGATATAAGGCCAGATTGGTAGTGAAAGGATTTGCACAAAAGCCAGGTATTGACTTTGGTGAGATTTTTTCTCCTGTTGTTAAAATGACTTTTATAAGGGTTGTATTGTCTTTGGTTGCTTTTGAGGATTTGCATCTTGAGCAGCTAGATGTTAAGACAACTTTTCTTCATGGAGATTTAGATGAGGAAATCTATATGGAACAACGGGAAGGATTTGAGGTCAAGGGTAAGGAAAAGTTAGTGTGCAGATTAAAGAAAAGCTTGTATGGCCTCAAGCAAGCTCCTAGGCAATGGTACTGAAAATTTGACAGGTTTATGACTGAGCATGGCTACAGTAGGTGTCAATCTGACCATTGCATGTATTTCAAGAGATTTGATAATGATAGATATATTATTCTATTGTTGTATGTAGATGATATGCTGGTTGCAGGATCACACATGCAGGATATCTCTGAGCTTAAGGTGAAATTAGCTCAAACATTTGCTATGAAGGATTTGGGAGCAGCAAAGAAAATCCTTGGCATGAGCATTAAGAGAGACATGAAAAATCACAGGTTGATATTGTCTCAAGAAGATTATGTGGACAAGGTGTTGAAACGGTTCAATATGCAGGATGCTAAATCGGTAAGCACACCTTTGGCTGGACATTTTAAGTTGAGTAAAGAACAATGTCCTAGTTCATATGATGAGGTAGAGTACATGAGTAAGGTTCTATATTCTTCTGCAGTAGGGAGTTTGATGTATGCAATGGTGTGTACTAGACTAGATATTGCCCAAGCAGTGGGAGTGGTAAGTAAGTATATGGCCAATCCAGGTAAGGAACATTGGAAAGTAGTTCAGTGGATCCTTAGATATCTAAGAGGAACCAATAGTAGGCACTTGTGCTATGGAGGTTCAGATACTTGTCTACATGGTTATGTAGATTCAGATATGGTAGGTGATTTGGATGGCAGGAGGAGCACTACAGGTTATGTTTTCACTATAGGTGGAACGGCGGTTAGCTGGATATCTAAGTTGCAGAAGGTTGTTGCCCTGTCAACTACAGAAGCAGAGTATATTGCAGCCACAGAGGCTAGCAAAGAGATGATATGGATGACACGGTTCATGGATGAGCTTGGTAGGGAGCATGAGAGTTGCAGATTGTATAGTGACAGTCAGAGTGTAATCTATTTGGCTAAGAATTCAGCGTTTCATTCAAGAACAAAGCACATACAACTAAGGTACCACTTCATACGATAGGTATTGGAAGATGGTGAGTTGAAGCTGGAGAAGATCCATACAGATAGGAATCCTGCTGATATGTTAACCAAGCCAGTTACAAAAGAGAAGTTGAATCTTCATTCAACTTCTGTTGGTCTTCATGATTGAGCTAAAGATGGAGGAGCTAGAAGATGTTGCTGTACAGGTACTGGTGTAGCAGTTTATCTCCAAGTGGGAGATTGTTAGGGTGTGGAGCTAAAAGCTTCACCAAGGAGCACACTTTGACAGTTTCGAGTCTACACAGACACCGGCATTAGTCAGGAGCGACCGACGTCAGTCAGGTGCAGTTGCAGAGGCGTCGATGTTGGCAGTGGGTCAGCTGACAGCGATCACAGGAAAGCAACAGGAACCGGCGTCGGTTACCTATGCATCCAGAATGCTATTTCTGAGGACAAAAGCGAGTGTTTGCATGATGAGTTTAAGTTGTAGTCTTAAGCTCGCATCTCTATTATTGGTAATATTATTTTTAGAGCCCTTGTTTAAGAGGCTTAACTGTTTGTTGTAAGTGCATGCTCAAGTTTCCTAATTCTATATGTAGAATTAGATCTTCTTAGCTTGGTGTGAATTATTGTTGTAGTTCATTGTATGTGAATGTTGAAGAACAGTACAGAATTGAATCAATCCAGGTTTGTTGGAGTTGATTGTTCTTGAGAGAGAGAGCTCTTGAGGAATAGAGATCTAGTGAGAGATCTATACATCTAGGAGAGGTGTGGAAGAAAGAAGTTTCTTCAATTGTATTCCTTTTGTAAAGAGTTTGTTAATATAAGTTTTCAGGGTGGTTTCTTGTATCTCTTGTTCTTGCTGTTTATCATTCTAGTTACTTGCTTATCTAATTTATTTCTGCGTTTATTGCTTTCACAAGTGTAATCTATTGTTGGTTGATCCCTAACAGAAAAGGGCAGCATCCTGTTCTTCCAAGTTGGAGGTAGGAATTTTAGAATCACTAAAGGTAATGGAGGCGATAGTAGGTAATGATTGAACTAAGGCAGCCAATGGTTGAGGGTCTTCGGGTTGGACCTCCACTGCCTGTAAAGCTTTTATTAAAGCTTGGCGATGTTGTGGAGAGCTTTGAATAAGGTCATATAAAGACATCTTCACGGGAGTTTGGTGAAGCTGTTTCACCATAGAATCACGGATTGCCTTCAAAGAAGTTGGTTGGGATGTACCCAAGATAGAAATTTTGGGTTTTGGTGGTTGAGTAGGTTTGACAAATGGGTAGGTTCAAGGAATAACAACTTTCTCTTTTGCTTTATCCTTTAAAGTTTGTGACCTAGTGGCCACATTGATGGTATTAATCTTGAATAAAGGAGATGAAGGAGGTAAAGGGACCATAGTCTGATGATAGGATCCCGATGAAGGTGGAGAGGTTAGAGAGACATTAGACGGTGGTGGAGATTTGTTGACAATATCCTCAATAAGAAGGGTGTCTTTCTCCAAGTATTGGCAAATGACAACCTTGAGGGCACAATAATTCTTGGTATCATGCCCCGATGAGCGATGATATAGGCAGATTTTAGTGTCATCGAACCAAGATGATTTTGGTCCGAGAGGTTGAAATGGTTTAATAGGTGGAAGAGTGATGTTAGAAGTTTGCAAAAGTCAGCGCAATATCAAAGCATATGAACCCACTAATGGGTCTGTGCTTGTTGATGCACTAGGTGTTGATGACTTTTGTTTTGGAGTTGTTGAGGGAGATTTTCGTACCACCTTTTTGATTGGTGGTGTGGCCACTCATGTAGACGACACTTTCTTTGTGAGGGGTGCCAAATTTTTCAAAAGAGGTATGTTTTTTGTGGGTAAAGGTAGAAAGGGAGGCAATTTGTTTTTGTTAGGTGTTGGAGTAGGGAGTAGTCCTATTAAGGTAGAAGGATGTGGGCCCAAAATGGAGGGCAATGATGATGGTGGAGGAGTTCTCCGACATGGTTTAATAGCCTTCTTTAATACGGTGTGAGGACTACTATTATGGGGGGCAAGATTCAAATCTACCTTCACTTGTGGGTGAGTGAGGTTAGATATGGGGCAAACACTGAGGGATTTAATCTATTTCAGCATAATGGACGCTTGTGAGGGTTTGTGTGAGGTGATAAGTTCCTCTCTCGATGGAGAAGGGATTGGAGATTTTGGCTCTTCAGTTAGATAGAGCACAGGAATGGTCATGGATTCTGCGTGTGGTCGAGGAGCAGGAAAAGGATGATCCCCCATTGTTGATAAGAAGGATGAGGGTGAGGCAGCCGGTGTTGGTGTCGTCAAAGCATCCTCCAATATGGGAGAGGTCAAAGTAGATTCTACCACGTGTGAAAAGGGGCTGGATGGAGGACTATCCTCCATTTGTGGAGGACAAATAGGAGAAGAAGGCTCTTCTACCTGTGGTGGACTAATAGGAGAAGAAGGCTCTTCTACCTGTGATGGACAAATAGGAGAAGAAGGCTCTTCTACCTGTGATGGACAAATAGGAGAAGAAGGCTCTTCTACCTGTGGTGGAAAAATAGGAGAAGGCTCTTCTACCTGTGGTGGACAAATAGGAGAAGAAGGCTCTTCTACTTATGGTGGAAAAATAGGTTGACTAACCTCTTCAGACTGTGGGAGAGGTTAGTTAGAAACCATGTCGACCATGCATATATTACGCTCTTGAAGGTCATCGACTATGGTCTGAACATTGTTTTGACTAGGGGATGATTAGGGAATGGTTGTCTAAAGATGTTTATGTTTTGGTTAGCTGGTGCATTCGGGTTATCCAAAACAAGATCCCCCTTGTCTAGCATGTCTTGGACAATATTTTTTAAGGTTTTACAATTGTCTGTGTCATGACCTTTGACACGATGATAGTTGCAAAAGTCATTTTCCCTATACCATGTAGGGATGGCTTTTGAGGGGTCAAATTGAGGTGGTCAGATTTGAGGGAGATTGAGGACCCCCTGCTTGATGATTTTATCCAACAAGAAAGCGTATGACTCTCCTATTGGAGTGTATTGATGCTATACGTATCATTGTTGGAATTGTCGAGTGATGTATTTTGATGTGGAAGGTTGAGATTGGTTGGTTTTTGTTGAAGATGATGGTCTAAGGACCACAACATTTGCTGCTCCTTTAGACTTGGAGTGGGAAGAAAAAGGTTGGGAAGAAGAAGGGTCATTGAATTTTGCGTTGTTATTTTTACTACGCAATTTGACCTTGTCCTCTTCGACAACGTAGAGTTCAAGCTTCCTGGCCATGGTGAAAGCTTCAACAAATGTGTGAAATGTTTGAACCCGCAAAGTAGATGAGATGTGTTTGGCACATGCTTGTGAAAAGAGCTCAATGAGCTTAGGTTGAGGTAAAGAAAAGGAGAGATGGTTGATTACGCCTCTCCAACGGGCAACGAAATCAGTTATTGATTCATCGTCAAATTATCTGATAGAATATAGGTCTGTGATGGAGACCTTTTTAGTTATGTTAATTAAAAAGTGGTTGAGAAATAGCTGAGCTAGTTGAGTGAAGGTAAATAGAGAGTGACTGGTAATAGAATTATACCAATCAAGGGCGGCGCTCGAAAGTGACATGGGGAACGTGCAAAGTAGTAACGCATCATCATGCGCTATGAGGTAACAAGCGTGTCTAAATGCTCATAGATGTTGTTGTGGGTCCTCTTTACTCTAAAATTGAGTAAATTTGGGGAGTTCCCACTGGTTGGGATATGGTCGAATAGGGACCGAGGGATGGATGGGTTCATTGCAGATTTGTTCATATGAAAGAACATTGCTTGAACCAAAAATGGATGTCTCAAGGTTAGATATCTTATCCATCAACATCTTAATTAGATCAGCTGACGGATTGGCATGAGGGGCACCCCCTAAGTTGTAAGGTACCTGAAAGGTGTTAGATTTAGCATATGACATAGTTGGTTGCGCTTGTATAGGAACAACATATTGGTAACTAGTCATGGGGACTGATGTTGAAGTCAAGGGTGGTTGTGTCATAAAGCTAGAGGGCACAACTTGATTTGATGTCACCAAAGGTGGTTGGATGGTGGCAACACTAGCCGAAGGATAATTAGTCACTCTTGTATTTATGGGTGCAAGAGTAGGTGGGATGGAGACAATTAAGTTCTGGAATGGTGTAGAACTTTGTTGAACCGTTTGTGGTTGAGGGGGTATAGAAACCCTAATGGAGGTAGATCCATAAATAGAAGGAGAGGCCACACTTTGAAGATTGGTCATGGTCGGGTTGTTAGTTGAGGCAATGGCCTGGGTGACCATGGGTTGGCTTACAAAGGTTGTTGATATGATTGCCGTTTCAACTAAGGAAGTTAGCATCCCATAAACTGGGTTACCTAAAGGATCTCACGTTTGACTTCTCATGAGATAGTGTTGAAGAGCCTTGACATTGAGGTCAAGGAACCTTTCAAAGTCTTGGTACCCTTTGGGAACAATAGGGGGTTGAGTTGGGGTTGGTTGGATAGGAGTACGTTCAGTTTCTGAATTATACTCCATTTGGGGACTTGATATAGAAGGCGAAGGTGAGAGTGGTTATTGCCTTGCGTGGTCAACAAGAGTTTTGGTTTGACTCCGTGTCAAAACCATCCAAGGAAAAATAGATTCAGGTTCTAAAAACTGTATGTTTCAGCCTCAGAAAACTAGAATTTGTTTTTAACAGCAAAAAGGTCAAGTTTTTAGCTTGCTGTTTGAGAAGATTTTTTTTTTGACAGTGACCGACGTCAGTAGAAAAATTGATGTCGGTGAAGTAAGTTTGCCGATGTCGGTCAGATAACCGATGTCAGTGAATATCAGTTGCCGATGTTGGTGGAAAGACCGATGTTGGTTACTGTGTATTTCCAGAAACTCAGAAAATTGAAAGTTTTTGGAAGAAAGAAGAAAGTTCTGAGTTGTTTTTGGAGCTCAGAATAATGTGTCCTTACTAGCTCAAAAAACCAGATAAAAATAGAAAAGTGGATGAAGACAAGCAACCTCTAAACGCTAAATTCCTAAGAATAAATTTTAGAGTCGTGTTGGCTTATGCCTTAGAAGAATATGTTTGGGAAGTTGGGCTTTTAGAACATGTACTAAAAGAAGCAGTCTAAGGTTGGTTTTTGGTTGAGTTTTGGTGCTCAAAATCTGTATTAAGTTTCGTACGTGGCCTAGTGCTAGGAGCTTGCTCCCCTCACTTCACGAGCCAAGAGACAAGCTGGGTCGCTTAGCCAATATATACTTCCCCTAGAGTTTATACTCTGCCAGAGAACAGAGTGGGTTCTCCCCTTGGTAGTGAAGTCCAAGTGGGATTACCAGGAAGGGTAAGGTATCCGCTAGGTGATGAAATCTTAGTCGGGCCTTGTCTCAGGTATGTTTAGATGTTTAATTTTTGTGAATGTGGTCAGGTTGTGTAACATATGTGCACTACAATTTATTCATAATGTGGTTTAATTACTAGATGAGCTAAATATGCATTCAAGCAGAAATGAGATGCAATAAAATTTCTTAACCCAAATTGAAATGTTTTGTTCAGATGCAAACAAGTGAGGAAAAGGTTTAGAGTATGAATTTTCACTACTCTAAGATGCAAGAAAAAAGTGACAAGAAGAAAAAGGATGAATTTCTTTTTAACTTGTGCTAATGGTTTCCTTTCGAAATGAGAAGATAGAAGAAGGATGCAAGAAGAGAAATTTTTCTAATGCACCTATATGAAAGTTTGTTTTAGAAGAAATGAACCCAAGGAAAACTCCAGGGTCTCACCAGGCGTGCCAGAATGTTTCTACTTATTTTTGCTATTTAATATTTAAAAGAAATAAGAAACTAAGATAATGGCCAGGGGTTAGATGATACCCGGATGAAGTTGCGCACCATATCCAAATGTTGTAGGGACTCCTCTTTGGCTGTGGAGGAAGACACTTGTAGATAATAAAGACTTAAACAAAGAAAATGTTAGATGATATCTGGTGGACTGCCAAGCAAAGCTCGGTCCTAGAAGTGCAAAGACTTCCTTGAGGGATGATAGTCCACTTATCTGACAAAAGAGTGTTGCTAGAAAGAGAAATAATGAAAGGCTAAAGAAGAGGAATAGATAACGCGTACTTGATTCCTATAATCTGCCTCTCACAGTCACCGACGTCAATCGTTCTGTAGTCATCGATTGGTCAATATTGCCGACGTTGGTTAGGCTGCCAACGTCGGTGGGGGCAATGGGCCTTGATGCCGATGTCGGTAGGGGAAATGGGCCTTAGACAGGTTTTAGGGTATGTCTGTGGTCAATAGAATGATCTGAAAGATTTAAAAGGGTTGTGCAGGGATGTAGGACAATGGACAGAGTCTTAGGAAGGATATAGGTAGGGGACATATTGTCAAAATGGGTCAAGATAAAAGGAAGGCTTTTCAGCCTCTCGAAGAAAGATGGATTTGGTCTCAACAGTACTCAGAAATAGCCAATGGACTAATTACCAATGCATTTTAGAAATACTGAAATATAAACCAGAAGAATACTTAGCTCTTGGTGGAGAACCAGAAGTGTAGAAGACTTGTTCCCACTATGGCTGATGTCGAAGACCTCATGCAACATTTCAATCTGGTGTGGAGTGAATTCTGTAGAGTTTCTTATCTTGGAGAGTGATGATAGAATGTTGATGCCTCGTCCCAAAGCCTGCCTTTGATCTGTAAAGAGTCGAGGAGCAAGAGAGAATTTGGATCCGGTCCAAGAGAATTCACATTCGGGGCAAGAGGATTCACCTTTGGGGCCTCTAGCCGAGGTCAGAATTTAGTTTTAAGCAATTGATGTCAGTGATTCCACCAGCGTCTGCTGACGGTTAATCGACGTCAACGGCTAGAGAATGGGTAAAAAGGCTATTTTTAGCCTTTTGCCTATTCTTCCATCTGCCAAGCTCAGTTGTCATTGTTAAACGGTCCAAAGGTGGGTTTAATAGGCACGAGAATTAGTGGGGGAGTTTAAATAGGTCTTAAGTAATTATGATTAGTCATAGGGTGATAAATGGTCTAAGAGCTAGGAATCCAAGGTGAGGTGTCTAGGGGGGATGATTAATTTAAAATAAGTATTTTAAATTAATAAAGTATAGGTTAGGCATGTTAAAGTTAGAAAGGGACCCAGGGGGGTTGACACTATTTTGGTGTCTATAGTAAGTTTCCATGCTTAACAAACCCATTGATCTACTTAATATTGTTGAAGCGTAACACCATTAAACTTCCCTAGAGTCATGCAAATTGAATAATATGATACTTCTTGTAGAAAATTGTCATCTTTTGACATATCAAAGATAACTTGTTCATCTGATTTCAATAGACAAGTTGATATATTCATGATATTGAATTGAGTTGCATCTTTAAGAACACATTGCCCTGCCCTGTCTCTTTCAATGAGAAGTTAGGTTTATTAAGACAACATATTTAAAGGAAGGAGGTTGAGAGGATGATGGGCTATGGATTGGTTGGCCATGAGATACTACAAAAAATTAGAGATCTATAAACAAAGGGAAGTGCCAAAATAATACTCATAGAGGCTACCAATCACACATGAGACTAAGTTTTCGGTGAGTTAAAGAATAAAAAAACATACTCTTGTTGACTGCCTGCAAGTTAATATAATTTAGCATACATATATTAAATAAATATATGTAAAAAACAACGATAGATATCATTCTTGAGGCATCTATATGATTAAATTAGATTGATGAAATAAATGGAATGGGGCACCTCAAGAATAATATTTCTTAGCATCTTTTACATAAATTTATCTAATATATGTATGCTAATTAATTATTTATTTAAATTAAGATATATATAAAGATTAATTAATATAATACTTAAATTTTTATTTTTAATTAAATTGCTTATTATGATTCATATTTTATCTGTAATGCACATTTTCTCTGGTACATATAGTTATCCCTAACAACCATGTATAAGGCCTTTGTCTATCATTTATAGCAATATCCATAAGGACTACGAGTCACTCTAGGGTGAATGTTCAAAGTTGAGGAACAAAAAACATGATACAATAAAAAATATAAAACTTTTTTTGTAAAGGGCATACACACATTTTTTTTAAAAAACCAATGCAAATCTCATATGGGTCGGTCCCAACCCTAAAGGGCGTCTACCTTTTAAACTGCATGCAAAGGGTGTGCATCCTTTGATCTATAATTTTTTGGTTTGTGTTCTTTTTTCAATGATATATTTAGTAAAATAAATGTAATAAGTTTACATTTAATTTTATATTCTTATACTTAAAATTTATTTTACTAAATATAACAAATTAGGGTCACTTTGCATGCTCTGAAATTGATTATAGTGCTGTAGGAGTCACCATTTATAAGTTAGCTTTTTAAATTTCATTTTGGTCAATACTTAGTTTTTAAATTTTAGGATCCAAAGATAAAATGAGAAATGATGTTTCAAATCATGTTACGTATGTAATAGATCTATACCATTGAGGATTAAATGCTTACTTTACCTACTTAAGTATTACCTACCTACTTTATTTACTTGAGTATGCCCTACCTAATTAAATAACCAATCCTTATCTTGATCTCAAGGAGTATGCCCTACCTAAATACACAAGCCATATCTTGATCTTTACTATTCCCTGTTGGGTGTCAAAGTAAGTGCTCCACTTACTCAACTTGGTCTACTTCAAGGTCTTCTAGAAACTTACTTGCAATTAGGTATCTTCCTAACCATAAACTATTTTTTAGTCTATTATAAAAGGTCTTCTGAGTATTGGTATTGAGAGACTAACGACTTTAATATTTAGTATTATCTCTTGACTTCTTAGCCTCCATATTCATATAAAAAACACTTTCAATGACTTAAAATAGGGTACTTAGTCCCAAGATAGTAATCTACCTTCAATAAAAACCCTTCTTTGACTCTTAAAACACTCAATTATACATCCTCACTTCTTTGAATAAGACTATGATGATTTCACCAATTATTTGACTCAAGCTTTATTGGGGTCTAGTAGGGGTTTTATGCAAACAAGTGCAAGCATAAGATAACTTCTTTTTCACTCAACATTTAAGCACTCGACTATGCTAGCATCAATTCACATAACACATAAGCCCTATGCACTCACCCGAAGTGAAACTATGAAGGAACCAAGGCCCACATTGTGCTTGTTGTGCCATGGTGTGAGGCTTCAAAGGGGGGCTCAAGAAATGTAATGTTAACTTAGCTAAGGGGCATACCCATAGGCATAGACCTATTTTGGGGTAAGCTCGAGGTCATATACACTATGAGTGGGTCACAAGACTAATTTGGTTCAAGTTATCTTCCATACTTAATAGATGCAGATTAAACAAAGGTTGGGTTCATGAGTGCTAATCTATACCTATTTTGCATGTCTAATTATGTTGATGTCAGAAAAATATAGAGACTCCATTAAAATGTAAAACCAGTGAAACATATGAACTTCAATTCAACATAATTAACCAAAATACAACATAACACAAACTCACTTGTGCCCCCATAACAACACTACTAACATGCGAACCAAGACAAACCCAAATGTATTTCAAAGAAACACCATTACTAATTATTCAAATTCCAAAATAATTGTTTAAGTCCAAAAACATAGTTTAAGTCCAAAACCATATTACCCATAGCCCATAAGTTCACAAGCGAACTTGGGCACATATAATTAGAGCCAAGGTGGCCTCCATTCTATATCCAAGCCTAGACAAAGCTCTAGGTGGCATTAATGGCTATTAGATTAAACTCCTAGGGCATGCTTCCAAAACCATTCCACTAGAGCTTCATTGCAAATCCCCCTTTTATTCTATATCTAGTTTGAGCTCTTTATATAGGCCTTCAGGAGCATATTTGTTAGGGTGGAGACTGCATGTGAGCACTGAGTTGGAATTCTAGCATCATAACCACCAACTCCATGATCTCGTGATTCCCATAATTCACTTACCATATTTCTTAAAATATTCATCAATGTCCTTGGAGTTGGTTGGCTATCAACCAGCTGGTGTAAGTTTTGTGATGTATCCTCTAACTAGATGTCAAAATTGTTAAGCTAACTTCTTACCAAAATAACTAGATGTGCCAAGGTGGATATCAGGTTAGCACAAAAACTCCATCAAACCAAAGTTAGGGACCCAACATTACCCCATAAAAAAACCCTAGTCCACCCTTGGACTATGCCATCAAACTTTTAGGAGTGCGAAATTCAAGTGTATTCTCTTGGAGATCTACACTGAAGTACTCAAAGCCTTTTATGGTTAGCTTGATCTCATTCAAAACACTATCAATTTTGGTTGTAGCAACAATGAGTGCAAGTGTATTTGTTTTATCCAAATCCTTTTAGAAGGCTTCTTAGTTGGCCTACACCTTTGCCACACTTATATTCAAAATCTCCCCTTGCTCACAAGCCTTACTCCTCAAGGTGAGGAAGATGTCTTCCAGGGTTCTCTCCTGAGACTTCATCTGATTGCTCAAATCATTTACACTTTTCATGATCTATGGTCTTTTTACCTTACCTGTGGAGTACACCTTTATCATCAGCTACTCCATCTCATCCTTTGTTTGCTTCAAGCACACATTTATCACCAAGGCTTGATTGGAGAAGTTTAAAAAGATTATGTCTGTTATAAATGCTCTTTCCTTTAACTTTGGAAAAAGATCCTCCACTTCTTGGATCTTGTTTGATAACTCCTTATTTAACATGATGCTGGGGTTTTCCTCTTCCTCTTCTTCTTGCAATGACTCGAGTTGGAGTCTTGGGAGCATCTATTACACCAAAACACAAATTTTATCAACCTTTGATAGGCCTAAGGTGTCGATGTTGATCAATAGAAATGGCTCAGCCACCTCCACATTCTCACAAAACTATTTTAGTTTGAACTTATTAGCTTGCACTTCCTCCCTTACTTCATTGATGATTTTCTTCAGTTTCAACACCTTGTCATCATTTGTGACATTTTTTCACATTACTTTCATAACCATTCTTATTAGTGAACTTTCATATTGGACTGGGTTTATGGCCTAGAGGTCAATAAGGAGAGATTCATTCCCTTGTTCATTATCCTCTAGGCTTGAAGTTCCAACCTTTGCCACCTTGAATTGGGGATCCTCCATGTAATAGTCCAATGTAAATGGAAGTTACTTGCATGTCCTTGTCATGGAAGCTTTTGGGGGCATATCTTCATACAAGTATAAATCCTCATCCTCCCAATTTGTCACCCTTTTTGATGATGGCCTTCTCCTCCATGTGCACTTTTTCCCCTTCATTGGCACCACTACTCTCTTCAACGTGCTCTTCCAAGGAGTCAAAGTTCCATTACTTGGGGGTTTCTTCATCATACCTCTCCCCCTTGTCCATTTCTTCATCTTGAGGCTTCTCAATGTTTATTTCAAGTTTTATACCTTCATCATCAAGGTCACCTTGTTGTTGCTGGTGCTCCTCAACTATCTCTTTTTGTTTCTCTGAGGTGCCAGCATCACCTTATTTTAGTTCAAACACCCCTTCACTACTTGGGTGTGCCTTAGCAACTTCCTCTATTTGTCTAGTAGATCCACTTGGCACCTTTTTGATAACCTCTACTTTTGTTTTTGCACTTGAGGATACTTTTGTGGCCCTCTTACTCAACTTGACCATCTTTTGGTCATGATCAAGTTTTTGATTTTCTTCAAGCACCATACCCTAGTTTATATGTTCCTCACTGAGTCCCATCTTTGTGTAGGCTATTTTTTTCCTCAGTATATTGAGGGGTTATTAGGGGTGACTTATCTTTGGATGTCAGCATTATCTGATTTGGTGGGCTCTTTAGCAAGGTTGCATTGAAGGTAAGGTTTATCATTTCATCATTTGATTTTAGCACTACGGCCACACTACTTTGTAAGGCCTCATGAATGTTTTCAATGCTGAGCTCCTCTTCACCTTCCTCTATTTATAAGATATAAGTCACTACCCTATGTTCTTTAGTATCTTATTTTATTATAGGTGTTAGGGCTACCTCTTTTTTCATGTCCACAAGGTTCTTAGTAGGGAATGGCATAGGTCCCTTAGTCTTTCTTATATTATTACTAGAAGAAGCACCCCATTAATTGAATTTTACGTGTTTCTTTAGCACATGTGGCATGATTAGTTCCTTAGAGGCTATCTTCAGTTGTATGTGATCCATAATTTCCTCTAATTTTTCACTCCACTTCCTCTAGAGTGACTTTTCCTAGACTTTTGGCACATCCTTTCTTCCAATGTTGGATATGATGGGGCACTCATCATCTTTGCCAAGATCTCTACCCTTTTTGCATGGCTACATCTCATAATACAAGTTGAAATTTTTTCCATTAATTATAACCCTCTAAAGGCAAGTGATGTCAGGTTTGTTGCCATCATCCTCCTCATCATTGGTTGCCTTGGGTTTTAGGGTACACAAATTGGCACCTCATCATCTTCCTATCACAATCCATGGCCTTGGCTTGGATTTCAATTTGTTGTGCATTTAGGATCCTCTTAAGCACTGCCATGAAGTAGTTGGCAAAAATTTCATAAGGCAATCAGAGCCAACTTGAAATATTTCCATCTGTGAGTGCTAGGCACACCACACATAAGTGTTTCATCACAACGAAGGTTGTCATTCCCAAAATTTTCTGAGGGATTTCTTATGGGATGAGCCACTCCTTTCCAAAGGCCTCCACATACTTGTTAAGCTACCCCTGCACTCTAGTTTTGTACTCTATGAAAAACTAAGGGGAGAAGATGTAATCATAATACTTCATCACTAGGGATTCATGATTTTATGGAAATACCCATAGGTGGTCATCATCACTATCTGACATAGCTATCTCCTCCATTACCATCAAGATAAGCATATACCCCCATCAAAAAGTCTCATTCACCCAATGGCATTCTTACATGTTCTTTATAATTTATTTTGCAATAAATTTGGAGATGTTGAAGAGTTCTCCCTATGCCATGTGGTGGGCAATGCAAATTAAGGTTTTGCTAACATCTGACCATCAGCCACCAGGGTAAAGTTTGGTGCTTAATAGGTGTGTTGTCACCCTTGTGCTTGGGTCCTTAATGTCTTTTATGGATAATGAAAATCCTAAATTATAATAGCCAAGGAGATTTATGACCCTCTCCACTTGTACATTGTCATCCATCATTTCCCTTATATCCATACCTGAGCAAGGTAGCCCTATGATTTTGATTATGTGGCTCTTAGAAATTCTCATGTGTTGTCTATCAAAATAGAATCAATCACCATGCACCTAGGAGAGAAGGAAATGCATCAGGTCTTCCAACTTGCCAAAACTTGGTAGCTCAAAGAGTTGTGTTGCACCTGTAGTTTTCAATTTGTCTCTAACAAAGACATCAAAGAGTGTGGTGCCTTCTTTTATCTTTTTGCCTATATCTACCATCCAATCTTTATTCAGATCTTAGTCATTACTGCCCATTCTATTGTTGTAGTATTTTAACTTACACGCATCAGCAAATGATACCTATTTTTCCCCCACCATGACTTATGGAGGGTACTCCATTTATTAGTAGGTGAGCTTTTCACTCATGGTCAGATCAATCCTTATGATGCTAACTCGCTCTATAATTTGTGCCTTAGATTTTGTGACTACTTCTCTCACTCCTTTTGATTTCTTCACATCCTTATGCATTTATAATGCTCCTATGCTTAGTCGTTTCTTCCCCATCCTAAATTTGCTAGTGTTAAAACATAATTGATTGACCTTTTTGAAGCCCAAAATGGTGTTTGGTTTGCTTCACATCCATATGAAATACGACTACATGTTTAGATTTTGATCTTCATACCCCTCTAATGGTATATTAGTTATCCTGGTGAAACCTCTACTTTCTCACTTCCCCTTCAAATTTGGTTTGTTTGCCTCCTCTTCACCTTAGGGTGAGACACAATATCCTATTCACTCTTTTGGTCACACTTAAGAAGGCTGTGGGGAACTCATTTTCTCTTTCTGGTAGCTTCGACTCCTTGATTTGATCTCTTGAAAAGAATAAGTAAACCACCTGCCTATGCCAAATTTGGTCTTATACTCTATTCTCATCTACCAAATTAATAGATATCATGATTGAGATCCACAAAATACATTAAAATCCATCACCATCTACTCATTAATGTAGATCTTTTTTTCATCATCATTCTATAACAACTCTACTAATGGTTTCTTCAGGGAAGTGATAGGCAATAAAAATGATCACTTCTTACCAGCTGTTGGGTAGGTTCTAGCTATCGAAATGGTCACTTACACTTTATTTATCTTGGAATGACCATTGTCTTCTTTATGGTTACTTGAGCGTAACACTTCACATGCACACTATTCAACCTCTTAGGTTCTATCTCTTTGCTGGTGTTGCACTTCCTTTCAAGTGTACCCTACTATCTCGATTGATTTCTCTATGCCTTACTATCTCTTGCTTCAACCTCCTTTGCCCCATACAAATCCTTGCACTAGTTTTCCAACACCTCACTATCTCCATTTTTTAAGTCTCTTACACATGAATACCTTCATGTGTGCTTTACTCGTCAAATTGTACTTGCAATTCAATTAGCCTGGAAAACTTAACACATGCCCATAAAATTAGGTGTCTAGCCACAAGTGCTTACAAAATGATTGAAGTTAACTCACCCAAATGGATTTATGTGAATTAAAGCACCAAGAATATTCTATTATGGGTCTGAAAGCACCATTCTTATTCAAACAACATAAAAGAAACAAAACATAAGGCAAAGATTTAGCTTATGCTAATTTTATTATGGTCACAATACAAAGCACCCAACATTTGACCAAAAATACATCATTAGAGGGTGAAAGCACCATCTTATTAATTGTATAATTTTAATTTGTTTCCATTGAAATGGCCATGGAACATTTCACCAGCTGCACAGCTTGCATGCACTAGTCTCCAAGATGTTGTGGATTACATAAGGTCCCATCCACCTAATATGCAGTTTGCCTAGGTGCCTTAGGTACTTAGAATCATACAAGAGGATCAATGCACCTTGTGTAAACACCTTTCCCTTGATGTGCTTATCATGCCATGTATTTTGGTAGGCCTTGTCTATTTGTTGTCTCCATTGTGCTTGGGTGAGTGTCTTGTCCAACCTCTCCAAATATTTTAGGCATGCACTTAATGACTCTTGGTCATCCAATCAACCAATATGTGTGATGTGTAATGAAGGCAATATGAAATCCATAGGTAAAATGGCCTCTATGCCAAACACCAGTTGGAATGATGTAGCCTTTTTATGTACTTGTATGTCATGTGATAGGCCCATAACACAATTAACACATAATCATCCCAATCCTCACTACTATATTTTTACTAGGCATGTCCCCAATATTTTATTGAATGATTCTATGGTGACATTAGTCTGGGGGTGGTAGGGTGTCATTTTATGGTGTGTCACCATATACTCAGACAATAAGATCTAAACTATTTCACTAATGAAATGTGTGCCACAATCATTAGTCAAGATGAGCGAGTACCCATACCTACTGATAATCTTTTCTTGCCACTTTTTCCCACTTAGTAAAATAATCTATAGAATCCAGAATGTACCTTACGTCTATTCACCTCACGGTGGGAGTAATAGGCCCAACAAAATCCATGGTCCATTTTTCAAATGGCACCTATGTAAGGATGGGGATGAGGGGAATCTAATCCTAGTGGTTTGATTTTCTTGTTCGTTCGAAGATGTCACACTTTTATGCATATTATTTTGCATCATTAAACATAGTTGACCACCATAATCCTGATTGCAAAATTTTTTGCACCATGACATCTCCAGCATAATTACCTACAACAATCCCTTCATGCACTTATTTTAGTACCTAATCCTATTTGTGCTATAGGACACATCAACGCATGATCTTATCATGGCCCAATTTGTATAGTTACCTGCCAATGAGTTGAAAATGGAGTGATTGAAACCATGAGCTACTTTTTTAATTTAGTTGTCATGGCTTGAGGTGCAGATCTAGAGGTCAAAAATGTTATGATCTCTGCTAAGTCTTCTAGGACGTATTGGAACCTGTAGAGTTGTGCATCGATCATATCATATTCACTTGGCACTACCACATATCTAGAGTTGATGTGGGACAGATGGCCTGGGCTTGAGTTTTACTTTCTAGGCTTGAATATAATAGAAAATTGAAACTCTTGAAACAATATGATATATTGGCAAATGCACCCATGTAAAATGGGCTTGTTCACCAAGTACTTAAGTGCCTCATGATTAGTAAATAAGACAAATGGGGTTGCCAATAAATAATGTCAAAACTTATATAGGTTTTAAACCATGGCAAGTGCCTTGTGCTCAGTCATGGTATAATTTTTTTCTACCTCGGTTAGTTTCCTTCTTGAAAAATAAATAGGATGATCTATTTTCCTTCTCTTGGTTGTGTTAGAATGACATTGATTGGAATACCAGAGGCATCGACATGGACATGGAAGGGATTCACCTAGTCAGTGAATTGTAGTATTAGAACAATTATAACCCTTAACTTTAGGGTCTAGATAGCATCCTCGTATGTTGTGTTCCAATAGAATGGGCCATCCTTTTGTAATAGTTCCTCTAATGACACTACAATATTGGAATAATTCCTTATAAAATTCTTATAATATCTGCAATGTCCCAGAAAATCACATACATCTTTCTATGTTAATGGTGTTTTAAATTAAAGGATAATTGCAATTTTGGCTAGATTAATGAGCAGATCATCCTTATAGATGATGTACTTGAGCAATGTGCCAAATGACATAATAAAAATACACTTCTTGAGATTTAAAGATATTTGTAACTATCAACACCTTTCAAACATTAGGGAAAAATTATGATAGTGATATTTTACCAATCCATACACCGTCTAATCATTTAAATACACTTAGAAAAACTTGTGAATAAAGTATTTAAATGCATTGATCACCACCCAAGAGAAAATTGGTAGCACATTCTTTAACCCAAAGGGCATCACGTTATATATGAAACATCCCCACTCAGTCATAAAGGTGGTATTAAACTTATCTTCCTCTTCAATTTGGAATTGATGGTAATTTGAAAATCCATCAATAAATGTGTATATTTTATGGCCTATAGTGCCCTATAATACTTCATTTGTGAATGGATTAGGAAGGGGTCAATCTTGAAAGTGACATTTAAAATCCTATAGTCAACATAAATTTGAATGTGCTCATCATTTTTGATGTTGATGACCATGGGGCTGACCCATTTAGACTCCTACACTAGATAAATAACTCATGTGGCTAGTATGCCATTGATCTCAATTTTGACCTTGGCATGGATATTTGGGTTCAATTCATAGGGTCACTTCTTGACTAGTCTCACATTATCAACTGGTTTGATGCTCATATTTTTGAGGGATGGGTGGATGCCTTTCATATCCTTATAGTTTCATGGGAATAGGTCTTGGAATTCTTTCATTAGATCAACAATATATGCTAATTTTGTATTAGACCAATATGCATCGAGATTGGTAATTTTGGGTTCCCCCTCCAAGCTGATATCTACCTTGGTAGTTTTTAATGATGCTTGATAATGTTCATGCTTCTCCTGGTGTGAATCCATGACTTGTCTATTTCCCTTAGTTGTCTCTAACCAAAGATGGGTAGAAACTCTTCTTATTCTAGGGTGCCATCCTCGACTTGGTGCACTAACTTCTTATTTTTGGTCAAATTATTCTAGTTGCATGCTTTCTACGTGGAATCATCTTTATTGCTAGAGTCAATGTTTATATTTTTTTCTTTGAAAAAGGTTGGGAGTGATAACCCTTTTTCTCCCAACATGTCCCTTAGGTGATCTTATAGTATAGTGGTGTCCTCAAACACTGGCATTCTAATTATCTATAATGGTTCAATTAGTTCAATATTTTGTGAAGAAAAGGAGAAGGTATGAACAAACCTCTCCTTAAGTGCATCCCATTCTATTGTTTCACAATGTATCTCATTTACTACATACCACACCTGTGCTAAAGTCTTTAAGGTTCTGTAGAAGGAGTGCACCCATAGATTTCTTAGGGTGTCTTTACCACAAATAGTCCATGTTTTTTCATAAAGTCATACATGTACTATGTATTTAGATTCATCGAAATAGGCTGGAATGTCCAAGTCCTTGTAGATTTTTCCAAATTTGGTGCAAATGGCTACCTTTATATCCTACCAAGTTGACAAATTAGGCTTCTTCATCACCCACCAATGAGCAATAGTGATTTTAAATGTGTACACCAATGCGCTCATTCTATCCACCTCCTATGGTATTCATGACTCAATGTCATAGACATAGTCTTCTATAGGATTACTTCCTTCATACCTTGGGAGTGCAAAAAACTTGCCCTTACTAATATGGAACACTCTTTTCCCCCTTTTCTTGGTGCAAGGGATCCATATTTTATGAACATAATCAATCTGTGTCCATCTTATCTTTACTATTTTTGGCACCTTTGCTTATACCAAGTGGTATCATCAGCCACTTGTCTCATATGCTTCCTTGACCCATCTATCACAAGAAACATCTATGGTGTTTGATACTGATTTTCCATCCTCCCAAGAGAAGGATCTAGGGTATTGACTCCTTATACTATGATGTTTTAGGTATGGTTGATTTCATCTTTAATATCCATACTCTTAACATAGGGGGGTCCTTGGTCATTTGAAAGAGGTATGATTAATCTCTCCTTTCCACTCTCAAATTTCATGTAACACCTTTTGAAGTGCATATCTGCATTGTTCATATAACACCACGACCTTCCCAGAAGCACTGGGAAGTTATCCTTCTCTACTGATTCTATTACTTCAAAGTCAACCCACAAATTGGTGCCCATGATATCTATAATCACATTTTTTAGAATTTTGATAGCCTGTGCCTAGGTCTTATTGGACATGAAGATCACATGAGGGAAAGATCTCAAATATAGCTACCATTTTATCTGAATTAGTATTCATTAAAATATTGACCTAGATGCCTGTGTCTATAAGAACCTCATAGATAGACTAGCCATTAATAGTGGCATCCACCAAAAGTTCTTGGTCCTATTCAACATTTTGAGTGTGTCAAAATTTTCGTGCCCTCTTCATGTATGGTGTATTGACCTTGACTTGATTTTGGCCTATATGTTTTAGGAGTAAGTTCTTCAATAGGGGAAACATACCCCAGTCTATAGGAGGCATAGGATCTTGATCAATTCTTGTACTCCAGCCTCTTAACTATCCTACTTCTTATGAGTTGTAGTAGTATATGATTCTAGGGCCCACTCTAATTAGATATCCCCCTGCAAGTTTTATATTACACTCACAACTTATTGTAGTACATCCTTATGGTACATTAGTTCTAGATAAGGTGCAACTTTTGGTTTAGGTTGCATCATGCATTCATTTTGACCCTTATCCCCATACTTGAGGCATAAGTTAGGTACTATAATAATATGCATCTGAGTGGTGATACCACTTTGAGTATTTGCCTACACTTTGACTTATATTGTGCATGTAAGCTACACCTTTGGGGTCCATTTTTCCATCTTTTGCTCCCATATGATCATCCTTGCACCCTTGTCTATAACAAGCCTTTCTTGGGTCAACTTTTTTAAAGGTTAGGGTAGTCTTTAACCTTATGGGGCCCTCAATAATACCCACAAGTGGGATGTGTAGGGTAGTTACGTTGATAATGCTTTGTTGAGCCACACTGATAATATGAGCATGATGAGAACCTTATGCCATCATGCCGTCTGTCTCACTCTCTGGTACCTCACTACATCCTAAAGCCTACATTATTTTGGTTATATACATCATTACCTTGGTTTTATTTCCCTCCCATAGTTATTTTAGCCTATTATGTGCCCCTTTTTATGTTTTAGTGCATTTTGTCAATCACTTGATAGTCAACAGTGGTATGGGTATAGGCATTACACAAATGATAATAGATTATTATGTTGACTTGGTTGTTGTACTTTAATAAAGGGAAATTTCATACATCATGCACTGATTGATAGACTTCACATCTTAGAATTAGAGTGCACGCATTCCTCCATGGGTAGTTAGTTATATTATGTCCTTCTACTTTGTAGTCAATGTACCATAATCCAATTCTAGTGTCATACATAAAGTTGGTGGTAAAATTTTGGAGCTCTAATGCCCTATATGAAATATATACATCCATAAATGCATTGATCCTAGAGTCTGCACTTCCAACTACCTCAGCTCTAAGCACATCTTTAAGCACTTCTTGAGGGTGTATAAAAGTCTTCATGGAAAGCACTCTTTAGAATGGTATGAGCAACCCCCCAATGAACCACTATGCATGTTGATAAGGGTGAATATCATATGACATATTCAATAGGAAAATTTTAAATCATGCATCATACAAGCACACCCACTCTATGAGTCTTTGGGTAATTTATTTCATTACAATGATGCTCTGTTGTTCAATCTCTGGGATGTGGAACTCCTTTAAGAATAAATCCTTCAGGGTATCATAGTCAATCATGGCCTAGTTGGGATCAAAATTTCTCTACGAGGTATGGTCATGATCAAGTAAAGTGGTTACAAACTAAGTAGCCTTACACTCTGACTAGGTTATGCCTCATGTGCACTACTATAATTCACACCTTAACACATGTTCTATAACATTTATCCACACCATGATAATTTGGTAGGTGCCTACCCATTTCATATTAGATCTTCTATGGGGTGTGGATGATACTCATGTCACTTCTCCCCCTAGTGCCTACCCTCTTGGTGGTGGTCCTGTTCCACTAGGGATGTTACTTCCTCCTCCCAGTGGGTTTTCTCTAGTGCCTCCACCCTTGGTGGTAGGTATTTTTACCATCATTATTGATCCCATAGTAGATGCATCTCATGTTGTGATACTTATTTATGGTACCAAACCACTTTTTATAGGCTATTACCCACCTTGTGTTGCTGACATTAGTTGTGTTGGTATGATCACATTCAAGTTCTGTTGAGGTGAGATTGTGCTCAATAGACTAGAGATAGTTTTGCTTACCTCTTTACCTAGAATAAGTTGTTCAATAATAAATTTACCATCTAAAGATGAAAAATGTCTAAGATATGAGGTGTTGTTAGGGTAAACAATAACTTATGTATGGTATTAAAGTGGGGGATCTAATGCATGATCATGCAACTTAGGTTCAAAGGGGGTAGGTGCATCAAGAGATCCTTCCCCATACCCTTCCCATATACTATGGGCCCTCTTAGCACTTCCAGGTTCCAAATCCTCCATCAATGAGCACTGTCTCTCATTATAAGCTTATCTTTTAAGCTCTTGAAGGTCAATTGTATCATCCCCTTCCATCATGCCTCACCTACACATCCCCCTATTCCCTTTTGTGTAGCTCATAAATGAAAGGATTTTAGCCTTCCAGTATCAAATTTTTAAAACTATAATCAACCATTAGCTTCTTGAGCTCTGTGCCAAACTCCTCCATAAACATGCCTCTAGGTTCGCATAAGAACTGGTACCCTACTTCCTTAGGTAATGAATAAGTTGATACTACAAACTCAATCATGTAGATATTTAAATCTCTTTGTAACCATTTATCCATCATTCTAGTCCAGGGAACATTTAGGGTCCCAAGATTCTCTAGGCATTCCTTTGTCCACTTGTAGCATCGTCTATAGTTTCTTCTTTTATGGGTTAAATATGCAACCAACCACTTGTACATATGCTTAGGTAACTCATAGAAAAATGTCTTGTACAAATCATCATATAGGTTTTCCTAAACCCATTTTATTGTCTTTTATCCTTTTTAGGTTGGATGTTTTTGTGCAAAACTATCTTCCACTTGGTGTACCCAGTGATCAATGTTATTGAGATAAAGTTGGTACATCATCTTGTCATACCATCATAGCCAAAAAATTAAACATAGGTCTCAATATTAAAGCCAAAATGTTGTGGTCTAGTAGGGGTTTTATATAAATAAGTGAAAGCATAAAATAACCTCTTTCACACTCAACATTTAAGCACTTAGTTGCATCAACATCAATTCACATAAGGCATAGGCCCTATGTGCTCAACTAAAGTGAATCTAAGAAGGAATTGAGGCCCACATTGGGCTAGTTATGCTATGGTGTGAGCCTTCAAAGGGGGGCTCAATAAATTCAATGTTAAATTATCTAAGGAGTAGACCCATAGGCCTATTTCAGGGTAAGCTCAGGGTCATGTAGGCTCTACATGGGTCACAAGACTAATTTGGTTCAAGTTATCCTCCATACTTAATAGATGTAGATTAAACAAAGGTTGGGTTCACTGGTGCAAATATATACCCATTTTTCATGTAGAATGATGTTGACTTCATAAAAATACAAAGAATTCATTAAAATGTGAAACTAGTGAAACACATGAACTTCAAATTAGCATAACTAACCAAAACATGACATAACACAAACTCACTAGTACTCTATATAAATACTACTAACATGTGAACCAAGACAAACCCAAATGTATATCAAAGTAACACCATTAATAATTATTCAAAGTCCATAATAAGATTTTAAGTTCAAAACCATACTACGCACAACCCAAAAATTCACGTGTGAGCTTGGGCACATACAATTGGAGCCAAGGTGGCCTCCATTATATATATAAGGCTAGCCAAATATCTAGGTGGTGTTAATGGTCACTAGAGAAAACTCTATAGGGTGTGATTCTAAAACCATTTTGCTAGAACTTTTCTAAAATTCCCCCTTTTATTCTATATATAGATCAAGCTCTTTATATAGGCCTCTAGGAGCATGTTTGCTAGGGTAGAGGCTAAATGTAAGTGTTAAACAAGAGATCCACCATCATAACCATGAGCTCTATGATACCATGATTCCCACATTCTACTTTCCATATTTCTTTAGATTTTTATCAATGTCATTATTTGGGAGTTGGTTAGTTGTTGGTCAGTTGGTGTATGTTTTGCACTGCATCCTCTAGCTAGCTATCAAAACTATTAGGCTAAATGCTTGCCAAAATAACTAGATGCACTAAGGTGGATATCAGGTTGGCACAAAAACTCCATCAAACCAAAGTTAGGGGCCTAACAAGCTTCTTAGTGCATGAAGAAATTCCACTCAAAACTTAGATGATAATAAATCTACCCTTTATAGACCTATTAGGCCAAATTCTACCTCTTAAGGAATTGATAGAAAGAGATCTAATACTACCTTGTTTTTTTGACTCATTCACTTAAAAAACTCAATTAAAATCTCAAGAAAATGATATGAGACTCATAGGTTTCTTTACACAAACTCAAAATACCAATTAGATCACCAAAGTTCCCAAAACATTGACTAAGTCCTAAGAACTGTTACAATACTATGTATAGGAATTTTTGGTATTGAAAAGGTTTTATTTATATAATCTCATCAAATGATTCTTATAAATATTTCTTAAATGTTTGGATACTATCTCTGAGGATAAGAAATCAATTTCCTTTATTGTTTTTTGATGCAAGAGCATCACTACCCAATGTAAATATTGAATTATTTTACATGCATTGAGTCTTTAGTAGGTGGTTAAGGTCATAAGAGGTCTTTAGGAAACATTTTTAGGTGTTATAATTGTGTAAAATTTGAATTTGAGTTTTTTTGGCATTTTCCCACCAAAACCTTGATTTGAATTTTCAAATTTGAATGTGAAGTCTAGGAGGCTTCAACCTTGTCAAATGAAGTCTCAATGTTATGGTTTGTGTAGGTAGGTTTCAATAAGAGGTAAAGAGTGTTAAATCCCCACATTAATCACATGATGGGTCATTTTTATTAATAGGATAGTGGTTAGGCAATTACACACTCCCAACGTACACAAGGGAAAAAGGTTGTTAGGATAGTTTTGACAATAAAAGTGAGTTTGTAAATGTTTTTGAATGCATTAATATAAAGTGAAGAGAGGATGGGATGGGTTGGATTTTAAAGGTAAAAAAATTAAACCCCAATAAAATTTATGGAAAATACTTCATTTGAAAGACAAATTTGATTGCAAAGTCTTAGTTCCCTACATGTGTGCAATAATGTTGGATTTTAGGCATGATCAGGTAATAAAAAATTTTATGAGGATTCCTATTTTTGATTGGTAAGTGGATTTAATTCTATATTTGAATTTATTTACAATATATTAAGTATTTTTCATGTGTTTTTGAGACTAAACTCAAAGACAAACTTAAACTCTATTTTATTTACAATCTGTGTTTGAGTATTAAGAAGAAGCATACATTTTGAAAAATAGGATCATATAGGGTTGAATGGACATTATAATGTGCATAATAGTGAGTGGTATTGTAATATTATAAATTTTATTTTATTTATTCAAGTGGCTTAAACACACAAGTTTTCATAAACATTATACCAGGACTGTGTTGTTAAAAGCCTTCACAAAGTCAAGCTGTGAGTAAAGAGAAATGAGAAAATAGAGTGGGTTGAGAAGAGTTTTATGTTTTTAGGGCCTGTATATTTTTTTTATAGAGAGTGTGAGTCCTTCACAAGTATAATAAACCCTTTTCATAACCTAAATTATAGTTCTATGTTCCCTAAGCAAATACAGTCACACATGATATACATAGAAGTGACTAGTAAAGTGTTGCAGAGAAGATTAAAGGATGGACAAATAATTAGAAAAGGTGGAGGATGGTAATATAGGTATCTCCCAACATACATAGTCCCTTGAAATGAATTTAAATTCTTTGAAAAACATTTAAGCCTTTTCAGGTTGTACAGACTTACATAGACCTTGTTTAAGGGTTTCCAATAAGAAATTAGATTTCTAAGCATTCCAACTATCCAAATATCAAAAAAATTGGTGATCACTTGAAATTTGAGGTGAGTAAATATATTTTTTAGTTTTCATATTTTTCAAGTACTCCTATGTACAAATTTAATCTATTGTGTGAGTATAGGGTATAAACAGACATAATAGGCCCAAGCCAAGGCCTTAAAGAGATGATAAAAGTGGTTTAGGGAATGAATTAAGGAGTGAAACTTAGTACTTATCAAGAAAGAGATAGACAATATCCAAAATTGGTGGTAGTTTTCTAGGAAGGTACCTTACTGGTCCATACCAACAAGAATTGTCTTAAAAAAGGTTACTAGAGAGAGCTTGTGATAGGGTAAGGAGTAAGGAATTGAATTGGTGGTTGTGTTGAGAGGTTTTTAAGTGAATTTAAGGAATAATAAGACTAATGTGATTATGAGAAGATCACAAGCACCAAAAAATATAGAAATGAACCTTGAACCAATGAAGAGTTTGTTTACAAGCCTTTATCAGGAAATAATAAGTTGTTTAGAGAGTAGTGAAAGTTGAAGGTGAGTGCTCATTAGAACTGAGGAGTCAACAAGAGAGTTGAAATTAGGCAGAGATAAAGAGTTATATATAAGAAAAATAAGGACTAAGGGCAAACCAAGAGATTAGAGCTATAAGTAATTGTGGCATAGTTAAGTGTAAGCAGAGTTGAATGAAATTCTTGTTTTCATTCATTAAAGTCAAATTGTTGAAGTCATCTGCATCATTTTATTAATAATTAGACTTCAAAGGCAACTCTGCTCTTTAGGTCTAGATGGCCTAATCTACCTACTTGGAAGGATATTGATTTGGATTAACTACAAAAAGATTTGAATCACTTTAATTAAGTATTATATATTATTTACACAATAACATTAGACCTTCATAAGAGGTTTATACTAAATCAACAAAGTAAAACACTTGAAGTTTCTCTTGACTGAGCTTTCCTATGACTATCTATAGGTAGATACAAAAATAGTCCTATGTATTTGTAAGAAAAAGGTGAGTTTGAGCATGCTACCTATTTGAATACCTTATAAACCTTCTCTAACAACTTCCATATGATGTTGAGGAGATTCCACTTATTCAGATGCAAGTTATGGTTCTTTTTATGTCAAAAATCTTATTCTATGGTTTCACTATGCACATAGAGCTTGATAGCTTCAAAGTGATTATTCATACAACTTAAAGACTATTTTTAAAAAACTAACACTTAGAATATAGTCTTAAATATCCCCCTCAATTTCTCCAATATTCTAAACAAACTCATGAAATTTTTTCTATGTGATACAAGAGACTGTAAGTGACTATAAATACACAAAAAATAGGCTTTAGAAGGTTTCAATGACATAAGCCTTGGATAAAGTATAAATTATCTTCAAATGAATTTGGATTTAATTCACATATATAATAACTTTGTGAATAAAAAAAACTAACAACACACCTTTTATTCACAATAAAATGATTATTTTGACCATATAGACCTCTGTTTTGTCTCGGTAGACTATCAACTCTGCTTGCAGTCATGAAGTTATTCAATTTTTAAGATTATTTTGACCTTAAATTCCTTATTTTTTATAGGTTTTAATTTTATCAAGTTGTTGGAGATGTGTTATACTTTGATTTTTTAATCTTTGCCCTGGAATATTCTTAAGAACATTGTTCTCAACTTAGAAAATGAACTTTAATTAATGGGTCTATCAATATACATAAATGAATAGCTTGTAGCATGAAACCTATAACATATATATATATATATATATGTTGTATTCATTCATACATTACATATACCACATACATAATTACTACATGTAGGTATGCGACCACTCATACATGACATCTTCCTCTGGTCATGATATGGTCACTCATATTGGACATGAATGTAACTAATAAACCTAGTAATCTCCATTTCCACCTAAACCATTAAATCTAAAACCCAAACCTTAAAACCTAAACAATAAACCTTAAAATCTAAACATTGAAACCTAAACCCTAGACCGCAAACCCTAAGCCATAAACCTTGAACCATGAATACTAAATAATATAAGTAACCCTAGACCCTAATCCCTAAACCTTGAACCCTTAACCTAATACATTAGCCCTAATCCCAAATAAATAATCCATAAACCCTAAAATATAAACCTTAAACATATAACCTTAAAACATGAAACCCTAGACTTTATACCCTAGACCCTAGACCCTAAAACTTAAATGTAAGCCCTTAACCCTAAACCCCAAACCATAAACCTAAAATCCTAAATCCCAAACACTATACCATAAACCCTTAACCTTATACCCTCAATTTTAAACACTAAACCCTTAAAAATAAAAAAATCAAGAATGTTAAGCCCTAAACACTAAACCCCAAACCCTAAACCCTAAACCTTGACCCCTAAACTCTTAACCTGAAAACCTAATCTTGAAACCCTAAGCGCTAAACCCTAAAACTTGAAATTTGAACCTTACACCATAAACCCATAACCATAGAAATTCAAACTCAAAACCATAAACCTTATATTATAAAAACATAAACCCTAAACCTTAAAACCTAAATGTTAAAACCCAAAAAACCAACCCCAAATAATAGAATATAAACCTTGAACTTTAAACTCTTCACCCCAAACCCTAAACAATGAGCACTAAACCTAAACACTAAACACTAAACCCTTAATCCTAAACCTTAAAACCTAAATCCCAAATCATAAACTTTAAGCCATAATCCATTAAAACCTAAACACTAAAACTTGACCCCAAACACAAAACCCTAAATCATAAGATGTAAACCCCAAACCTTGAATAATAAACCTTAAATTAAAAACCTAGGCCCTACACCCCAAACCCTAATCTCTTGAACTTAAGCCATAAATAATTAGCCTTAAAACCAAAACTTGAAAAACTAAGCCCTGAACTTTTAACTCCTAATCATAAATGCCAAAACACAAGCCCTAAAATCTAAATCCTAAATACTAAACTCCAAATCTAAACACTAAACACTTACACTTATTCCCTAAACTCTTAACCCCAAGCCTAAAACCATAAATCATAAACTATAAAAATTAAATCATAAATAAAAAATTCTAAACCCAAACCTTAAACACTAACAATAAATTCCTAAACCCTAAACTTAAAACCCCATACCCCAAACCCTGAACTCTAAACCATAAACACTAAACCCCAAATCTTAAACCCTAAGCCCTAATCCCCAAACCGTAAATACTAAAAACTAAGTTCCAAACCCCAAACTCTCAACTAAACCCTCAAGCCCAAAAACTTGAACCTTACACCCTAAACCCTAAACCTTAAGTATGAAACCATAAACGTAAAACCCTAACCCCAAACACCAAACCCCAAACCCTAAAAAATAAACCCTTGGTCCCTTAAGCCACAAACCATAAATCCCAAACCTTTAAGCATAAAATATAAATTATAAGACCTAAATCCTAATCCTTAAGCCATAACACCAAAAATAAACCTTAAACACTAATCCCTATACCCTAAACCTTAAATTATGAATCTTGAACCATCAAACATAAACCCTAAACCCTACTTTTCTAAATCCTAAACCTATAACCATAAAACATAATGTTGATTTATCACCTATATAGTGAAAGGATATAGGGCATTGGCTAAGCCATATCTTGAAAGAATAGGGGTCATTATCACCTATATAGAGAAAGGAGTGACTAGGAACACTCATGTGAAAGTCTTAAAGGTGGACTTAGGATGAATTTATAAATATTTTTTGGGTTTTTTAATTAGTAGGTCTATCAATATTCATAAATGGATATCCTATAGAATTCAACCTATAACATACATATAGTAATGTTACACTCATTCATACATTACATCTATCCCATACCTAGTACTACATGTAGGTATGTTGTCACTCATACATGACATATTCCTATAGTCTTGATATAGACACTCATACCAGACACAAATGTAGTTAATCACCCTAATACACTCCATTTCCACCTAAACCATTAACCCTAAACCTGAAATCCTAAACACCATAAACCTTAAACATTGAAACCTAAAACTAAACCCTAAATTCCATAAACCTTGAATTCTTAACCTTAATACATTAGCCCTAAAACCAAAATAATAATACCTAAACCGTAAAACCTATACCCTAAACATATAACCTTAAAACCTTAAACCCTAGACTTTATACCTTAGACCCTAAGCCCTAAAACCTAAACTTTAACCCCTTAACCCTTAAGCCTAAACCATAAGCATAAAATAATAAATCCTAAAAACTAAACCATAAAAACTTAACCCTATACCCTCAATAACAAACACTAAACCCTAAATTCAAAATTCTAAATCGTGAATCTTAAACCCTAAACACTAAACCCCAAACCCAAAACTCAAAACCTTGATTGTTAAACTCTTAACACTAAACCCTAATATTGAAACCCTAAGAACTAAAACATAAACCTTGAAATTTGAAACCTAAACAAAAAAACCATAACCATAAAACCTCAAACCCAAAACCACATACCATAAATCCTTAAACTAGATAAACCCTAAACTTTAAAATCTAAATTCCAACATTCAAACACTCAAACCCAAACACTAAACTATAAATTTTGAACCCTAAAACCTTAACCTAAAACCATAAAAATAAAACCTAAATGACAAAGAATAAACCTAAATGATAAATACTAAACATACATTATGGAGATCACACAACAGATGAATGATATGAGCATTGGTAATTTTTATTAATTCCTTCTCCACTTTCCTATCATAATTCCTACACAAGCACAAAGATTTCAATGTAAGGAGAAAACATGCCTTAGCAAAGTCAATGGAAAAAATCCTAATAATTTACACTCATGATCCACATCATTCTTTGAGAATAACTCACAAATAGGAGAAGATCCAAAATGCTTTGGCCCTTTTGCTCAATGTATGTAACCCAAGTAGAAAATAAATAACTATGTCTAAAAGAAGGATTTCACATCCTCATCAAAATATTAATACCAATGAGGAACCGACACAAGCATAACACTCATCAACATTTATAGAGTAGAGGTGATAAAGAGGTGAAATCCAATAGTTCTAAAGGTAAATCTATGAAACCATCAAGAAATGCCAAAACACATGTCATCAAGTCTATTATTATGTGGGTGAGTTGGGAATAAGGTATCAACAACCTTTACAGTGGTCTAAAGATAAAGTTCATACTAACTCGAAAGACCCAAACATTAACTTGCCACTCTTTACAGAGTAATAAAAGATCCAAGCTAGAATAAATCATGATCTGAAGCAACATATTAACTCTTTTTTTAATCTAGATGTACATCCCCACATCTAAAGAGCATACCAAAATCCATTTTTTCATTGAAGAAACATATTTTCCTTTTTTGTAACTTATTTTCCAAATAAAATTATATGAAGCAAGCACAAAGAGGCAATTTTTGATCTATCATCATTTCTCATCATCCTTCGTCGTTGAAAATTAATTTCTACCATGCAAGTGTAAAGAGTATATTGTCTTATTTCCACCATGGAAATCATTCAACAATATCCCTAGAGTAATCCATCATTTCCATACCTAATCTGCTAGACATGAATGAGAATAATCACCCTAGTACACTCTAATCAAAATAAAAAGAATTAAAACACCATTTGAGATTCATCTAAAAAAGATATTGTTTAGTATGAAACAAACTTATACTAACTACTAGATTAGAACACACTCTACTAAATGAGGTAGTGACTAGGGATGATTAAGGAATGATTAGGTATGATGAGGGATAATGAGGGAATGGTTACGAATAATGAGGGATGTGGACATATAAGGAGGGTGTGATTAGGTATGATTAAAGATGACAAGGGTTGATGAGGAAGTGATTAGGGATGGTGAAGGATAATGAAATATGATGAAGGATTGACTAGGGATGATAAGAAATGATGATGGTTAATGAGGGAGTTATTAGCGATGATGAAAGTGTGACTAAGAATGATGAGGGATGATGAGAAATGATAAGAGTGATTAAGGATGATTAGGGATGATGAGGGTTGATGAGGGAATGTTTAAGAATGATCAAGGAAAATGAGGGATGATTAGGGATGATGGAGTGACTAGGGATGATGAGGCTTGATGAGGGAGTGATTAGTGACAATGAATGATGATGATAGGCAATGAGGGAGTAATTAGGGATAATGAGAATTGATGAGGGAGTGAATAAAGATGATATGTGAATATGAGGGTTTATGAGGGAGTGATTAGGCATGATGAGGGTCAATGAGGGAGTGTACTATGTGAATTTGGAGTGCTAGAGTATGAATTTAATTTATGTGACTTTGTAATAATGCATGAGATTGGAATTGAAGAATGCATGGATCGACCCTCTATCTGACATTTATTTTAGAGTGAATGGTATCTTTTTAAAATGAATTTTGAATGATGTTTCATTTTATTTTTTTTGTAAATGGAGTCTTTTAGGGTGAATAGCTACATTCATGTTTGGTATAAGTTAATGTGTCATGACTATTGGTAGATGTCATATATGAGTGACTACATACATACATGCTATAATAAGTATGCAGTCGATATAATGTAAGAGTGACCGTATCATGACTATAGGTATGTTACAAGTTACATGCTACATATTATTAATTTATGCATATTGATAGACCCATTGATTGAAAAGACCACAAATTATTTATAAATCCATCTTCAAGATCAGGAATTCAATTGAGTATGGCATACTCAAGTAGGTAAAGTATGTAGGGCATACTTAATTAGGTAAAATAGGGAACATAATCAATGGTATATATATATTACATACGTAACATGATTTGAAATCTCATTTTTCATTCTATATTTCAATCCTAAAATTCTAAAAACTAAGTATTGATCAAATTAGATTTTGGAAAACTAACTTATAAATGGTAACCCTTATAGCTCTAGAATCGATTTCATAAGATGTAGAGTGGCGCTAATTTTTTATATTTAATAAAATAAATTTGAAGTATAAGAATATAAAATGTAATATAAATTAAATTTAAACTTATTACATTTATTTTACTAAATATGTCCTTGAAAACAAAAACAAAAAAAAAACACAATAAAAATAACTAGTTTAAAATGAACACAAAAACAAAAACACAACAAAAGACACATACACATCTTCACACTGCAAAAAACCAAAAAAATATACATGCATTTTCAAAGGACATATGCCCTTTCAACATTTCAATGTTTTTTTGCATTTCCCTCAAAATTTGCCTTGGGTACAGGCTTAAGGAGGTCCGAACCTTAACTTGAAACCAACCATAGAGTAGCCCACTTAGTTTTTAAGAAATTTAAGAATATTTTTCATCTTTGTCGACACATCTAATTAGGAAGATTTTATTATTATTTTTAAAAATTATATGAGTTTGTAGAGGGGAAAGTGCAATTTTAATATGTGTGTGTGTGTGTGTGTGTGTGTGTGTGTGTGTGTGTGTAATGTTAGAGTTAATAATTATTACTTAATTTCTACATAACATACCCCATTATGGACTATATACATATCGACACAAATTCCATTATAAATTTTTAAATATTAATCAAATATTTATAAAACTTATATCTCAATAATCTACACATTATCAACTATGCTTTAAAAATATTAAATTTCATGAAGTTAAGGTCAAAAAATTATGTTTGCACACTTGTAGTTTTAATTTTCCAGTTGTATTGATTTTTGAAATTATTTAAAAATTATATATAAAATAAAAAATCAATAAAAATATTCTCAACAATCTTCAACATTTCACCTATCCATATAAGAAGTTTCATAAAAAAATTCATTCGTTTACTCAAGAAAAGTGTATTTGTACACGTGTAATCTCCTTATATTTAAAAAAAATGACCAACCTATTATCATAAATGCATCTATTCCACACTTTTATCATATAGGAATTGAAAAAATATATATTTAGAAACTACATTCAAAATCCCATAATTCATGTTCCCATGTCATTGTCAAATTCTTTTTTGAAGTGTCTCTAACATTCTCTCCAAGTTCAACTATTTCATTTTAACAAAAAAGTGTCACTTTATACCCCCTCCCCTCGCCTTTTGTCCCCCATTATCCATATACCCTTTAAAAATTTGTGTTCATTTCAAATTCATCCATAACAAATTTTATTCAATTAACATATAAGTTTTATAATTTTATTATATGATACATCTAACTTGAATGGGTTTTAAATGTTTTTCTATCCAATATTGCCCATATAAATCATGGTAAAAGATGGAAACACTAAAGAAAATATGTATATGTATTAATAGTTCGGTGTGCTCAAAATTTCACATTGCATCTACAAAATATTTATATTATAATTTAATACAATAATATACATAAATATTTGACTAATATAGTGATCAAATTTAGTTTTACAAACCTAATCATAGCTCTATTTTTGTTTCAATTATATATACTTAAATTTGTAAAAACTATTGTCACCTAGGGCTATTAAAACGTAATTGACATCTCCAACAAATATTTCTTCTTCTCTCAAACTCCAGTCACATGCTCACTTAAGAAAAAATAATAACACAATTATTAATCCATCAGAATAATAGTTTTTGAGATTAGAAATGAACCTATATTTATAAGTGCCATTTAAATATTTGGATAACCTCAGTGAAATGCTACTAAAAATATATTTTGGATTCCTATATGGATGTAGAAGTGATTACTTACAAACACACACCATCATTGAAACTTAAATAAAAACAACTAATTTACTACATAGACCAAAAAATAAATTTCATGGTTAGACTTGGCACTACATGGAATAAATGTAAATGGAATTTGGTAATATGGATAAGCATAATCGTATAACCTTATAAGTTTACAATATTAACATACTAAAGAAGAGAAAATTAATGTGTGACAGTGGAGGGTGGGCTGAAATTTAAAAATATGTTTTAGGTTCTCAACTTGTAATAGTGTCTGCTTATAAAATTATATTTTTAATAAAATTTTATATGGTATAATAATGTTGGGTGGGTTTTAACTTGTAAGAGGGTCATTTCATAGAATTATATTTTAAATAAAAGTTAATATGGTAAAATAATTTTAGTCAAGTTTTTTTTTAAATGATTTTTTTCTAATTGATGATCAAATAGATGTTAAGTTTAATGTTGATATTAAAAGTGAACACTCACTACATTACAACTCACCATCATTGTCTGAAAGCCATTGTATAATGCCTCTCAATATAATAAATACTAAATATAAAATTGATTTAACCATTGATGTCATAATATACCAGTAAGATAGTGACTTCCACATATCACCATCGTTATCAAACATGTTCCAAAACTTATCACATCTTACATTGTCATAGATGTCATGGATCATAGTTTTGTCAATTTTTTTAACATTGAAGCACCATTACTTTTATTATATTCTAACCAAAATGGGCCTAGTTTATATCCCACCTATTAAACAAAAAAATGATGTTCAAATTGGAACAAAAAAATTAATTAAAAAATGGTCATCGATAAATCTTTCGATGTGATTGTGAAAGTCTTAGTATCCAAATATAAATATTTATGCTTATTATAAAGTAAAGGAGGCACATAAATTTCAATTTATGTCACGCATCTTCTCTATATATGTGAATTTGGTAAAAAAAATTAAATAAAACAATATGTCAAATTAGGTGAACCACTCATTTATAAACAAGAGTCGTGAAGCAGCTTTAGTACCTGTGCTTAGTTGAGAAAGTGTCTAGTTATGAAATAAATTTGATTATAACTTGAAGTAGGCAGTGCATTTTTTTTATGTGTCATATAAGATTATAATAATGTCAATAATTTTTTTTGCTATAATAAATAGTTCTAATGACATTTATTATGATTTTATGCAAATAGTAACGAAGCATAATACATAAAATTTACAATTTAGTGTCTATAGTTAATGTATAGAATATTATAAATTATAATAATAATTGATATGAATATATTATAATTAGTAATATATAATATAGTATATGTAGTATTATAAATTTATATTATTTATTAAATAAGATAATGCTAATTATTATATATATATATATATATATATATATATATATATATATATATATATATATATATATATTATTTTATATAATATATGTTCTAATATAACTTTAAATTGTGAGAAAAAATCTAATTGTCGAAGATGGTTAATTAGAGAAAAGAAAGGTGAACCATACATATTTATATATAGAATCATAATGGCCCCGTATAAATAGGTTAATGCCCAAATGCCACATCATAAACTATCACATTGCTCTACTTGCAAGATAGATATTGTCTAAAGAGGATATTTTTGACATTATTTTATTCATGTCTTCCCTAAAATCATTCGAGCAAATTATCATCTAAATTTTTTTGTAAAGGTTGTAGGTACAAATGTTTAAGTGGTTATAATATTTGACAACATTTATTAAACTCTACCAGGTTTAATAGCAACTAAAAGTTTTATAATAAAAAAATATTACAAATAAATTGATAACTTTGATTAGTTATTGTATTTTACATGGAATGGTTTAGAACCTCCATATTGGAGGAATGCCTATCCACATAATAATTAAACAAAATATTCTATATAAATTAATTTAAAAAAATATTAATATATAAAATGAGGTAAAGATAACATATAAACACAATAAAACTATCTATATATAATGAGATAAGATACAATCTAATATAACATAAAAATAAATCTATTAAACTATATATAACTAAATAAATACAACTAGATTTAATTTATTTATTTTCTAAACACACTATCAAATAATCATCATGAAACAAAACAGTGGTTGCATGGAGCGGTTAATGAACACTAAGGCATAGGAAAAGGAAATTTTAGAATCTTTTTCTAAAAATATGGACCCCCCTTTTTTTAATGCCATGGTTCCATAGGAACATTTTATAAGTATATAAGCTATTGGTGGTATTACTGATGAGTCCAAGAAAAAAAATAGAGAAAAAGAATTGGCCATGTCATTTACTGAACTTTATATTATTATATTATTATTTCAATCTCAGTTCTTGTATTTTCATAGTTGCTATATTTGAAATAATGGATTAAGTTATGTTTTTTATACATAGCAAGTTTATGGGACCTATTCGTAATAAAAAATAAGAATATATATAAAAAAACACTAACCAAAAGATTTCATTTCCTTGCCTTTACATAGTCCAAGTTACAAAAAAACTTAAAATGTATTAGCAAAGTTCATGTGAAAAAAAGGAAAAGTAGTATCAGATTAAAAAAACCAAAACATTCACAAATCTAGTCAATTGGTATGATTTCAATAAACTTGAAAGTAGAGATATCCCTAGAACAATCCCTAGCTAAATTAGAAACTACTACATTGGAATCAAGGAACCACCGAGGTAGGAGTGTCCAACTGCTCAAACTTGCATTTATCTATAATCAAATGTTCATCCAAATCCACAGTAACTATTGTTATATCTTATTTGACCATCCATAGAGGAGAAGGAGAAATGCCATGAAAAACTAGCTTGACCAAGAATATGAGTGATTCAATCCTTTGGTGGGAATGGTGAATAACATGCATGTGTTCTATAGTAGGCAGAAGCAACAAAACATTATTTAAAGGTGGTGAGGGAAACAAAGAACCAAACAACCTATTTGATTTTATCTTAGAAACTAAGGACTGAATTTAATCATGGAGAAGAGATAGTATCATCTCCAGGTCCATGAATGTGGCCATTGACATGAACCTAAACTTATCTCTACTGGAGAAGGGTAGAGGATCTCCCTGATCACCATCTATGATTACTATAGCTTCATCCAAAATAACTTTGAAGACTAGATTAACAAAGAATTCAACCAAGGATTTTACCTTCTCCTTGTTAGAGAGAAGGAACATTATATTGGTATAAAATACATAATCAACCATGGAACTAAATTTGATCAGGTTAGTAGTGGAGATAAATTCTTCCCTGATGATAAAAAAGATAGCATTAAAAACTTGCTCAAAAGGAATTTAGAATATGTTGTACAGATGATAGGGTGAGACTTTGCCAATTAAATTCATTTTTGGTTTTTGGTAGGAACACAAAAATAAAGGATACACCAAAAAGGAAATAAATAGACATGAACGAATCATAGCCAAAATATGGTAGCGATAAAGGCAACGAAAGAGAAAAAATGAAATCGATTGCTAATATCAATGCCCAATGTCATCATGTTGAGTTGTAGAGCTAAAAGCTTCACCAAATAAGCAAATACAGAGGTTGCTGGAGTTACACAGTCGCTGACATCAGTCAAGACTAACCGACGTCGGTTAGGGATCGGTCGACATCGGTCATATGCAGACAGACAGAGACCGGCATCAGTCATCTGTGCGTTTCCAGAATTCTAATTTTGAGGAGAATAGATTGTTTGCATGTAAAGACTAACTATTAGTCTTGAGTCTGCTTTTCTATTTTTGGTAGGACAAATTTGAACCTTTGATTAAGAGGTGCATCTAACGGTGGAGAATGCATGGCTCATGAATCCTAGTACTATATAATAGGGTTAGATCCTCATAGTTTGTAAGGTGGATCAATTCAAGTAGTGGAGTTGGTTGTAATTGAGAGAGAGAACTCTTGAGGGAAAGAGATCTGTACATCTGAGAGATGTGAGAAGAGAGAGATTTCTTCATTGTATTTCCTTCTGGAAGAGTTTAATACAAAATTGGTTGTTTCTTGTATCTCTTATTCTTTGCTGTTTCTAATTTCTAGTTACTTATTACTTCTAGTTTAATTTTGTGTTTAGTTGCTTATACAAAAATAATCAATTATGTTGTAAGATCCTAACAAGTGGTATTAGAGCGTGTTAGTGTTTGTTGATTACATAATTCACTCACAGGGGTTTCTAATTGAGTGGGAGTAAAGTAATGGCAAAAGAAAGTAAACTAAGAATGGATAAATTCAATGGCAAGAATTATCAATTATGGAGGATGCTGATTGAAGATTATCTGTATCAGAAAGATCTGTACTTACCGTTGGGTGGGGTTTCAAGCAAGCCCATAGATATGCAAGATGAAGAATGGAATGTTCTTGATAGAAAGGCTCTTGGATCTATAAGGTTGAGCCTGACATCTTCTGTGATTTCCAACTTATCAAAGGCAAAGACAACAGTAGAGTTAATGGATACTTTGGCAAATTTATATGAAAAACCCTCAGCTTTGAATAAGGTATATCTTATGAAACAATTATTTAATTTGAAAATGCAGGAAGGTAGATCGGTATCTAGTCATCTTAATGATTTCCATGCAATAGTAAATTAGTTAAATTTAGTCAAAATAGTTTTTGATGATGAAATTAAGGCTCTCTTAATCTTATGCTCTTTACCTGAAAGTTGGCATAGTTTGGTAATGGCAGTTAGTAATACTGCATCTGCTTCAAATATCTTGAAAGTTGATGATGTTGTTAGTGTAATCTTGAATGAAAAAATTCATAGGAAAAGCATAGAGGAAACATCAGGTAATGCTTTAAGTATTGAAAGTAGGGGAAGGAAAAGAGGGAAGGGCAAGCAAGGGAGATCAAGGTCAAAGATGAGAAGTAGATCTAAATCTAGAAATGGAAGAATAACCTGCTAGAATTGTGGAAAGAAAGGGCATGCAAAGAAAGATTTTTGGTTGAAGGATAACAAAGAAAATCAACATGAAGTTAATAAAGAAGAAGCAAAAGTTTCAAGTATTGTTGCACAGAATGCTTTTATATTTTCTTTGGATAATAAAGTAGAATCATGGGTTTTAGATTCTGGTGCCTCTTTCCATGCAACCCCAAATAGAGAATTTTTCAATGATTATGTCCATGGAGACTTTGGAAAAGTTTATTTAGCGGATGATGAGCCTTGTCAAATTGTTGGCAAAGGAAATGTGCAACTGAAATTGCAGAATGGAAACACATGGGTGTTGAAGGATGTCATGTATGTACCCATCCTGAAGAGGAATCTAATTTCTTTAAGAAAGTTGGGTGATGAGGGTTGCACAGTAACTCTCACAGCTAAATCTTGGAAAGTTTACAAGGGTGCACTTGTATTAGCAAGAGGTAAGAGAGTAGGTACACTTTATCTATCTACTTGTATTATTGATTATTCTCCTTCTATTTTATCTACTTCAGATGTAGATGCAAAGTTGTGGCACTATAGGCTTGGCCACATGAGTGAGAAGGGAATGAATGTTCTTAAGTCAAAGGGTAAGCTTTCAAATTTGAAAAGCATAAATCTAGATTTTTGTGAGCATTGTATTTTTGGGAAACAAAAGAAAGTGAGGTTTCTCAAAACTGGGTCAACAAAGAAGAAGCACAAGTTAGAGCTTGTTCACACAGACGTGTGGGGACCAGCTCAGGTAGCTTCTATTGGAGGATCACAGTATAATATTTTTTCATTGATGATGCTACAAGAAAGGTATGGGTTTATTGCATAAAGAGGAAATCTAATGTTTTTGACACGTTTAAGAAATGGAAAGCTTTGGTTGAGAATAAAATAGGTTTGAGATGGAAGTGCCTTAGATCTGACAATGGTGGTGAGTACTGCAGTAATAAATTCAATAGTTACTATTCTATGAGTGGAATATGTAGGGAAAGGATGGTTCCAAGGACACCTCAACAAAATGGAGTTGCTGAAAGGAAGAATAGAACAATAATGGAGCATACACAGAGTATGAGGTTGCATGCTGGTTTGCCCTTACAGTTTTGGGTAGAAGCTGTAGATACTACAATTTACCTGATTAACAGAGGACCTTCTACTGCACTAGATGGTGGAATTCCAGAAGAGGCATGGATAAGTAAAAAGGTAGATCTTTCATTTCTTAGAGTTTTTGGTTTTGAAGCTTTTGTGCACATTGATAAAGAAAATAGAAAGAAGCTGGATGCTAAATCTATCCAGTGCACTTTCATTGGTTATGGTTCTGGAGATTTTGGATACTGATTATGGAATTTAAAAACTAAAAAAATTATTAGAAGCTCTGATGTAGTTTTTAATGAGAAGGTGATGTACAGTGATCAAATCAAGAGGCTAAATAATTCTGAGTAGGGAAATCTTGATTTGGAAGAGGTTATGATCCAAAATGAGCTCGCGGGTAAAAATCATCACTCACAAGAAAACACAGATACTGACTCAGTCAGGCAGGAACCAAAATTGGTCAGATAAAAACCAATGTCGGTCAGACAAAAATTGACGTCAGTCAAGAAGAAATTGATGTTAGTCAAGTGCAGACCGACATCAACTAGAGATGACCGAGATCGGTCATTGACAGAAAGAAATTTGGGCAGACAACAAGCTGTGAATGAGTCTCAAATGCCCATGAAGAGGTCTGAAAGGGTAAGTAAACCTCCAATTCATTATTCCCCTTCTTTATACTACTTGTTGCTCACTGATGGTAGAGAACCAGAAAGTTTTGATGAGGCAATGCAGGTAAAATCCAAGAAATTGTGGGAGCATGGCATGAATGAGGAAATTGATTCTTTGGAAGAGAACCAAACGTGGGATTTGGTTGAGTTGCTACCTAGAAAGAAAGCACTAAAAAACAAATGGGTTTATAGGTTAAAGGAAGGAGAGAATGGACAAATGAGACATAAGGCCAGGTTGGTAGTAAAGGGATTTGCACAAAAACCAGGTATTGATTTTGGTGAAATTTTTTCTCTTATAGTAAAAATGACTTCTATTCGGACTGTATTGTCTTTAGTTGCTATTGACGATTTGCATCTTGAGCATCTTGATGTTAAGATATTTTTTCATGGAGATTTGGATGAAGAAATATATATGGAACAACTGAAAGGTTTTGAGGTCAAAGGTAAGGAGAAACTTGTGTGCAGGTTGAAGAAAAGCTTATATGGTCTTAAGCAAGCTCCAAGACAATGGTATTTGAGGTTTGACAAGTTTATGACAAAGCATGGCTTTAGAAAATGTCAATCTGACCATTGTGTTTATTTTAATAGATTGGATAATGGTAGTTATATTGTCCTGTTACTGTATGTAGATGATATGCTTGTTGAAGGTTCACACATGCAGGAAATTACTGAGCTTAAGGTAAAATTAGCTCACACATTTGCCATGAAGGATTTAGGAGCAGCAAATAAAATCCTTGGCAAGAGTATTAAGAGAGATAAGAAAAATCACAGTTTGATTTTGTCTCAAGAGGATTATGTGAACAAGGTGTTGGAGAGGTTCAATATGCAGGATGCAAAATTGATAAGCACACCTATGGTTGAACACTTCAAATTGAGAAAAGAATAGTGTCCTAAATCACATGATGAGGTTGAGTACATGAGTAGAGTTCCATATGCTGCAGCAGTTGGGAGCTTGATGTATGCAATGGTATGTACTAGACTTGATATTGCCCAAGCAGTGGGAGTTTTCAACAAGTTTATGGCCAATCTAGGAAAGGAACACTGGAAAGCAGTTCAGTGGATTCTTAGATATCTGAGAGGGACCAGTAGTAGGCATTTATGCTATGGAGGGTCAAACACTTCTCTACATGGGTATGTAGATTCAGATATGGCAGGTGATTTGGATGGTAGGAGAAGCACCACAGGATATGTGTTCACTGTTAGTGGAATGGTGGTTAGCTAGATTTCAAAGTTGCAGAAGGTTGTTGCCTTATCTACTACAGATGAAGAATACATTGCAGTCACAGAGGCTAGCAAGGAAATGATTTGGATGACTCAGTTCATGAAAGAGTTGGGAAAGGAGCAAAAGAGTTGCAGATTGTACAGTGATAGTCAAAGTGCAATTCATTTGGCAAAGAATTCAGCCTTTCATTCAAGAACCAAACATATATAGCTTAGGTACCACTTCATTCGACAGGTATTTGAGGATGGATAGTTGAAGCTAGAAAAGATCCATATAGATAAGAACCCTGCAGATATGTTAACAAAGCCGATAACAAAGGAGAAATTAAATCTTCATTCAACTTTTGTTGGTCTTCAAGATTGAACTTGAAGATGGCGAAACAAGCTAGAGGATGTTGCTGTATAGGTATAGGTGCAGCTGTTTATCTCCAATGTCATCATGTTGAGTTGTGGAGCTAAAAGCTTCACCAGATGAGAAAATGCAGAGGTTGCTAGAGTTACACAGTCACTGACATCGGTCAGGACCGACCAATGTCAGTCAGGGATCGGCCGACATCGGTCATATGCAGACAGATAGAGACCGGCATCGGTCATCTATGCATTCCCATAATTCTAATTTTGAGGAGAACAGATTGTTTGCATGTAAAGATTAACTATTAGTCTTGAGTTTGCTTTTCTATTTTTGGTAGGACAAATTAGAACCTTTGATTAAGAGGTGCATCTAATGGTGGAGAATGCATGGCTCATGAATCCTAGTACTATATAATAGGGTTAGATCCTCATAGTTTGTAAGGTGGATCAATTCAAGTAGTGGAGTTGGTTGTAATTGAGAGAGAGAGAACTCTTGAGGGAAAGAGATCTGTACATCTGAGAGGTGTGAGAAGAGAGAGATTTCTTCATTGTATTTCCTTCTGGAAGAGTTTAATACAAGATTGGTTGTTTCTTGTATCTCCTAATCTTTGTTGTTTCTGATTTCTAGTTACTTATTACTTCTGGTTTAATTCCATGTTTAGTTGCTTATACAAAAGTAATCAATTGTGCTATAAGATCCTAACACATCAGCGAAGCATAACCATGATTATCATTGATAATATCTATCAATTGGTTGATTGCATTATTTTCTAAAGCATTATCAATCTTATTTATTTATTAAGTTATGTTATTACAACATGTTTAGTGACATTTATAACACATGTGATGACATGTTTTTATTGATTTGGTAGATTTAAACGTAATGAATTTAGTTGACACTCACTTAGTAGTGATTAATGCTCTAACAAAGGGTTTACGTGATGTGTATTGAATTTGAATAGGTTTTCTATGCTATTCAAAGTTAGAGAGGGTAGTCTTTTATAACTTTCAAAGAAGTCAGATCCTGATAGAGCTAGGCCCAATGGTAGATCATGGCATCATTCAGATTCATAAATATGAGTCCCTAGGAGCTAGTAAATATGTTAGATCTCAAGAGAGCACCACCCAATGGGGACTCACCACATCATTCATCGTCAGAGAATAATATCCTAAACCTACTAAAAATGTGAGCACTTAGGAAAGCTCAGTTGAATGGAAGATCACCAGGGCATTCAGAGTCATAAAAGTAAGATCTCTAGATTTTTCAAAGATATCAAACCCAAGAAAGTCAGGTCCAATGGCAAACTATGATGCCATATTATGCAAAAATGAATTAATCACCATTTGTGACCCAAAAAGCTCATAATAAAGTATGAGTGGTTAACCAAAGCTAATCAAGATGCACCACTAGTCCTTGGGTGGCACATCATATTGGAAAGCATAAAGCAATGGAACACAAAAATATGCGTAAATGGTGACCATCAATAAAAAAATTGATAGAGGGGTGACACATCAAAAAGCATGGGATAGCCGAGGAAACTCTAAGGGATGTGGCTATATGCTTACCACATGCTTGTAATTAACATGATGGGAAGTTGGACCTAATTGGATAGTTTTGAAAAACATCATATCACCATTGCTATATCTGTTTGGTAGTGTAGGATCATGGGCTATGAATTTTATTCTAAAGTTGGAAATAAAAGGATAAAATCTTAGCACCAACTCAAATTTTCAAATTTGGAATAAGTGAGATATCAAATGACATTAATTCAAAAAGATGTGTGCACAAGCCTTAAAAACCTAAAAAAGGTCCCTTAATGGTTACCAATGACAATATGTAAATCCAAGTGGTCATTGTCTTTTTTTACACGTGTAGATCTGTATAGTGCACAAACAAATGAGATAGACACATTTTAACTACTAAAAAAATTAAACTATGTGTACCATATAAACATAATGTGATGTTGAAAAAAATTACAATTATAAATTTAAATGTTATAATGAGAATAAGGTAAATAGCCACAAACAAGTCAAATCTATAACTAAACATATAAATGATAAAAAGGTAAATTTTGTAACAATGAATAGAGTGGATTGATAAAAATTTTAAGCAAGTTATTAACAATTGACAAAGTATGAAAAATAAATCAATAAAAAAGACTCAAAGCAATCACTAGGTTTTTACAATAAGTATTTATTGTGCCTAATATGCCATGGCACCTAATCAAAACCTCAAAATAGACATGAATTTAATTTCAATCAAATAATAACAAACTTTTTTAACTTTTTAAAAAAGCACCAAGTACTATTTGTTCAATTTTAGCATATCTTGTCGATAATACTGCAAATTGATTTTCACAAGAAAATGTTCCTAGAATCTATTATTTTCTTTGAGAAATAAACTCATTATCCTCTATGGAAAAATTGAGTGCTCTATGTCTGACATATCATATTTAATTAATGGTTTTATTTTTTATTGTTTTTAGTTCGTCATCTTGTGAATATTGCAAATCCTAGCCTAATGGGAACTCATCATGTCAATTAGAGTAAGAAATGTCATTCTTTCATACCCATCATAAATAGTAGATCCCATGAGAGTGTGGTTGAATAGTAGATCACCATGTCATTCAAAGTTAAAGAGGCTAGTTCTTTGGACCTATCATAGATGTCATGGCCTGAGAGAGCCAAGACTAATGGAAACTTGCTGCATCATTTAGAGTTAGAGAGGGAAATTATACAGACTTGTTAGAAATGTTAGAGACTTGGTGAGCCTAGGCCAATGGTAGATCATTTCATCATTTAGAACTATAAAGGTGACTCTCCCACCTGTCAAGGATGTCAAAGCTTGAGAGATCCTTCCATAATGGGCACTCACCCAATCATTCAGTATTAGAGTGGGGAGTGGCTATGACCTATCAGAGGTATCATAAATTAGGAGAGCCAAGCTCAATGGGATATTAGCATGTCATTCATAGTCAAAAAGATGAGTCTTCTAGATCTGTTAGATCTCAAGAGAGCTTGTCTCGATTGTAAATTATTGCATCATATAATGCAAAGATAAAGTGGTTTCTCCTTATGACTTAGAAATCTTAGAATAAAGTATGATAAGTTAACTTGGATCAATCAGGGTGTGGTACATTTTTCTTGGTGACACATCATCCTACTCAAAATAAAGGCATGGAGAGTGAAGCCTTGTTTAGATAATGATCATTAATTAAAAAATAATAAATCAATGACATTTATCAAAAAATAGAGACTAATTAATGAAAATCCAAGGTATGTGGTCATGTGTAGGCCATACATCATGAGTACTGGGACACCATTTTCCCTACTAGTTTAACTAGGTACAAGTGCTAAAATAACATATTCAAAGTAGTCTAGGAGTGATCTATGTTTGATAGGTAATCTTTAATGAATAATTTTATTTATATCATTATCACTTCATCATCTTGTGAATATCAAAGAGCCTATCCCAATGGGAACTTTCCATGTCAATTGGAGTTAGAAAGTCCAGTCTCCTTGACCTATAAAAAATTTTAGAGCCTGAGAGACCATTATCCAATGGGAGATCACCACATTATTTGGTGTCAGAGAAGCTAGTTTGCTAGACTTGTTTTAGATGTTAGATCCTAGGAAAGCTTGGTCCAATAGGAGATCACTATGTGATCTAGAGTTAGAAAGAGCACCCCCTTAGACCTATTATAAATTCCATAGCCAAAGAGAATCAATGCTAATGGCAGATCACCACATCGTTTAGAATTAGAAAGATGACTCCTTTACACCTATCAGAGATGTTAGATCTTAGGAAATCATGGTGTAATGGGCACTTTTCATGTCATTTAGAGTTAGAGAGTGAAGTATATAAGACTTGTTAGAGATGTCAGAGACTAGAAAATTAGGGCTTAGTACTAGATCGACTTGTAATTTAGAGTGAGAAAGGTGAGTCTCCTAGACCTATCAAAGATATCAGAGCCTAAGAGAGCCTAACTTGATGGGAAGCTATCTCATCACATAATGAAAAGATGAACTGATTGACACTTGTGACTTGAAAAGATCAGAATAAAGTAGGAGTTATCAAGCAACACTAATTGGGGTGCAACATGTATCCCTAGGTGACACATCATCCTACATAAGATAAAGGAAATGTGAAGATGTGCTTAGATGATGACTTATAATAAAAATCTAATGAATTGATGACATATGTCAGAAATCAGGGACTAATTGAGGTAAATCTAAGGTATGTGATTGCATGCCTAAAATGCACTCACAAGGGAGAAAGGCAAGTCTCTCAAACCCATCAAAGATGTCAGAGCATGGGAGATCTTGACTCGAGGGAAGCTATCATGTCACATAATGCAAAGATGAACTTATTTCCACTAATGACTTGAAAATATAAGAATAAAGTAGGATCTATCAGGTAGAATTGATTAGGGTATGACATGTGTCCCTGGGTGACATATCATCTTGATTAGTATAAAGGCATATAGTGTGAATCCATGCTTAGATGGTCACTTCCAATAAAAATCTAATATATCGATGACATGTGTTATAAAGTGGGGACTATCCAAGGTAATTTCAAGGTATATGATCACGTGTCTACCACATTTTTGAAAGAGAGAAAGGTGAGTCTCCCAGAACTATCAGATATGTTAGAACCTGGGAAAGCCTAGATCAAAAGGAAGATATCACATCATATAATGTAAAGATGAACTAGTTACCACTTGTGACTTGGAAAGCTTAGAATAGTGTAGGAGGTGTTAAGTAAGACTGATCAAGGTGTGGCATGTGTCCCTAGGTGACACACCATCCTATTTAGGATAAAGGCATGGAGAGCAAAGATGTGCTTAGATTGAGATCATTAATAAAAATCTAATATAACAATGACATTAATCATAAAGTGGGTATTAGTTTAGTAAATTCCAAGGTATGTGATCATGTGCCTACCATGCACTCATCATTAATGATATGAAAAAATAGAATAAATTAGATAGATTAGGAAAACATCCCATCACCAATGCTATATCTGACAAGTGGCAGAGGATCATGCACTCTGAATTTAATTTTGGACTTGGAATTAAAAGGGGAAAATCTCTCTACTAACTCAAATTTCAAATTCATGACAAGCGAGCTATCAAATGAAATTAATGCAAGGACATGTATGCATAATAGTTTAAAGCCTAAAGGAAGCTTATTAATGGTTACCATTGCTAGATTAGAAGAAATTTTGCACTTCTTGTTTTGAAATCTAGAAAAAAATTATGTATCACATGTCTTTAACACTCAAAAGCCTCCTAATTCCTTTTATATTCCATTTAAATAGTGGGTACATCCTCTAACATGAAGCCTAATCTTGAGTATCAGGACAACACTTTCCTTATTGGTTTGACTAGATATAAACATTACATATACAATGCAATTGAGTAGGTCCCTAGGTATTCTAGTGATGTCGATGACTAGGAGGGAAAATATGAGGATGCCCTTAGGTCTTATAAAAGATGTAGATTCCATAGCTTCATGGCCAGATTAGAGACATTTTCCTAAACTGAGCTGATAGGTGACATTCTTCACAAGGGCATCTAAGTATAGGATGGTGTTAATGATTGGGTGTGTTCACCCACTTCTCGATAGCATATTCTTGACATATCTAGGAATGCTTTCAAGATATACTACTCCCTCCCAAACTTCTTATTTTTATATGATATAGTAATAGTATCAACCTAGAAAAGATCATCAAATCTATACTATCTTCTAGGACTAGGCCAAGAACCTATACACCAAGTGTGTGAACAAATAAAATATCAATGCTTATAAGGTATGCATCTTTCAAGAGGAGATATGAGTAGGCATGATCCTTTTTAGTTGATTGTTTAGAGATTTAGACTACTAGCATGTCAATGAGCTATGAGTTTCCCTACTGCACATGATTTTAACTCATCTGACATCTTATATCTTGGAGGATTGATCAACTTCAACTTGGTTTAGGCCATTATAGACACCCAAAATGGGGGTGATTCCTACATGATGAGCTATCTACTTGACACTATCTATGAAATTCTCTCATTTAACCTATTAGTCTTTCCTACCTATATTTCTAGTGGCCAAACTATCCATGTGGTTTGATTCAACCTTTATAGTTACCAATTCCACCAACATATCCAGGACATCTGTGAGTATTTATACCCGACGGTGTACCAAGAGATTAGTGAAGCTCCCATGTCCTAGATTTCAAAGATAATGTGAAATTATATCAAGCCATAGGGTATTATTAGATGTATAAAAATGACACAATGATCTAAGTTGTGGGATTTATGCAATAACCTCTGTGTTGGCCATACTATGTGCTTGACCTCCTAGTAGAACATGAGATCACCTATCAACTAGTGAATGGCATCATAAACCACTTTATATAGAATCAATAAAATATGTTCCCTCTGCTCCCCATCATGATATGAGGTCACATTTATAAGAAATTTCCCTCCATATAAAATATGGTAGGGGATTGAGACTCCTTCACTTTGACAAAATGCAAGCTCTAATAATGGAACCCTAAAGGGGTGATTTGTGCCCACTTGTCATAGTATGGATCTTAGCTAAACATCAACTATGACTATTAGGGTAAAGATGATGATGAGATTTACTTGAATACCATTGATGACCAAGAAGTGCAATTGTGGATATCATCCAAGATGAAGAACAAAGGGAAAAAGGATGAGTTAAGCCCATCAGTAATTGCTCCAACTGTTATTCAACCCATAAAGGACTTAATTGTAGCTTCTTTAGCCATCTCACAAGGAATATTTAAGGGCATCCTTCCACCTTATCTTCCTTAAGCTAAACTTTCACCTCCCCTAATTTCTCTTCAAGATCCACTTCTAGCAATAACTCTAGTTTCTCAAGTTTGCTTCCACTAGCAATCCTAGTTCTTAAAGTTCCATCTCTACCTATTTCATATGCCACTCCAATGATCTCATGTAAGATTCTTAATGGTGTCACACCACCTTCTCTTTCTCCACTTGATCCTCAAGCCTCACTTCCACTAACATCATTGGTTCCTCAAGCTTTGCTTCTAATAATAACCCTAGTTCCTCAAGCTTCACCTTTGCCTCTAGATCCACATATTTATAGCACTCTGACTTTGCATGCTCTAATAGTGACTTCCACCAAGACCTGATAGCCATGAGCTTAGACTACATGATGCCAGGTAGCTCAAGTGTAGTCTACTCAACCAAAAACACTACAGTATATGAGATTTGATATTTGGGTTAGTTTAATAGCAAGCCCCAATTGCGGAACTCAAAAAACACCTATCTAGGGTCACCCACTCACTCTTATAACTCCTCTTGTTTGCCTTCCACCCATGATCTTGTCATGTTTCAACTCTCTTTTCCTTCCCCTACTACTTCTATCAGCCCATTTCATCTCTATTGTTCCATGATATGTTCTTAGGACCAATCCTGTCTCAAGTCAACCTAACCTAGGAACAATGGTGAGATCAATTCTTCTGATGGGCTTCTCTTTTCATTCTCCCTCCTTTCACTCTCATACCACCTCCACCTATATTCCTTTTCTCTTTTACTGATTCTACTTCCTTCATCTTTCCTTCACCTCATTATCTATGTTTGACCACCATTTTAGCCACACCTCCTATAGCCCCAATATCTCAAGGGATGATGTCAATATCACATACTCCATAGATGGATGTCCAAGGTGACCTAGATGTGTAATGGAGTTTTAACATAGCCTTTAAGAGCATGAAGAGGACACTAACTTAAAGGTTTGTGTAGGAGGGGAACCCAATGATATGGTAGACCTATCAGGATCTATTTTTCCTTAATAAGGTGAGTATTACTTCTAAGAAATGCAAGATAGCCAAGAAGCCACTATATGTGTTGTGAACTACCCATGATATGTCAAAAAAAATCCTTGAGGACATGCAGAGCCAAGTCTAGACTCTTGAGGATCAAGTGAATCACATTACCAGTCAAATTAATTGTGTAGGTCAAGGATTCCCTCTTTATTTTCTTGATCTTGGGAAAAGTAATGGAGATTTAGGTTGAGACAAATTAAATTATATAGAGGACACATGCTTACATGTGAAGAATCATTGAGAATGACCAGAAGTGCTAGCAGCTAAATGTCATGCTCAATAAAGGGATGTTTCCAAAGCTCAAGTTGATGCCTACTCATATTTAGAACTATGACAAACTTATGTCAGATACATGAGAGTATGGATGGAAGAGTGTCTAGCCTTGGCCTGAACTGCCAAGAATCTTTGAAAGAGGGTAAGAAAAAGATACTGACATAATTTTGGGAGTTTAATATCTTAGTGTTGTTCCACCTAACCAAGGGTAATTCAATGTCCACATACATTAATTTGACTAGTTCATGAGGGAGAAAATGACTAGGGAAAATAAGGAAGGAGCCTAGGTGGTGTTGAATCTATCACCCAGTGCACTATGAGCATCAACTAGGTTTCAGGAGTTTAGGCCTTAATGGAAGTAGTTTTTCAAGTCTTCTAGACTAGTAACTTAGGAAAAGGTGATTTTTAGAGAGCCTCCAATGAACCTGGTCAAGATAGATAAGGAGTTTGATTTTGTATTAGTCATGGTAGAATTTGAAAAGGTCTAATCAAAATATTTGGGAGCTGACACCTCTAAGTCACCTCTGCATGTTTGAAGATGATTCCCATAGATTTATTATGGGTTTGTTTAAATTTATTTTGGTTGTTTTTTTGAAATATGGTTATAATTGTAATAAGCGACCATCATGGCCTAGGATGGGATCTTCATGATTTTTGGAGGTGAGCTCCAATCCTTATCTATTTATAAAAGAGTCATATTGTATTTTAAGGATGATAAAAAAATAGTAAAAAGTGATCTTGGATTATTTCCAATTCATCTCTGCATTTTATTCTATAAAAATGATCTAGATCTATTATTGTAGTAATTTTCATTCTTTTAACAAATATAAGTTATGTTTTTGTAAAAATGTCTTTTATAAGTTCAAATTTATTTCATTTTCATGTTTAAATTATTGATAATGCTATGATTGATTGAATCAACACTTTGTAACTGTATGTATGTTATGATTATTATGTGATTAACTACTATATTATGGGTAATTTATTTCCCTTTCTTTTGATAAGTATTGATCATTCCTACGCTTACCTACAAGTTTTCATATGGTGTTTATGTGTTTTTAATAATAAAGAATTGGTGTTAATGTCTAGTAGGAATTAAGATTGAAACCATACTTTGGTTTTCATTAGACTCCCTTCACTATATGTTTATGGAGGTATAAATTTAGTTAAATTTTTTCTACAGAGGTATAGCTATGGCACATATACAAAAATCTAGCTTCAATGAAACATATTAGTTCAATTCGCTATTCAATCACTCGATAGTATTATGAATTTATTATATTTTAAATTTAACCAAAATTCATAGGAATCTAATTCAAAATGATGCCAGGTAGTTCTTATCCCCTATATATCCTTTATTCATATCATTATCTTAATGCCATGCATGTTCCAAGTATATACAATTATTTCATAATCTAAACTAGATAAGCATATTTTTCTTTGTTGAATAGATTTCTGAAGTACTAACATTTTAAGTTGAAATGCATTCATGTCCCCATTTAACAATTAATCTCAGTCATAACCCTTAACCTTATCTACTACATTGAAATATATAATTAACTTAGATCTCCTGATTGTGAAACCATTCTAATTCTAAGAAGAATGCTAATACTATCTTAAACATAATAATAATTCCAATATCCACTTTACCTATTTGATGATCACATATTTCACATAATTCAATTTTTCCAATATCTTCAGAGTTATATTATTATTGGAAGCAAATATTAATCAAATAGGTAACTTAAGGCACTTTGACATCTATGCATGATTACAATGAAATTGAAATAATTTCTTTTTCATACCCTTATAAATTTTAAATTTAATGTTCAACTAGATAATTACCATCAAAATTTAATGCAATCATCCCCATAAACATATATTTATATATTGATCAAATAACAAAACCTTTTGAAAATAAAGTAAACACTCAAGTTCCTTCATAAATATGGTAACATAGTAATAACTATGTTAGCCATGACCTAAATACAAATATCTGACTAATTTCAAATATCTATCAGAGGATTCACCAAGGTCCGAATAACAAGGATGCACGAGTTGTGGTTACACAAGACGAAGCAAGTGAATACCACAAAATGCTAAAGTAAATGAAATCAAACAAGAGACAATTGCATAGAAAATTTGGAGAAAAGACAATATTCCATTAACATAAGATGGCCAAAGTGAAGAATACATATAGGAGAGCACGTAAGTAACTCCTCCACAAAAGGTGGTCAAAGCACCCCAAGAATAGACTGTAACTCCTCTATGAAAGGTGGTGACAGGGTGCTAAGAATAGAGAAGTAACTCCCATACCCAGAATAGCCGGTCAAAGGAGTTACTTATGACATTCTTATGACACCTATGACACATCTATGACACACATCTCCACATAAGCTAGCCTATCTCACAAATGTAGGAAAACTCCATCTATGCACAAATATATATTTTCCTTAATTAAATAATAGCGAAAAATAAAAACCTACACTAACACCCCCCCATAAGCGCAACTTAGGTGGGCAGTGTGGAAATATAAAATGGGTCCCGATAACTAGGCCTGATGAGGTACCCATGTACAAATGCAATCTCCCATAAGATAGAGAAAAGGAGAAAACCCGTAAGAAAAAACTCCCCCCAAAAGAGAGACATAAAAGAAAGGAAGAGGCTAGTGGCCCCCCCCGAAGATGATACTACTGCAGATTTGGACCACACCCCAAGAAGAGCTCGTAGATGAATGAACTTGCTCTCGGTGAAAGGTTTGGTGAAGATGTCTACAACCTGCTCTGAAGACTGGCAAAATATCAAGTCAATGACATGACTATGAATAAGCTCCCAAATGAAATGCATGTGAATCTCTATGTGCTTGGTCCATTGGTGCTGAATTGGATTCTTGTAAATCTGAATAGTACTCTAGTTGTCATAATAAATGATGGTGGGCTACCTGATAGGAATGACAAACTCATAAAGTATCCCCTAAAGCCAAATAGCCTCAGTAGATGCATTAACAACTCCCCTATACTCTGCCTCTATGGATGATATAGTAATAGCATTTTACTTCTTGCTAGACCAACTGATAGGACCAGAACCTAGAGAGAAATTGTAACCAAAAGTGGACTTGCGAGTTTGTGAATCACCAGCCTAGTTTGAATCTATATATCTAACCAAGTCAACCTCTATGCCAAATCTGTAATGAATCCTGTATCTATGTGAACCCTGTATGTAATGCAAGATCCTCTTAGTTGCTTTCCAATGTAGCTCATGAGATTCTTGCATAAATCTAGAGACAAGTCCCACTGCATATGATATGTCAGGCCTGGTGTGAGTCAAGTAGATGAGACTGCCAACAAGTTATCGATACCGAGTGGCATCAACCAATGACGAAGAAAAATTAGCGTCAAGCTTGACTCTTGATAGAAAGAGAGTCGAAGATGGCTTGTAATCAGCCATGTGAAATTGAGCCAATAAGTCAAGAGCATACTTAGGCTATGCAAGAGAAATCCTTGAATCTGACTGTGAGATCTTGATGCCAAGGAAGTAGTGCAATAAACCCAAGTCTGTCATGTCAAATCTATCCTAGAGAGATGCCTTCACCGCTACAATAGTAGATGAATAAATCCTGGTGATCAAAAGGTCATCAACATAAAGAATCAAAATTAAGAGCAAGTCATCCTACCGCAAAAAGTAGACATTAGGATCAAAATGGCACCTAGTGAAACCCATTGTGAGAAGGAAGGAATCTATCTTGGCATACCATACTTGAGGGGCCTGTTTGAGGCCATAAATATATTTCCTAAGTCTGCATACTAAGGAAAAATCCTAAACAAATCCCAGTGGCTGCTCCATGTAGATCTCCTCCTCTAGGTCTCTGTGAAGAAAGGCACTCTTCACATCCATCTAGTGCACATCCCAACCATGTGCTGCATCAATAGCTAAGGTGAGTCAGATAGAAGTCATCTTTGCAACAGGTGCAAAGGTCTCTGAGTAGTCAATGCCTGCCACTTGTGAGAAACCTTTGGCAACCAATCACGCCTTGTGTTGGGGAATCTAGAACAACACACCTGTTCTGATCCCACTTGTTAGGATCTTGCTCCTCAGAAAGAGCACAATATGATTACCAAATACAAGCAATTAAACATGTGAAAATTAAACCAGAAGTATAGGTAACTAGAATTCACAAATAACACAGAATATGAGAGACAATACATAATATTGTATTAATACTCATACAGAAAAGAATACAATAAAGAGATGCCACACTCTTCCACCTTACAGAGGCTTCCCACACCTCAAGTGTACAATAATTATTCTTCAAAAGTTCACTCTCCTACAAAAAATGGTCCCAACACGCAACTCACACACAGAATTGGTGTTCACCTCTCCAACCAGTCAGTAATAACCCTGCCAGTACACCAAGCACTCTAAAGTACTTCAAGTAGATCTCCCATGAACCTGCAACCTGCAATTCAATAGACCATACTTACACATGTAGATCTCCTATGAGCTTGCAACAACCTGCAACTCAATGATCTTACAATGGAAGGATCTACCTTGCCTTCCTTTTCAACTCATCTTTATAATACATGCCAATGGGTCTATAAATAGATCCCAGACTTAAACAATAACTTAGACTCTTAATTTAGAATAATTATCCACACAGCTCAAGACTCGAAATAGCCTTTACATGCAAACACTCAGTTCAACAAACTAACTGTTCATGCAACGAACTATTCTAGAACACACAGGCGATCAACGTCGGTCCCTGTCTAACTGGTGCTGACCGACGTCAGTCGACTCCCTGCCGATGCTGGTTGCCTTGTACATTCATCATGACCAACGTCGGTCATACTGCCGATGCTGGTACTTCTGGAATTTCAGCAACCTTCTCTTCGTCTACATAGTTGAAGCTTTTAGCTCCATAACCTAACAATCTCCCACTTGGAGATAAACATCTACAACTGTACCTATATCTATACACCATCTAGTTTGTTCCCTTGGCTTTGTATCCCTCTTCAAGATCACCCTTGAAGACCAACCACCACAAAACCTATGATGTACCTCCTGTCATCCAAATCACCTGCCACATCCACATCTACAAACTCATGTAGAAAAATAACTTGACCCTGCAAAGCATGTGCACCTGCTGCTGGTCCCTCTAAGAATCCACTGAACTGCCCTCCAGTGCTTCTTTCCCAAATTGGCTCCAAACTTGTGACAACTCCCACTGCTTGGGAAAACTCAAGTTTAGTACATACCATGCACTTAACCTCATTATGTGAATCAAGACACTGTTTTATGAACTGTCCAACCATCGGTGTGCTAACCGATCTCACACAATCATCCTGGAACAAAGTCAACTTGTGACCTTCCATGTCCCTAAAACACACTCATGCCAAAGAATCTTGCTACTCCCAGATTCCTCATGACACACCTCTGAACTAGCTTTACCTTTATCTCAGCAACTCCCTGTATATGTAACCCTACAACAAGCACATCACACAATAATAGGATAATGTAGCTAATATTATCCAACTTGGTAAAGAGAAACACAATGATCAAACCTCCATTGTCCTGCAGCTTACTCAAGACCATATACCCTGGCCTTCTACCTCACATGTCCATTTCTGCTCTTCTTCATCCTGAACATCCATTCATCTCTCAGTGCTTCCTTCCAGCTGGCAACTCCACCCAAAACTCCTGTTTGGTTCTCCTCCAAGGAATCACATCCTTCATCCATGCCAAGCTCCCACTATTTCCTAAATTTACCTATTCTGCTTCTTTAATAACTTCCTGGTTTTTTACCATTAGTGAGCAACAAGTAGTGTAAAGAAGGGAAATGATGAATTTGAGGCTTACCTACCTTTTAAGTCCTCCATATAGGCACTTGAGACTCCTTGACAGCTTGTTGTCCACCCAAAATTCATCTCAGTAACTGATGCTGGTCACATCTCAGTCTACACCCAATCGATGTCAGTTCCCTACGACTACCTCATCGCCAACATCGGTTACCCTTTGCCAACGCCGGTGTTTATCTACCCTGAGTCACCGACGTCAGGCTACATATAGCCAACATCGGTCCCTGTCTAGACGTCGACATCAATTTTCTAATCGACGTCGATCTTTGTGTTTTTCTTGTGAGAACTGACTTCTTCTTGCGAGCTCCTTTTGGATCAAACCCTTGTCTAAATCACCCTTGCTCTGCTCAAAATTCTTCTACCCCTTGTGCTGAACTCTGTCTGTCACCTTCTCCTTGGAAACCAAGGCTTTCCTATTCTTGTCACTAACATAGGATTCCTCAAGAAATGTTACCTTCTTCTTCTGCATATAGAAATCTTGATTCATGCCTTTCAAATCTGAAAGCATACCCTTTGACTCAAGAACATGCATCTCCTTCTTATTCATGTGACCAAGCCTATTAAGCCACATCTTTGAATCTACAACCAAAGTAGATAACCCAAAAAGAGAATCAGTAATACAAGTAGATAGATAAAGTGTACCTACTTTATTACCTCTTTCTACAAGTGCACCTTTGGTAACCTTCCAAGAGTCTACTATGAGAGTTACTGTGCAACCCTCATCACCCAAACTTCTAACAAAAATTAAATTCTGCTCCAGAACTGGGACATGCATGACCTCCTTCAACACCCATGTGTTCTCTATTTGCAATTTCAGCTTCACTTTTCCTTTGCCAACCATCTGACAAGGCTTACCATCCCCTAAACAAATTTCTCCAAAGTCACCCTAGACATACTCATGAGAAAATTCCCTATTTGGGGATGCATGAAAAGAGGCACCAGAATCTAAAACCCAAGATTCTACTTTATCTAAGGAACATACCAGAACATCCTGTGTAACAAAATCTACAACATCTACTTCTTCTTCATGTCCTTCATGCTGACCTTCACCCAACCACAATCTTTCTTTAAGTGCCCTTACTTTCCACATTTCTAGTAGGTTATTTTGCCATACCTAGACTTGGATCTTCCGCCTATCTTTGACCTTGATCTCCCATGCTCGATCTTCTCTCTTTGCCTTCCTCTGCTTTCCACACTCAAAGCATTTCCTGATGATTCACCTTTGCTTTTCCTATGTATCTCTTCATTCAAGATCACACTCACAACATCATCCACTTTTAATATTTTTGAAGCAGACGCAATATTTCTAACTGCCATTACCAAACTCTCTCAGCTTTCAGGTAATGAACATAAGATTAAGAGAGCCTTAATTTCATCATCAAAAAAATATTGACTGAATTTAACTGGTTTACCAAACCATGGAAATCACTAAGATGACTATGTACAGATCCACCTTCCAACATTTGCAAATTAAATAATTGCTTCATAAGAAATACCTTATTCGAAGATGAGGGTTTTTCATATAAATTTGCCAAAGATTCCATCAACTCTACCATTGTCTTAGCGTGTGATAAGTTGGAAATCACAGACGATGCAAGACTCAACCTTATAGATCTCAGAGCCTTCTGATCAAGAACCTCCCATTCTTCATCCTTCATATCCCGGGGCTTGCAATCAACCCCACCCAATGGTAAGTACAAATCTTTCTGATACAGATAATCTTCAATCTGCATCCTCCATAATTGATAGTTCTTGCCATTAAACTTCTCCATTTGTAGCTTACTATCTTCTTCCATTGCTTTACTCCCACTCAAACAAAAACCCCTGTGAGTAACCTGTAATCAACACACACTAACCGGATCTGATACAACATGTTAGTATCTCAACCAAAAGCTCTAATACCAGTTGTTGGGGAATCTAGAACAACACACCTGTTCAAATCCCACTTGTTAGGATCTTGCTCCTCAAAAAGAGCACAATATGATTACCAAATACAAGCAATTAAACATGCAAAAATTATACCAGAAGTACAAGTAACTAGAATTCACAAATAACACATAATATGAGAGACAATACACAATCTTGTATTAATACTCATACAAAAAAAATACAATAAAGAGATGCCACACTCTTCCACCTTATAGAGGCTTCCCACACCTTAAGTGTACAGTAACTCTTCTTCAAAAGTTCACTCTCCTACCAAAAACGGTCCCAACACACAACTCACACATAGAATTGGTGTTCACCTCTCCAACCAGTCAGTAATAACCCTGCCAGTACACCAAGCACTCTAAAATACTTCAAGTAGATCTCCCATGAAATTGTAACCTGCAATTCAACAGACCATACTTACACATGTAGATCTCCTATGAGCTTGCAACAACTTGCAACTCAATGATCTTACAATGGAAGGATCTACCTTACCTTCCTTTTCAGCTCATCTTTACAATACATGCCAATGGGTCTATAAATAGATCTCAGACTTAAAAAATAACTTAGACTCTTAATTTAGAATAATTATCCACGCAGCTCAAGACTCAAAATAGCCTTTACATGCAAACACTCAGTTTAACAAACTAACTGTTCGTGCAATGAACAGTTCTGAAACACACAGGTGACCGACATCGGTCCCTGTCTAACTGGTGTTGACCAACATCAACCAACTCCCTATCGATGCCGGTTGCCTTCTACATTCATTATGACCGACATCGGTCATACTACCGATGCCAATACTTCTAGAACTTCAGCAACCTCCTCTTCGTCTGCATAGTTGAAGCTTTTAGCTCCACAACCTAACACCTTGTATTTATCAACTGACCCATCTACTGCAAACTTGGTCTGATATATCCACCTATATCAAACCATATTCCTTCCCTTAAGAAGTGAAGTCAAATCCCAAGTGTGATTTTTGATTAAGGAAGAATATTCTTCCTCCATAACACTATCCCAATTAGGTACCCCCCATGCCTCTCGAAAAGTCTGTGGATCTAAAACTGAAGCAAAGAAGGCATGTGGATCTCTCTAAAAATCCCCCCTAGTTTGTTTGTCAATGGTAGGATCTCCTACCCAAGTGCCAACACTCTCAAGTGTCTATCTGGCCCAAAGTGGCCTAGAAGTGGGCGAGTCAGGTGCTAACTCCTCATCCTCTGACTAACTAGAGGTAGATGACTCTACATCACTGTCTTCATTGTCTGAACTCAAAAAAGAAGAAGATGTCTTTGGCTCAAGAACCTGCTATGGCTGATCTGAATCTGATAAGGAATCATCATGAAGAAGTAGATCCAATGAGGGAGAAGAAGTGCCAAGTGTTGAGTCTCTAGGACGCTCCTAAAAATAGACACTTCTCTCGATGAACAACTCATGAGTTACTAGATCTAGAAGGCGATACCCCTTAACACCATCCGAATATCCTACAAAGATGTAAGGCTTGGACTAACATTCCATAGCTTTGCATTTCTTCTTCGGTATGTGGGCCATGACTGGGGATTTGAAAACTCTAAGGTGCTCAACATCATGTTTCTATTTATGCCAAGCTTTAAAGGGTGTTATCCCTTTCAAAGCTTTGTGAATAACCCTGTTTTGAATGTAGCAAGCACAATTGTTGGCTTCGGCCTAGTACTGTGGTGTTAAGGATTTGGAGTGAATCATACAACTACCCATCTCTTTCAAGAACCTATTTTTGCATTCTGTAACCCCATTTTATCAAGGACTGTAAGTGACTATGCACTGCAAGTCAATTCCCTTTGTGGTGCAAAACTGCTCAAACCTATTGCTGACATACTCCCCTCCATTATCAGTTCGAAGAAACTTGATGGATTTCTCACTCTGTTTCTCAACAAGAGCCTTGAAGTCTAGAAAAATTTCAAACACTTTAGACTTTTGTTTGAGAAAATATATCCAAGTATACCTAGAGAATTCATCAATGAAAGTGAGGATGTACTTGGCCCTTGTGAAAGATGGTTTGAAAAAAGGTCGTGATACATCATTGTGGACTAACTCCAAAGGTTGTGAAGCCCTCCAAGATTTGCCTTTGTCAAATTTTGCTTCGAGATGCTTCCTAAGGGAGCACCCCTCACAAAGTCCTTTTGAGAATTGGACACGAGGCAAGCCAATGACCATGTCATTTTTGCAAAGTTGTTCAAGGTAGCAGTAGTTAAGGTGGCCAAACTGCTCATGCCATAATTTGCTAACTTCATCTGAATGAGTCAACAATGCTATTGGAGAAGAATCAGGTGTAAAATGTGAGGTGTATAACCTTGCTTGGTGATCTACCCTACCCACAGCCACTGTAGTATCACTATGCAACTCCCTAATAGCCATTGAATCTAGTGAAAACTCAACTCTCATACCCTGACCAATGTGAGTGATTTGGTACACTGATAGGAGATTGGTTGAAAGAGAAGGAACACTTAGAACATTATTGAATGTTCCTCCTTCCATTTCAACTGACCCTCTCCCTATAACAGAAATTAATGTGTCATCACCTAAACTAATTGAAGTCATGCTACAAGGCTGTAAAGATGAAAACTCAACTAGGGAAGATCCCATGTGGTGAGAATCACTTGAGTCAATGACCCATGAAGATATAGAAGCTGCTGTAGCTACAAGGGCCTTGCCCTTTTCTTTCTCCTTCCCCTTTCCTTTTGCCTTGGTAGAATCTTGGGTAGATAAATTTTGCTTGATGGACTCAGGAACACCTATGTTGTGCTTCTCTAGAAGATGAGTTAGGTGATCTATTTGTTTCTTCATGCATTTGTGTTCATCATGCCTTGTAATCTTACAATAGGCACACTTAACCTTCTCCTTCTTAGGTTTAGCATTAGAGGAGAAAGACTCAGTGTTGTTTTTGCCAAGATTGTTGTTTTTTTTTCTTCTCCTGGTCCTGGTCCTTATTCTTTTTCTTCTTCTCCTTTGTTGAAGTCTTATCCTTACCATTTCCAGCTATCAAAGCTTGGGGTTGAGTAGAATTAATTATGCCCATTTGAATTAGCTTATCTTGCTCCCTAGTCAAGTCAACAATGAATGAATCCAAAGAGGGTATTTTCTATGTAGTGCCAAGGGCACTTTTTGTGGCATGGAAAGTGGAGATAAAGACTGAATAACTTGGACCTAACTTTGCGAGAATTGAAAGGATGAATTGATCATCTTTCTTCTCTATCCTGCATTCTTTCAATTACAATCTAAGGGCCTTAAACTTAGTGAAGAAGTCCTGTAGGGTGTCAAAGTTGTTAGGACTTAGACTTATGAGTTCGTTTTCGAGCTCATGATCTCTCATCTCATCAAGCTTCCCAAATAAGGTTTCTAGGGTGTCCCATATGTCTTTGGGAGTCTTGGAGGTTTCTAAATGGAAGAGAAGTTTTGGAGACACAGACATGCTTAGTAATCCATAGGTTTCATCACTATGGTTGTACCACTTGACCTTTTCAGCATCAGTGCTAGGTTTTACTTCAGTACCCATGGTGATCTTATACAACCCTTTAATTCTAATAATGATTGACATTTTAACCTTCCATTCATGATAGTTGAAGGGTGTTAGGAGTTTAAGTTGAAAAAAATCCATTTTAAGCTGAATTTAGGTGAAGTTGTGTTGATTGCAAGTTGTGAAATTATGTAGAAAAGAGAATGAAAGCAAAGATTATAAGTGCTAAAAAGTAATCGCATCCCCTTAAAATGTTGAGCCCCCCAAATATGCAAGTACACACTAAAAATACTTTGAGCTTAGCTGAGAATGCGTCTTAGAGTAATCAGTGCAAGACTTTAAGCAAACAGGACATCAGACTCAACCGAAAATACGTCTCGAGAGACCCAAATTTTTGGCACTTTATAAAGTAGTGTATTTTTGACAATTATCTAGCCTAAGTTGTGGAAAATTAAAAAATAAGCACTTTTTCAAAAGATAGCACTCGAATCTGAGCTACCGTTTGTAAGATTTTAAAGTTTTAATTTCTTGTAAACTAGTGTTTTTGTAAAAAAATAGCACTAAAACATTAAAAAATGCCTATTTTGAGAGAGAAAGTGGCCTTCCACACATTAGACTCAGAATAGAGTGAGGAATCCAAGGGAGGTCTTTGTGAAGGGGAATTAGCCTCCTGCCAACCCGAGCCTCACCCTTCGTCTTCGACAATTGAATATACAAGCTTTAAAAAAAACTCAAATATTGCTCAATCAAAGAACATCCCCCCCCCCAAAAAAAATAAAAATGATTTGGCACTTTATATTAGTGCGCTTACAATTGCCACTAGCAAGAAATACTAAGTGGTCTTGATTTCAATGCATTACAAAACTCTCATGAAGAGCATATGCTGAAAATACAACTTTGGCATAATATCTAGAGAAATAAGTAGCACCACTACGATCTACTCAAAAAATCATGCATTTTCAAAAAAAGAATCGTCTCGATACGAGGTCTTATGTGAAAGTTATGATCCTCCGAAGTTCCCAAAATGAGAACTATGCAATGTCATGACTACGAATCTGCTATTTCTAAAAAATCTTAGCATCAAAATTAAAAAACATCTGCACTAGTACATAGAGCATAAAAAAATAGCCAAAATCAAAAAACATTTCATGGGAAAAGGAGTCCGTATGAGCAAGAATGGAGCATTTGAAAACTGCCTTTAAAATTGCAACTACCAATGGAGAGGGGTCCTGCTGTAGCTTTTTGAGCACATTTCTACAAAGTATACAAAATGTATGCAAAACATAAAAGATACCTGGATGGTTTTTTTGAGCTCTGAACAAAACCCAGAAGGCATTTTTCTTGTTGATGTACAAAAGATGTAGATCTAGTGTAAAACAGATGCCTTTAGCTAAAAAAATGACCCCAACAACCAAAAAATGGCATGCAAAGGTAGAATCAGCTACCAAGAGATTGCAAAAGCATGTGACAACCTACAATTATGATTAAAATACAAAATATGGAAGCTGATTGATAGAAACAAGATTATTGGATCTTGCAAAATCTTGCCTGCATGTATATGGAGAGACCAAACAAGCCATGGAAGGAACAAGAGCATGGAGAACTAGCAATATCTCTCAAAATTTTTCAAATTTCATTAAAAAAATGCCTTAACAAAGATCTAGATTTTAATGAAAGCAATAGCAAAATAGACAACCAGTTACCAGGGTGGCTTTGATACCATATCGGAGGATTCACCAAAGTTTGAATAACGAAGATGCACGAGTTGTGATTGCATAGAACGAAGCAAGTGAATACCACAAAATGCTAAAGTAAATGAAATCAAACAAGAGACAATTATATAGACAATTTGGAAAAAAGCCAATATTCCATTAACATAAGATGGCCAAAGTGAAGAATACATATAGAAGAGCACGTTAGTAACTCCTCCACAAAAGGTGGTCAAAACACCCCAAGAATATACTTTAACTCCTCCATAAAAGGTGGTGATAGGGTGCTAAGAATGGAGAAGTAACTCCCATACCCAGAATAGTCGGTTAAAGGAGTTACTTATGACATTTTTATGACACCTATGACACATCTATGACACACATCTCCACATAAGCTAGCCTATCCCATGAATATAAGAAAACTCCATGTATGCACAAATATATAATTTTCCTAATTAAATAATAGGAAAAAATAAAAACCTACACTAACAATGTCATAGTATAAGCCCACCTATCTAGAGATTTTCTATATTTTAAGCATGGTAACAATGATATGATACAACCATATGCAAAAATCAAGGACCTTTCTTGAGGTCATTACCTTTTAAAAATACAAACTAGTAAGAAAATTTAAACATAGAGCAAGAAATTACAACCACCAAACTAGAGTTAGGGTTTCCACTTCACTTACTTGAAATGATTACACAGAATAAATAGAATGCTATATCCAAACACAACATTTTAGAATGACAAAAATGATTTATTATGAATTATAAGTTCTTGGTTCATTTTTTAAACCCAAGAGCCTTTAAATAATATTTTTAATATCATTTTAGTTGTGACAAACCATCTAAGAAACATTGTAAGCTATTTCATACCTATGAAATAATGTTCAAACAATTGCACTAAGTTTATAAAAATAATGATAATCATAAATAAATGAGAATCAAGGCTTAGAATAAGTTTTTTAGATACCTTTGATGAATATAAATACCCTATTAAAATAATACTCATGAAACTGAGTCATATGACACAAACCATAGTCAATCCAAAAGACTTAGTTACTATAAAAAAGTTAGCCTTACCTAAATCATAAATGCAACTAAAAGAATATCATCAAACTTATTTATATTCATTGTATGAATTAGCTTATTCCTAACCTTTTTATTTTGACAACAAAATTTTAGCATGCATGCATTTGTATCTATACAGGGAGTATGTGGGAACAAGAATGAAACATTCAAAAAACTATAAAAAAATTGTCTTGATTTCTTAACACTAAAAATTCCCTCATGGTCAAAATCACAATTAAAACATAAAAACCAATATTAAATATATAGTTTACACTAAGAGTATTAGAATTATGGTACCAAAAAATGACTTCATCTTATAGGAACTACTTACAAGTCTAGCCTTATCATTCAAAACCACATCTATAAGTATTAAGAAAGGTCAAATCAACATAGTCAAAGCTAAAATGACATAATTCATGAGTGTCACTCATAATCAAGTTCTCTTCTTGAAATAACATTGAAAATTATACCAACAATTTATCTGTACAAAGACATACATAATAATCAAATCATATAAGTTGAACCATCACATAAAATTCAAAGATAATGCTTAAGACAAAGTTTTTTATGGAAACATCACAAATAAAATCATATATACTAGTCATTTCCATTTTAACACATCTTTTCCAAGATAAAAAATAAGATTGAACAAGGACAACACATTAAACTAAGGCTCAATTTGTTACACTCTAACTGATCAAAAAAATTATACAAGATGAAAAAATTGTCACCACATAAGCTATACAATACTAGTTTATCAACCAACTTCTGATCTATACCTAAAGCTAACTAGAATGGGAACATGCCCTAGATTTGATATGTCCACATCAATAATGAAGAAAAGAAAATATTTATAAGATTCAGACCATTCTAGGTTTGATAAAATTAATAACAATTATATAATTCCCCATAAGGTCATTATCATCCAAACACTATCACTATTTTAATCGAACACAAGATCACATCTACAGGTAAAAAGCAAGATATGAAAATACTATCCAAAAACTTTGTTGTGTAATCAACCAACAAAAATCAAGAGTAAGATGGGCCCAACCATCAGTGGCCTCTATTATCCGATCCACCAGTCATGATGTTGAAAAACCATTTCAAATAAGAGAACAAATCTATAAAGGTGAACAAGTTTAACATGTAAGAATATCTTGCTTATGCTAAACAAAATATCTCTAAATTTGTTTTTCCTATCATTCCTAGAATTGTAAATATCCTTGCTTAGATTATGCCTTTAAATAAGTATCTTATACTTTGAAATCTAGATGCATAATGATAGGCTATCGTTATACCTCTCATTTAACCAATCAATGGATTGGTATCATTTTCAACCAAGACAGTGTCCGATGACTATATGTAATAAGTCTATTTGATATTAGAGTTGTATAGTTCACTTTTTGGGGGGTTTTACTTTTACTGTGATTTTTAAATTTTAAAAATAGTATATACAAATCTAGCTCTATTTTTCATAATAGTAAATCTAAACTATTTTTTAATCGAAGATCTCTTATTGCATCCACACCATCAATATCAAGAACTTAAACATATGATATAATACATATAATGTACTCACTTGACTTGCCCAGTTGGGTAGGACAGTGTGATGTTCTAGAATCTGAGAGTATTGTCTAGTGTCACTTAAATAGTTTTTAATAAATTTTGAATATTAGATGAATTAACAAACTTACTTGAATTAAAATACACACTTTTACATAAAAGAAACCTATTTGTATTGAATTAAAATAACTCTTGCATGTAAATGAGACACACTTGCATTAAAGGAAATTCACACTTGCTTTTGAAAAGTAAATCACACTAACTTTTAAAAGAAAATTCACATTTACGTTTAAAAGAAATCACTCGTATGGTTAAAAATAAAATACAATATGCAGTAAATGAAATATACCTGAATTAAGAAATACTTCTAAACTATTAAACTAAAAGTACCAATTTATCCTAATCCTTGTAAATAAGTGGGCCATTGCTTCTTCCTTAGAACATGAACTAATTTACTCAGTAATAAAGAGAAATATTGAACTCTAATTCATTAAAAGGAACATATACAAATATTAAATGTTTCTTTTGATTTCTATTTCACCGATTGTTTACTTTCTAATTTCTTCTTACTTTTTCTAAATATTTGGAATGAGGAGATGTGTATTTAAGTCCATCTCAACATCTATTCACAAAGTATAATATCTTAGCGATCTTAATGCCTAAATCTATTTATTCAAAATATAGACCATTTAGGAATCAGATCCCACACTTCTAGGAAGGCATTAGAATTGACTCAACTAACTATAGACAGAAAATAACTAACACAGATTGAAGATACTTACCCAGTTTTAGAAAACATAGGTACAATATATCTAGACTATTTTAATCTATTATCTTGAATGGTAATGTCTAAAATAAGACATATAAATATATAAAGTCTATTTATAGACAATAGAAATTTTTAGCATTACTATCTCGATCTCTAGTTGGCATTTGAAGCATGCTTGAGTGTCTTTAGAGCATCCTATACAGGGCTTTAGATAACTCTGTACAAGTCTTCAGAGCATGCCTAGACTTCTTTAAAGCAACCTGTATATGTATTTGGAGTGCCCTCAAAGAATATTTGGATCACTTCCAGAGCATCTTCAGAGCGTCAGATCTTTAGAGCTCACTCACTGAATCCTCAAAATTGTAGCAAAAAAGAGTTATCTAAACTATTTGTTGTCTTCTCAAAATTACCCCTCCATAGGGATGTGTTTCTATACTATAAATTGTGCTATTCATCCAAGTTTGACACAATAACAAGGTAAAGAATCAACAATAAATTACATGCAAATAAAAGATAAATTGCATTCATTTATTACTTAGATAGGACCTTAAACATTAAATGCAATGTAATATATAACCAAAAGGAAACACTTTATGAATAATTTATATAGAATGATGAGCTATATGAAATGCTCATCACATGATCTCGCATATAATCAATTGTTTGGTGCCCTATAAAGAAATGAAAAACAAGGATAATGTCACTCTCTATTAAAATCGCTAGCTAGAAAAAACCAATCATAGTAATAAAAATATTTAAAAAACAAAAAAAAGGAAAAAGGGGAAAAAAAACACTACACACACATAACAACAAACATATTGCTTGATTCTTAAAAAAACTAGATTATAATCAATGCAAGCCATAAATTTGTTTTTTATTGTTTTTATCTACACATTTTTTTTTACAGAAAAAAAAACTATTTTTTTCAAAGCATAAGAATGAAGAAATACTTATTAATAGATCTGATGATGTTGTCTGTAGCAAGTGCAAAGCTGCCATTTATTTAAAAGCATCGTATCAAAAACATGATAACTAATATATTTTACTTGTATTGATTGAAAGTGGTTTTAATGAGATTTGACATCTTTTCACTTAGAAATTTTCCATTCAATATGCAATCTATTTGTCCATTTTTTATTTTTACAATGCATTGTAATGAACGCTGATATGAATACATTTGATTCTGTTAACAATTTATGCAATATGCATGATCATCTATTGAAGTAGTGTCAGCAATGATCATGAGCTTGTAATGGTTGCAGCATGAATAGAAAGGTGAAGTATAAACATTTTTTACTTTAAAGAAGCCTTTAACCTTCAAATCAAAAAAAAAATATAAATTGTCATATTCTCAAACTATTAAAATTCTATCATTTGTTTTTAACATTTTTTTCTCACTAGAAACAATGAATTAGAGATATATACTAACCTCAATATTGTTTTTTGCTAAAATTTTAAAATTAAATTTTGTATGTTTGTCATTTAATATATCCAAAAATGTGGACTACCCTGCATGCAACAAATGGGTGAATTTAATACCATTTTTGACAATGTTCTTTAACAACAAAATAAAGATTTTTTTCTCATATTAGCAAAGTGATTGTTATTGTTTTTTCAAAGAAAAATTTGAAGGAAACATGCATGATGGTCTATCCAATATGCATCACAAACACTGAATCGAGTATTATGATATTCATATTTGTCCAAAAGTGATTTATTAAAGTGCCTACATTTTTTATTGGCATATTTAATATCAAAGAAAAACCATGCCTATGCATTATTTTTAAAAGTTGTTGTCTATATATTGTTTCCTAAAACATGTACATATTGAAATCACCATCAAATATGATTTTGGTTTCAGATGGAAATCTAATAGCTATTGCATCTATAAATACTAATAGATCATCTATTGGTATATTCGATACCAGATAAATATTTACTATTCATATCGATGTATCTAAATATGATATATCATGGGTCATAATATCCATGTTTGGTGTAGAAAACACTTTGTTATTTCTCAATAGATTATTTTTTATAAATCATGACATTATTCTATGCACATTCATTGATAAGTAACAATCAATTTTTTTTCAAGAACTGAAGCATTTTCTACATACATATTTCTCATTTCCTGAAACATAAAATAGTTGCATCCATGAGTTCATGGTCATGTGTTATTTATTCCAAATGCAATTGAAAAATCCATGAATTTAATGAGAAAATAGTAAGGATATCACATCTTTGAGAAATATTTACAAAAAGTGACAGCCATTGTGCAAAAATTTTCAATCTTTGTATCTTAACATTCACTTTATTACACATCATAAATTGTTAGGTTCTAATTTATTAACAAGATACAATGTTTAATGTTTTTTACTCATGAAAGCATAATATAGATAATTCCATGCCACTTGACACTGATAGGATCAAATGTTAATGCTTCCATTGTGAGTCCTTGCGATCTATGTCTTATTTGATCACATGCTATTTGTAATGGAAATTGCTCTTACACCATTGCCATAGTTTTTCTAATGTAAATTTTCCTCGAGATTCTTGTTATTAGAGTCTAGTTTTTGGTAATCTAGTCATTATAAAATATTTGCATTTATGTCATCGTAATGCTCTAATTTTAGTGTTATTGAATTTTATCCAAACTATGTCTACTTGTCCAAGTGTATAATGTTTGATAATTCCATCGATACCATCACCAATCCATCTTTTATATCAAAGTTTCCACCAATAAACTCCACCACTATGTAAGGTTTCAAAATAATTGTATCAGGGAAATAATTCTTTTCATTATTTATAATGATTTCATTAGATAAATTCATTTTTTTGTTAGCAGTATTCAATGTACAAGTTTGTTCATTGACAAGCACAAGTATTTTCATGTTATATTTTTTAAATATTCATTATTGTGAAACAAGAATGGAAACGTTGGTTCATAATAAGGAGATATATATCATATATGATTCAATTATTCAATATATGATATTTTTTGCTAACAAGTTCTGATCCAATTAAGTATATAAATAAATTAAATATCATTTTGATGAATTATTTATCGAAACTAAAAACATTTTACATTGTCAAGCCAAAAAGTATATGAAGTTGTTTCTCCATTCAATATCAGCTCTTGAAAAACCTATCTATCTCAAATAGGCTCTGTTTGGTAAAAATAACCAAAAAATATAACATCAATATTTGTAAACACCTTTATAAGTTTATGCATTATCTATTGAATTATTTTGTCAATATTGTAAAGCAATGGACTTTCCAATAAAGATATTTAATCAATAAATAACACATGTAATTATTGATATAATATTCTGCACACCTGCAAACCTTGCACACACATACACCTGCAGATCAACGATCTTACTTACCATGTAGATCTCCAAACGTGGCCTTGCACCCTTGCTTACCAAGATCCTACACACCTGAAGAACTCTTCTGATTCTCCAAAACTAGCACCCACACTTGGCACTACTGTGGAACTAGGAGGAACACCCTTGTTCACTTCACACACAGAAGGAGCTAACTTTGCTCAACTCAAACTAGAACACTTTTCAATACAGCCCATGAATCTCTTAAATAGATCTCATGTAAATAATAATTAGACACCTACTTACAATAATTAGATCCACAGCTCAAGACTAAAATTAGCCTTCTTCATGCAAACACTCGATTCGTTAACGAACTGTCTGTAAAACTCACTATTCAAACCGCACAGGCGACCGACGTTGGTCCCTGTCTGCCTGGATGTGATCGACGTCAGTCGACTTCTGACCATCATCAGTTTCTTCTTGTCTATACCCTGCCGATGTCGGTTGGCCTGACCGATGCCGGTGACTGTGACAACATCATCCTCCTCCATGTCTACATCCATGTGAAGCTTTTAGCTCCACAACCTAACAATCTCCCACTTGGAAATAAATAGCTACACTGTACCTGTACCCCATCTAATCTGTTTCCTAGCTTGTATCCCTCTTCAAGCTCAACCTTGAAGACCAACCACCACAAATCCTGTGGTGCACCTCTTGTTATTTGAGTAACCTACCACATCTGAACCTACAAACCCATGTAGTGAAGTCCTGACCCTGCATAGCATGAATCCTTGCTACTGGTCCCTCTCAAATACCTGAGAACCCACTTCCCCGAATTGGCTCCTAACTCTCTGATAGCACCCACTACTTGGGCAAACTCAGGTCTATACTAGACCTCATGTGATTTTGGACACTGAACTGTCTAACCCTTTGTGTGCTCTGATTCTGCATCCTATGTATTGAACCTCGCTAACACCTGATTCACATCAGCTCTCATTGGAGACAAAATCACCCTATGATCATCCATGTCTCTCATGCCAAAGAATTTTGCTACTCCAAATTCCTCATGACATGCCACTAAACTAACCTTACCTTTAGCTCAGCAAAACCCTGTATGTCTGAACCTGCACCAAGCTCATCCTCCACATAAAGTAACAGGATAATGTTGTGACCATCATCCACCTGGTAAGACAAACACAATGGTTATACTGACATTGACTAAAGCCTTGCTTTTTCATCCACTTGGTACCACCTGTTAGCCCTGTACCACTGTCCTGCAGCTTCTTCAAGACCATATGCCCTGGCCTTCCATCTCACGTGTCCATTCTCTCTATTCTTTAACTAAGGTATCCATTCATCTCTCAGTGCTTTCTTTCGGCTGGAAACCCTACCAAATCTCCCGCTTGGTTCTGCATCATATTCCTGCCATGCTCCCATTGTTTCCTAAATCCTTCCTGCTCTGTAGTGAGCAACGAGTATAAAGAAGAGGAACAACGAATTTGAGGCTTACTTACCACTTTTAGTCCTCCATATGGGCATTTGAGACTCCTTGACAACTTGCTATCTACCCAAAATCTGTTACAATGACCGACCTCGATCACCACACAGTCTACATCCGACCGACGTGGATTCCATGTGCCTGTCCTGACTATCGACCCCACTGACATTGGTGTCTACCTGCTACCGACGTCGATCCTCCTGACCGACGTCGGTCTTACTGTCACCAATGTCGGTCCTCCTGATCGACGTCAATCTTACCCTGCCCGACACCACCGGCTCCGGTCTGCACATGACCGACATCAGCACCTATCTGTTCGACGTTGATTCCCCTTGATCGACGCTGATACCTGTGTTTGCCTGTGAGTGATGACTTTTTACCCATGATCTTTCTTTGAATCAAATCCTTGTCCAAACTGCTCTGCTTAGAGTTACTCAGCCTTCTCCACTGATCTCTGTCTGCCATCTCCTCCATAAACACCAAGGCTTTCCAGTTCTTAAGTCTGTCAAAGACATCTGACTTCCTGTTAAGAACATGCATCTCCTTCTTGCTCATGTGACCAAGCCTATAAAGCCACGTCTCCACAACAGAAAAAGAATCAGTAATATAAGCAAGTAGATAAAGAGTACCTGCTTTCTTACCACCAGCTAATTCAAGTGCATCTGCTGTGAGAGTTCTTATGCATCTCTCATCACCCAACTTTCCTGAAGCAATTAGCTTTATCTTCAGAACCGGGACCTGCATGACCTCCTTCAACACCCATGTGTTGGCTGCCTGCAATTTCAGCTTCACTTCCCCTTTGCCAATTCTTTGGCAAGGCTCACCAACCCCTCTACTTGGGGCTGCATGGAAAGAGGCAACAAAATCTATTAACCAAGATTCAACTTTATCCAGAGCATCTTGTGCAACAACACCTGAAACATCTGCTTCTTCATGTTGATCTACTACCAACCAACAATCTTTATTTACCTACTCTTTCTTTCCATAACACCATAATTTACCATTCGTAGCTTACTTTCTTCTGCCATTGCTATACTCCCACTCAATCAAAAACCCCTGAGAGTGACCTGTAACCAAACACAAACCTACTCCCTGCAACCTTAGCTCTGATACCACTTGTTGGGAAATATAGAAGCACAATTGATTACCAAATATAAGCAACTTAACATGCGGAATTAAACCAGAATCATAAGTAACTAGAATTCAGAAACAACACATAATATGAGAGACAATACCCAATTGTATTAATACTCATCCAGAAAAGAATACAATAAAGAAGATGCCACTTCTTCTTCACACCTCTCAGAGGCTTTCCACACCTCAAGTGTATAGTACTTCTTTCCTCAAAGCTCTCTCTCTTACGGTCCCAACACACAACTCAAACACAGAGTTGGTGTTCACCTCCAACCAGTCAATAACCACTACTGCCAATACACCAGTGCTCCACGCACTCCACAAGTGATCCATGCACTCTAAGTAGATCTCCCCTGAACTTGCAACAACCTGAAATTCAAACGATCTTACTTATGGAAGGAACTACCTTGCCTTCCTCTTTGCTCTCTTTTTGAGTACACACTGTACTCCAAGTAGATCCTACCTAATCTTGCTCCCTGTTGTGTTGCTATCACCTTGATTCTGCTGCCACCTGCAAATCAACTTGGTTTTGCACACCTAAAAACCTTACACACACATACACCTGTAGATCAATGATCTTACTTACCATGTAGATCTCCAAATGTGGCCTTGCACCCCTGCTGACCAAGACCCTACACACCTGAAGAACCCTTTTGATTCTCCAAAACTAGCACCCACACTTGGCACTACTATGGAACTAGGAGGAACACCCTTGCTCACTTCACACATAGAAGGAGCTAACTTTGCTCAACTCAAACTAGAACACTTTTCACTACATCCCATGAGTCTCTTAAATAGAACTCATGCAAACAATAATTAGACACCTAATTATAATAATTAGATCCGTAGTTCAAGACTAAAATTAGCCTTCTTCATGCAAACACTCGGTTCGTTAATGAACTATCTATAAAAGTCAGAGTTTGAACCGCACAGGCGATCGACGTCGGTCCCTATCTACCTAGATGTGACCGATGTTGGCCAACTTCTGACCATCATTGGTTTCTTCTTATTTGTACCCTGCCAACGTTTGTTGGCCTGACCAACACCGGCGACTGTGACAACATCATCCTCCTCCATGTCTGCATCCATGTGAAGCTTTTAGTTCTACAACCTAAAAATTTGCATTGCATGCCACTTTACCAGTGTATGCAATAATCAAGCCTTTGATTTTCAAATGATCACTTTCAAGTTGCTTATTATAGATGCATCTCAAAGTTTCATATATCACTTTCATATTAAATGTTTTTCCCATACCTACTCTCCCTATTAAGAATAAAAAGATTGTTTTATCTAGCTCTAACAAAATTCTAATTGTAATGCCCTTCAGAATGGCTTCTTACTCTCTATTCAACTGCTTCTATGAGTCTAGGTATTATTCTTTGCTCATCAAAAAGGATGTTTAGATGTTTGAAATATTTTAAAATGATGAGTGTCAACTTGTTGATGATATTTTATGTAATGTGAATCATAGGCTATGTCATATGCATGAAATTTATTCTTGATATGATTGATCTTTCCATCTTCATCAATAGAAAAAAAAATCAAAATCATTTTCTATATTCTCTATAACAATGTCAATGTCTCACCATTTTGTTAATAACTTTGCAATAAACATGCTTTCATTCCTTGTTACCTATTTTTTTATGAACAAAGTATGCATCATTCCACGTGTTAAATTTTTTATTTAGTGTGTCTTCATAGTCATGATTAGGTATAAACAAGATCATCTTTTCTGTCTAATAGTTCTTTGGATCCACATGGATATTGTATCTAACATGTTGTATGATGCATGATTTTTTACTTTTCTTGTTGTTTAGGCATTTACCTATGTCATACACAACAATTTTAGCTAAGCATAATGTTCTAATTGAGTTGGTATCATGACATATTTATCTATGGGATAATCACATATTACATCTTTAAAAGTGCCTGGTTCTTACACTAACCACTTTGGAATTTTCAAAATGTAAGTTATTTTTGCCTCTGGTGATGTGTTTATGAAAATTGGTTTCCTTGAACTATGATGTAAATTCAATGATAATATAATATGAATGGTTTCTTGACTAGACATTTGTTGATATTGCAAGAGCGTATTCCCTAATTTTACTATAGCTTGAATTTTTTTGTCATTGCTATGAATGTTTTCATCATGCACTTTTTGAAATCCGTTTGTTAGCCTATAATCAAATTTTTTCATATAGAAGTAATATGATGTATTGACATATGAATCAAGAATGAATTGTGCATTTGTGTTAACATACCATAATTCCATAAGTTATTTTGCAAATGCATTCTCCCAAGCATCAAATGGGTGTATTTTTAGCATTATAACTGACAATGAAATACAAGATTGCAATGTGAATATGTATTTTGTTTCATACAAGTTTGCCTCTTGCAAAAGAATATGAAATGTTGTGTCTTTTCTATATTTTTATTTTCAAGTTGAGAAAAAATTATTGTGGTATTCTCTTTTTAGAGCTCATTGGTTTCATCCAATGGCTCTAATATTCTCATTTTTTGCATTGGAGACAATATAAAATTTAATCTACAAAGTGAATTTCTATGATTTTTGCATGTGATTGTATGATGATGTGTTTTCATTTTAGTCAAATAACTATTAAGTAATGTCGAATAATGAGATATGTATCTATCTACAAAATCTTGATTTTAATATTATAACAATGTCTATATATAGGTGCATCATGTACCCAGAGCATGAAATGCAAATGTTCATTTCTTCTATTTTGAAACTCTATCACAAAAAATAAATCCAAAACCTTTCTAAATAATTCTTCATATTGTAACAAAATATTTTTAAATTCATTAGATCTATGGTTAAAGTAGTAACTACAAAGAAAAAGATTTTTTCTTATCATCGTATCAATATTATCTTATTAAATTGTTTCTTTGTATTTATTTTTTGACACCAGAGCCATTTTTTGAAATGCGTGACACAAAGGCTCCCAAAAATGTTCAACACTTGTTATAGTTTCAAAAAACATTGGTAATCCTAATTGCCTAATCATTTTAAAAACATTCCTTCTCAAATTTTTAAAATAGTTAGGTGATGTTCAATGCTTTTGAAATCTCTATAAACTATGGGTGATTTTAGGATTTCTATATGCTGGCTTTGTTTCAAACATTGCTGGCATATAGTTTTTTATCTTTTAATTTGCCTTTGCATATGCACAATATGACACTTGACATATAATGATTTTAATAGCTTTTGAAAATATGTTAGTTATGTGTGTTTCAATGTCATTTTACTTGTGCAAAATATCCCACTTATCTATTTTTTGGTATGGCACTCTGTCTGTCATATCTTAAAGGTGATTAAAACCATATGACAAAGTTGGGAAGCTCATCTCTTTTAAAAATTTATCTTTAAATATACCTAATGGTTTAAGTCCTTTTAAAGGGTCAATCTTAATGATCTATTCCTAGAGATCATGTATCAACTGCATGCCAACAAAAGCATGCACCAAAGATTTAGTAATAGGATCCAATTAATTTTCACAAGTATCAGATGTCTTGTTGCTATTCAAAGTCCATCAAAACATTTATTATCATTCCTGTTAGGCCATATTATGAATGTTTATAGCCAAGCTCTCACACCTGTGCAAATGACATTCACAAAGCAACCAATCTTTCTTGTAAAATTATTAATCTCTTCATAACAATATTTTTTTCATTTCTCCTAACATTGAAAGAAACAACAAATGTTGGCACTTTTCCATTTTAAAGAGATATCTTGCATTGCTTACATATTTTCTCACCCAAAACAAGTTTTTTTAATTTTGAATGTGTAAAAGCACAATCAAATGCTTTGATAAAGTCAATGTCAACCAAATCAATATCCTTTTTTAAATGTCATTGTTCACAAACTACACAAAAATGAATTGGCATGTTTTTAATCGATTTTAGATAGTTGTTTATTACCCTAATACTTCATTGATCATGCTATGCACATCCTAACTATTGATTTTTTTATATCATATCATTTCTTTCACCAATCAAAATGATTTTTTTGTGTTTGTTTAATATATTTTTTCTAGTGATTACTTATATGTCTTTGTTACATTATTTTTATTTTTTTGCTTGCGCATTGCTAGTTTTAAACAACATAGAAAATCATGATGCCTATTTATAATTTTAGACGTCTCTCTAATAGAAGGTTCACATGCACATTATTTGGAAAGATGAAGAGACCCCATTCTTGTTTTTAAACCTTTGAATCTATCACTATCCATTAACCCTATCAAAATATCTACTGGGAATACATATGTAATCTGATTTATGCAAATTGTTTACAATGACTTGTAATGAATATGAAATGTATTTGTATCAAAAAATAATGTTATAAGTTTTCTCTAAAACATAATAATTGAAAAATATTTTTAAATGTTTTTAGTGTTTTTTTACCATAATCAAAAATTGATTTGTAGAATGTTTGAAACCAACAAACAACAAAAGACATTACCTTCAATTCTGCTTTCTCGATATGACATTCCAATATTTTCAACATACAGTTTCCAATAAAAAACATTCTATTCTCTTATTTTTGTAGTTCCTATTTTCAAATCCCTAAATAAGTCATTTCAAAGTTATTTATCACTACAATAGAATTTGAAAAATATTATGTCATTTATCGATGAAGAGCATGACCATCAAACTCATGTTCAGTTAACAAACATATAACATCAAATAAGCTTTCACCATATTTGGAGCTTAAACTATTTGCTTTGTACATGCCATATGCTTCTAGGTCATGAAAAATAGCATCCCAGTATAAAGAAGGATTTTGGTAAATATTTGATAACTTTGTATTAGAAATCATGCTCTGAGTGCATATTTTTTTTGCAAAATAATGGTTCAAAATGTCCACACGTACGTTTTATGTCATGAAATACGATTGACTACAATGTAATACAAATTTATTTATTGAAATATAGATATGTTTTTCTTCTTTTCGCCGACCAAATAAAAATAAGAATGTGTAACCATTTGCATAACCACTAAATATAAAATATATCACCCATAGACCAATCTCACCCTGATCTGTAAGCTCATTTTTAAAAACTCTCATTCAGTGAAAGTATGTGCTTCTGTCATGCATTTGATGAAAATAATATAATAAATGGATGTAATTTGTTTGCATATGAGTATCTTGCCTCTACATCCCCAATGTTCAAAGAATCCATAAAATAGTCAATGATGTGAGTTTGTAGCATTTTTGATGTGTAACAGAAATGCAAAAACACTTGAAATGCATCAAAAAAGCAATCACCAACAAACATAATTGGCGATGCAATCCTAAAAATATTTTTATGTTTTAAATAATCATAAATATTTGCAAACGCTTGTGTTTTTTCTACCAAAATGTGTCAATATTAATGTTTCCCTACAAATAACAGAATTCAATCATATTTGCTTTTCTTTTCATGACTATTTTCTATTTTTTCTTTTTTCTTTCACATTTTTTTTAAAGCTTTTCTTTCCTTGTTTTTCTTTCAACCTTTTTTTCTTCTCATTTTTTCATTTTATTGTTTATTGTTTTTTTTGTTTTTCTTTAAAACAATGAAGAATAGGGTAAACTATCAAGAAATGAAATACCAACTCCAAAACAACATCAATTTTATAGCACTCCTACTTTTCACAAAAAAAGAAACCACCCAACAAGATATTTATATTATCATTGTAGAACTTAAAAAATGGTTAACAACCATCATATCCAAATAGTTACAAGATACTTATCCAATTTTTTTTAGAACCTAATAAAAGCCTTAGATGTCTATCATGAGAAAAAAACCTACATGTTTCAAAAAATTACATTATTAATGCCCCTTTAAATTTTTTAAAAAATATATATTTAGTTTTTACCTTGTATCAAAATAATACAAAAGTAAACCAAAAAAATTAATGAAATTTGGTCACATTAATCACAACACACCCAATCCCCACTATCCACAGTCTCCCAAACTTTTTAGAGATGTCAGATCCTTGGAGAGCCTAGCCAAATGAACAAGCATCATGTCATCAGCTATTAGCATAGTGAGTCTCCCCAGACCTACCAAAAATGTCAAAGCCAGGAAGAGTCTAGCCAAATAAAGACGTGTCACCTTGCCATTTGTCAGCATAGTCGATCCCCTAGACCTAGTAGAGATGTAAAAACTAGGGAAAGCTTGGCCAAATTAAGACATCTCACATTTATAGATGTCACTCTAGCTAGTCCCTCATACTTGGCATAGATGTTAGAGCCGAGAAGACCCCAACCGATTCAAGACACACTACATTACCACTATTTAGTGTGAATAGTCTCCCAAACCTATTAGAGATGCCAAGGCCTGGGAGAGTTGGTCTAAAAAAAATGTCACACATTATCATTTGTTAGCATTATACATCCTTGGACCTACTAGATATGTCAGAGCCTAGGAGAACCCAACCGAATAAAAAGGACCCATATTGACTAATATGCAGATGAACTGGCTGCCACCAAGGAAATAAAATAAAATAAAATAAATTTCATTTTTATCATTCTTTCCTTCTCTCTCCTTTTTTTCCTCAGTGAAAAATCTAATCATCTATTCACAGAGTACTTCACAAAGAATATAAACCATACAAACTATTATTTTTTCTTCTTTTTTCAAATTAATATAATTAACACTATTTTTTTTTCAATTTTAATCACACACAAAGAAAAATATAAAGATGGGCACACTAGCTTGATATATCAATTGATGAATGCATCAGATATGCAAATGAGCAAACATTGTTACATTATATACATACACACATACATATATCTATATATTTTAACTATAATTTTGCAACTAGATAGTCATAAAAATGTATAAATTATTATATTCCTAAACATATTACATAATATGTTTCATAGACAAATACATTAAAACTAGCTTTGATCTCTACCATAACACCAATCTTAGAACAAAAACTGGCAAGGTTCCAAGCCACCTTGCTAGTCATGTAGATTCAAAACAAACTGGCACAAGGTCTAAGAAAGAGATCAAAACCAACCAATACTCCAAACAAAAAAGTATGGGAATAACTATAGTCAAATAAATAAAGAATAATAAAATAGTCTCTAGTATAAGAAAATAACATTTCTCAAGCTCACAAAAAATAGAAATTAAAACCAATTCCAAACATTGCTCACTAGAATAACATAAAACTCAGCCTAAATCTACTTAAAAGTTGTTCAATCAATCCAATAACCCACCAAGGATCCTAGTGAAGATGACACCCACACCACTTGAAACTATAATAACACCTTAAAATACACACAAATAGAGTGTCGATAATATTTCCAAGCAAAAAAGCCATAAAACCTACCATAGATAGGCACCTAAAATGCCATAGCAAAAAATGTCATCTTTTGCTTTTGAGTAAACATAGATAGATTCAGTGAGAATAAAACACAACTTAAAAAACCAAATCGCTCAAAATGAAATGATTCCAAATACAAATACAAACATAAGACACTTAAAAAACCAACTTAGGCACATAAATATTCTTGTATAACTTAAAACCTAACAATCATAATCCCATAATCTATAATTAACCACTATTCTAATGTATTATTTCCTTTTTTCCATTGGTTGCCTCAAAGGAAAACATCAACTGTCAAATTCAATACCCAAAACATCCACATTGCATATCTTTTCAATCCAAATTTTGACCATGTAGAAAATCACATAAACCTTGCAAATCGACAAAAAAATGTATTCTAGATTAGCCCATATTATTGCACATTGATAACAATTCCACCTTTTTTGTCATATAAAGTCACATCCAAAATAAAACAAGAAAGAGAAGAACAATGCCTTATTAACTATCAATGTTTAGATTAACACCTCTACGTTGAATCTTCAAATCAATAAATATTCTTAGTTTTCTTAGTTAATACAAACATGTTTGATTAAAAATTTAATAGTGATCATATGTATGAGTAATTATTTTGATCAATACTATTATGTGACACAAATTATTATTGTAAATTATCTTTTTAATGTCCCTATGTTTTTCCCCATATGTAGGTACTAACAGTCATTCATAACAAGAATTTTGCATTTTCCTAGGTTAATGTTTATATCAAAATGCAATAAATTGTCTTCATTACCCTTGCCAATATAAACATTTTTGATTAATATCATACAAGTAACCACATGTGTGAGTAATTGTTTTGATTAATGTTTACATCAAAAATTTATTTTAAACCCAATGTTAAAATATAAAAACTGCTCAACTTTCATTGCCTATAACTAGTTAAACCCTTTTAGCTCAACACCATCATGACACCATGCAGATACTATCAATTATATTAGGTTCAATTAATTATAATAGATACCTATCATAGATCTGAGGGATAGGGAGATATTGGTCTAAATGAACACACAACACATTGCCAATTGTCAATGTGGCCACCCCTTGGACCTATCAGATATTTTAGGGCCTGGGAGAACACAATTGAATCAATAGGTGTCACATTTCCATCCATCAATCTATCTAATCCTTGAGACAAGTTAAATATATCAGATCTTGGGAAATCCCAATCTAATGAATAAGTGCCAAGTCACTAGTTATTAATGTGATCATTCACCTGGACCTGTTAAATATTTCAAGACCCAAGAAAGCTTAATTCAATAAAGAGGTGCTAGGTCAATAGTTCTCAATGTTTCCACCCCCAAGACCTCATAGATATCTTAGGGTCTGAGAGAGCCCAAAAAAATTTAGAGGTGTCATGCCACTAGTTGTCAGTGTGACCAGTCCCCTGGACTTGAAAGAGATAATAGAGATAGGAAAAATTTGATGGAATGAAAAGGTGCCACATCACTAGTTATTAATATGACCAATTCCCTAGACCTAGAAGATATGTTAGAGCTAAGGAAAATCCATCTGAATGAAGACATGCAATATTAATAGTTGTTAGTGTAACCAATCCCTTCACTTGGTAGAGATGTCGTAGTCAGGATAAAACTAGCTAAATGAAGAAACACCATTTTTATAGATGTCAATGTGGTCAATCATTCAAACCAATCAGAGATGTCAAGTCCTAATAAATCTACATCAAATGAATATATGACACATTTCTACATGCTAGTTTGTCAAGTTACCTACACCTACCGGATATATTATAGCCTGGTAGAACCTAACCTAATGAAAAGACACCATGTTGACTAATATGTGGGTGAATTAATTACTTCCCAAGACCTTGGTTAGCTTAAAAATACTACACATAAAAATCAAAAGCCTATAAGAACATGCCCCATGTCCATAGATAACAAATTCTCTAAGAGAATGAAATAGACTATCGAGCCTCATCCATATGTTAGACATGTCAGAGCCAAGGAGAGCCCAGCTAAATAAAAAGACACCACATCACTAATTGTTAGTGCAACTAGTCTCTTAGACCTACCAAAGACATCAAATTGATGGAAAGCATGATAAAACAAAGAGGCACCACATTGTTAGTTTTTAGTATGACCAAGAGTCAGTGAAAACCCAACCAAATGAAGACACACCACATCACCATTTGTCATCATGTGAGCTAACCAAACCTATCAAATATATCATAGATTGAAAGAACCCAACCAAATAAGAGGAATCACATTGATTAATATGTATATGAGCTCATTATTTCCATAGACCTCACCCAACCCATAATGAAATATCAATAAAGAATGATATACACTACCAAGCCACATTTGCATGTCACTGGGACACACATCTTTATTTCATCTCACTTTTTGGAGAAAAAATCATATTGCATGCTCAAGAAAATTGACTATAATCCATGTTTAATTTTTGATATTGCTTTGATATTATTAGATGGTTTAAGTATTTTTTCTTTTATTAATATAAAATACAATAATTTCCCCTAGAAATTAGTTATGTCACCCTATATTAACCAATAGAAACACAATAAATTTTTTTATTTTGTATTTATTAAAATGTGAATATTTAAAACCTAATGTTAAAATAAAAAGGTGTTCACCTTTCATTGGATGCACATTGTCCTATGCAAATTATTAGGTTAAATTGATTCCAATAGATACTTGTTACACATGTACTAATAAAGGTATAAGTAAATGATGATAACATTATATATATTTATATTCTTGAAATTTATGAAGCTATAAATAAGATTTATCACATTTATTTGTTTAAAAAAAAATGATGGTTTAAAATATTATTAAATTTAAAAAAATGACAATAACATTTTTTTATTTTTTATTGGTAAAAAATACTATATTTAATTACTAATTAATAAAACAGTGTCAAAAATTTAAGTATAATAAACAAATATGTATCTTAACTTTATTCATAAGTAAAATTTATGAACTAGTAGTTATTTAAAACTTAAAGGAGGATTGATGGATGAAATGGAATTCTATTAGGCTTTTGCCCCCATGGAATAGAAGAACAAGAGTAAAATCAAAATTCAAAATTAAAAGTTTGGCTCATTCAAATCCTAAAAATTATAGAGAAATTCCATTAAGATCTATGTTTGAATTAGATCATGATGAGATAGAGGAGGATATTAACATGGATACATATAAATGTGAGGTAGTTCCCTTTATTGATGATAAAAAAGAGGCATTGACTCCCAAAATGACTACAAGTTGTGGGTTTGGTTTACAAAGTGTTTTTTAACCCCTAGCAAGTTGTAAGCATCTTAAAAGAATGGAGATTTAGCTTTAGCTTCAAAGTATTTTTCATTTCTCCCCTCTTTCAAAAATCTCAGCATACCCACCTCAACCATCTAAGTGTCTTAAGTCTAGTGATAGGTGTAAGAATGTTTGTAGTGGCGATGCCATTAAGGAAGGGCCCGAGAGCCTTCTAAGGGGATTTTTAGTTTTCATGGTAGGATATTTGTAGCCCATAGTCTATAGTATTAGTTCCTTTGCATAGGTTATTTCCCATCCTTAGCCAAGGGTATATTCAACCACTCCCCTTTTTGGTGGTGTAGAGGTGTTGCTCTATGAATAATGATGGATTCATGATCATTATAGGAACCCCTAGAACTCCATCCCTAATTTTAAGCTCCCTATTTTCTAAAACTCTCCAACACATCTCTCCAAGAGAGAGTGCCCCTATTTTTCCCTCCCCTACACATATTTATATCCCTCCATCTTTATTCTAGCTTATGGATGTCCCTATGGTTTTTTAAAGGAGTCTTTAGAGTTAGAATTCCTGACAGTTCTATTTAGTAAATGGAGCTTAATGTTGGTAGCAAATCCCTATTTGGTAAATGTGTAGGATCTTTTCTCTAGGTTGTTGATATTTTAAATTGGTCCGCATCTACTTGGAGATCCATTTTTTCTCATTTTTCCTTACTTGGGTCTAGTTTATTCCAAGTGGTATTTCAAAGCTCATCTGACATGGACTTTATTTGGTTTTCAAGGCCATGGTTTTTGGTAATTTTGGTTTCTTTTTCTATCCCCAATTTCCCTTTTTCAACCTGGTAAAGGTGCTTCCCTCAGTTTTTACTATTTGGATTAGATTGTATCATATTCCACCTATTTTTAAGAATGAGAATCACATCATATGGTTGTTTAACAAAGTGGGATATTTTGTGAAAATAGATAAAAATTCTTTAGAAGGCATATTCATGAGTGTGTGTTCTATCATTGATCTTTCAAACCCCTCTTCTATTTAATTAACTTGGTCTCTTCTCAAAGCAAGTGGAATCATTTTTCCAACTATGAAGGTCTTCCTTTTAGATGTTTTCAATGCAATATATTTTGGAACCATGTCATTGGTTGTCCATTTAAATCATGTTTGTCTATCTCATCATTTTATTGGTGTGCTTGTAGGAAGAAGGATGGACCCCCAGATAAGGATTTTTCTTAGTGTAATCATGGAAATTTATATCATCACTTTATTTCCATCCCTCAAAAGGAGGATCCTTTAAAAGAGGTGTTGGTTCCCATTGTGGCCCTGGGTTATCTTGAACTCGATAATCAGGTCACATCTACCAATATTAAATTAGTGAGACCTAAAGCTAATTTGGGCACCATGACTAAAAATAAAGGGTATAGATCACAAGTAAAAATGTTGATATTAGAAGTAGATAAAATGGTGAAAGATGACCCTCAATAGAAGATAAAAGACCTCATTTATAGATGAGGGAGAAGATTGGTTTCATTATGCAGTTAATTCCTTTGGTGCTTAATTTGGATGTTATATTCCTTAGTGATATGTCATACCTATTCATTTCTCCACTTGTTATTGTAATGGTTGATGACTTTTAGTTGATGTTTCATTGTTAGGTAGTGATATGATCTCTGAGTTTTCTTCTTCTCTTTGTTTGATTTTCCCTCTTGTGTTTAAAGTTTCTTTTTGTATCAACTATTTTTGTTTGTTTCTTCTATGTTTTTTATAATGGTTCTATTTTTTGGGGACTAGGCTCCATACTTTATGTCCTAGAGCTGGTTTACATCTCTCATAATTTTTTTTTACCTATATAAAAAAATTTAATCAGAAATAAATAATGGTGTCATCATCATTAAACCCCTTATTTGCAACAATAAAAATAAAGTCAAACTAGAATGCAATCCATATTTTTAATATCAAGATTAAATACTAATATCCATTGTCTTAGTTACAATCTTTCACTCATGTTTCTATAAAAGTAGGGATCTTCTTCAGGTTCCTTTTCCCTATCCTCCATGTTGGAAAGCTAATATAGAAGATTCCATTTCAACCTAGTATTATCTATAATAGTGGCCATAAGTTTTGATACTTAACAAACCCATTCATCTAGTTGACATCTAATTTAACTTTTTAGGTGTTTACTTGTTGAAATCCTAGATTGTAAAAGGGTTAAATAAAGAGGGTAAATATAAATATATATTTAAAATATTTTATTTAATTGATTTACCCTAAATAGGAAGTGTAAGGAAGAAATCCACTTATCTTGAATAAAACATGTGTCACTAGATAATGATGATGTTGAAATAGTTTAGGGGAACATCCTAGATTCCTTTCATTATGAAATTATAGTTTTGACTAATTGAGGACAATAGCATGGCCAATGGTATAGTATCACACTACACTATTGGAAAAGGCAGTGTAATAATGTCCTTTTATGGGTAGGGGTCTTGATACTTTTGAGGATGTTGCAATGGGTCTTATGGGTTTGGTAGGTGTATTCAAGAGCTTTTGATCATCCTTCTAGCATACTGAACACTTACACACATGAAAAAATAATAGAATAAAATGTAAAAATAAGGGGGGAATATGTGTTATGGGATATTATGATCATGTAATGCATAACCCTTACTATTCTAACAATTGACTACATTAACTCCAACGATAGGGGTCTTAGATCACATGTAGTTTTCCCTTAGGGAATGTGCATAATTAATACACATAGTATGATAGAATGAATTTTGATTAGGCCCTTATTTGATTAAGCATGTAGATATATGTGTGATTTTGAGTAGTATGCAAAGTGTTGAGCTATACTATTGATTAATTTTTATCTAATTATGTGCCAAAGTAGTAAGTGTTAGATGTAAAATGCCTTGTGAGGATCATTATATAGAAGGAATTTAATTTAAATGTGAGACACTTTTTCACAGGATGATAAGGTGAAAAGAAAGATAAAATCATAAGAAGAGACCAAAATAATGGCAAGGACCCAAAACAAGCTAAGAATATGATAGTTAGATGATAATGCTGAGGTGGACACTAGCACAGTGCACTACTGTCTGAGACAACACTATTGTATTGTATATAATAAACAAAGTTCAAATTGAAAAAAATAGGCTAGGGACCCCTGTGACTGGGATCGATATGACATAATACCATTACATGTGTAAAAATAGGGAAGATAAGATAAGTCATAATAATGATCAAAAGACCAAAGTGACCATGCAAACAAGATTCCCATTCATCATTAAGAACTTCTTGTGAAAGAGATACAAAAGACATATTACTTGTGTTTTCTTGACTAATTTAAGGTGTGCACATTTCCCCCCCTTTTATTCTATTAATTCAATGGAAATGAAAGTACTAGAATAAAATAAAAATAAAAATTCATACCTATACTTACCTATGTGGATGTGTTATAGACTCAACCCACTTTTTGGCCATAGAAGTGGATGAGCATTGGAATATTGGTTGTGAAGAGAAAATCCACAATGTGGGTGTCCTATGTATTGAATTTGAGTAACCAATTGAACTGTGAAAAATAAAGCCCTATTCTCCCCCACTTTGATATGTGACTGAGTCTGAGAAGTAATATGTAAATGTGGAGAAATAATCCCTACTTGCCCCCACTATGATATGTAACTAACTCTGACAAGTAATCTATAAATGTGGAGAAACAAGCCTTGCATACCCCTACTCTGATATGTAATTGAGTTTGGTAATAATCTATTTGGATTTCAAAATTGTCTCTCAACCTATGTAATTAGGTCTGGTGAAAACTATGGATAAACTACTATTGATGGATATATGACGCAATCTAGTGAAATATTGGTGACATCCTAATGATAATATGAGTGAAATATAGTATTCTATGCATAGAGAATGTTATATCTTTCCATTTTATCTATATAACCTAGTAGATTCTATGGGGTTGAGGACATGTGGTCTACATCATGCATCCAAACCTGATATATAATTAATGTAGATGTGTAATTTATGTATAAAATTTTATGTATATGTAGGGATGATGTACCATGTATGTGCCCCGATATTCATAATATAATTTTGGAATTGTGTGAAAATCCTATGTAAAATCTAAGAATCTAAACCAATGTCTGAAAATATCATGGAACCCGATAAATCTGAGTCAAACTTTGTATATGCTTATATGAGTATTTGAGTGTCTAAGTAAAGGAAACTATGTGTCTATATATCTCAGTCACCGAGTAAATTTATATTTAAATATCTGAGTCAATCTATGATTTTGAGTATCTAAATTTGGAAATCTATGCTAAACTATGTGTTTGTATATTTGAACCTATGTATTTGAGAAAATTATACCAATAAATCTAAGTCAATTGTGTATTTGTATATCTAAGCCACTGAGTATATGAGCCAAACTATGTATTTGAGTCATTGAATCAAGAAATCTGAGCCAAACTGTGTGTTTGTATATTTGAGCCTAAGTATCTAAGCCAAACTTGTTAGGTTGTGGAGCTAAAAGCTTCACCAGGATGCAAACAGGAGAAGTTACGGAGGATGCAGAGTTGTGGGGAGTTGCAAAATTAGTTGCAAGGAAACTGGCGTCGATCACCAGTCGGCCAACATCGGTCATGGAGGAGCCGACGTCGACAGCCTGTGCGAGAATAGGTAGTTTGCATGTTGAGTCTGGAGAGTCTATTTTGAGACTGTTAGTTTTCATGTTGAAGGCCAGTCTTAGTCTTGAGTTGCGTGTCTAATTATTGTAATTAGGTTAGTCTAATTATTGTAAGCATGAGATCTATATATGGACTCATGGGCTGTATTGTAAAACTGTGCTAGAGAGTAAGAGAGCAATAAGCACCTTCAGAGAGAAGAGAGTAATGGTGCGTTCCTCCTAGTGCCACAGTACCAAGGTGGGTACTGGTTTGGAGAATCAGCAGGGTTCTTCGTGTGTGTATGATCTTGGTCAGCATGTGTGCATGACTTTCTATAGGAGATCTACAATGGTGATTAAGGTCTAGTGATTTGTAGGTAGCAGCAGAGAGCAGGAGATCTACTTGGAGTACGGTTGTGTACTTGGTGAACTGGCAGCGTTTTACTGACTGGTTGGAGAGGTGAACATCAATTCTATATTGGAGTTGTTTGTTTTGACCAAGAGAGAGAGGGAAGAAGGTCTTGAGGTGTGGCGAGTCTTTGAGGTGGAAGAAGAAGTGGCATCTTCTTTATTGTATATTATTCTGAGTGATTATTAATACAATTGTGTATTGTCTCTCAATTCCTGTGTTGTTTCATATTTCTAGTTACTTTATATTTCTGGTTAAATTTCGTGTTTTATTGCTAATACAAGAAGTAATCATATGTGCTCTAATTGGTAGAGCAAGACCCTGACACAGTAGGGATCAGAGCATGCTTATTGTTCTAGGTTCCCTGACAAAACTATATCGATGTGAATAATGTATATATGCCCCCTTTTCATGAGAGATCCAAAATTGAGGTAAGGGTATAAAACCAAAAGTGATACCAGTATACATGTTAGTGAATAGTTAACATGATAAGATGATTGCAAGTTTTATTATTTTGACAATTTTAGAGGAATTGTTTATAAATGGAGAATAAGATAGGCATGTGGTCTATAGTGAGTTTATTAAAGAAAATGAGTTTTTTCATTTATGGGGCCAAATTAATTTCAATAAAAGTGTAAATAGTATAGTGTAAGGGATATCATCACCAAATTATACATGCAATAAATGGATCAAAAAATAGAGCCACGATTCTTGAGATATCATGATTGGAAATTTTTGGTAATAATTGGATAAAATTTGTGCACGGGGCCAACCTTAGGTGGTTGGAAATTTTAAATTTTTATTTAAATAGGTTTGATTGATTGATTTCAAAAATAATTTGAAATTTCTATATTAATATAATTGTAGCTCTGAGTGAAGAAATAATGCCGAGGAGATGAGGTGTAAACATGACCCACTACAAGGAGGTGGAGGTGTTTATCCAGGCCAAAAATAAGGTCACCCTAGTAATAATTCCATCATTTTTTGTGTTTTTAAATTGTTAATTACATTTTACATCATTTTTTATGTCATTTGAGATAGATTAGGGCTTTCTTAGGAGGGACACACTACTGTCCTAAGTATAATGCTAGTGTTTTGGGTTATTGCACTACTATTTGTAGACCACTCTAGTGTCCAATGCTTTGGTGTTGTTTATAGTGCTAATGCCTTATATAATAAACCTTGAAAATTTTGATTCAAATTTACATTTAATGATTATTAGCATGTATATTTTCCATTTAGAGATGATAATGTCTTATTCTAGGTATTTCGTAGGTCAATATGCACATGAGGGAGTATTTTAGTGGTCAGATGATGGAGTGCTTACATAGGTTGCACTTGAAATGTGATGAGAGAGTATTTATGGATAGGGCTGGTTTGGGTTACGTGACATCACTTGCACTGATTCCTTAAGATTTTCTTATGATGATTACACTGTGCGATCAATGGAATGCTAATACATGTACTTTTTGGCTTACCACTAGAGAGATTACTATTATCTTAGAGGATGTGTATAAGATAATTAGATTACCCATTACTAGTCAATATGATATATTATAGGAGGCAGGTAGATATATATACACATACTAGGTCTAGAGGTATTTTTCAACCATACCTACATGGACACATCATTGGGGGAGTAGTAGTGATGTATTATTATTTGTGATTGTGAAATTTTTTGGTGGTGTTACTGGCTTCAATTGTTGTTGTTTATGGTAATGGTGTATCCATTTCATATAGGATGCATATTATTTTTCATGACATAGAGGTGTACGAGACCATATAATCATGGGGTCATACCATAATGTCCCACTTGTATATGGATTTATACCATTTTACTTAGGAGTTGTGTAATGGTGGGATTGGATCATCGATATTGTTACATTATTAGGCTTATGAGTACACTATAGTGGCTAGATCAAATATTTTTCCACATGTGGATTGGGCACATCCCCAATTATTTGTGGAGAGATGGACTAGCAAATCTCCATGTGATCGAGGAGCATGATGCACTATTGATAGGTGTTAGATCGAGTGAAATCCAAAGATATTATTTAGAGACCCTCTAGGGCATTTTAGGGATGGCCCAAGGATGGGATACAATTGAGATAGATTCATGTGATTTTTTGGTTGCATGATCGATGGACCACAATTTTTGAGATATTTTAATATGAGTGGGTGACATGGTAATTTGGTGTGGTCTAGGATGTGCGTCTTGCACCATGGGTTGTTAGAGGATCTACAGTGCATGGCTTCTAGTACCAACATGTAAAATTATAAACCAAAGATTTGATACTAGTCTTTAGGAAACCAAAACATAATCCTAAACATGTATAAGAATTAAATGAAAACAAGCTAAAAAAACATAAACATAGGATAGAACATATTTCACAAAATATACATGGAAACCCTATTAAACTAGTTAGGGAAAAATCATAGGGCAAAGGCAAAATCTAGACTTCATATTCATCAACAAATCTCTTCTACATAGCTCCTCTCAATAAATCCTTTATAGTGATACAACTAATCTTTTAGGTGAACCAAGCTTGCAACCCAGCCTTACAGGCTCCAACCTCCAAGATGCAACATGCAAATTCATCATAATGCTAATAACCATAGCATCCAAGGTGAGCTCTAGAGCATCAACCTACATCTTCATGAGCTAGGATAACAAGCCTCCAAGATACATGTCTCCATCTAGGTGAGCTAAGCTAATATAGCCTTACAGGCTCTAACTTTTAACCTCAAGGATTTCCATGCTTCAACTAACTAGGTGAGCCATGCTCTCATCTAAGCCTTATAAGATCTAACCACCTAAGCATGAATGATGCTTACAACCCAAGAATTTAGGTGAGCCATGTTTCTATGTCTTACAATCTCTAACCTTCTACAACATGCAATCCTAATGCTTTCATGGATCCTCATAGAGAATCCATAAGGATTATAAAATGGGTTACAAATTATAAAGGAGAACATAATGTTTTATAGCATTTTAAAATAATGAGAGAGAGAATAGAGAGAGAGGGAGAAATAACTTCATGGATACTCCAAAAATTTGCCACATTTGAATGGGTGTCATGTGATCTTAGTGGTGGTTATCCCCATGTGCCAAACGTCATCAAAAATGACCCTCCACTAGACAAGATCCAAGGCCACCATCATGTGGTTCCAAAACCTACACCCCACTTCCACAAATGAGTCCAAACACTCAATAGTGTTCTTGTATTTATCTCTAAGGGTGAAAAAAGTAGATTATTAATTTAGACAAGATCCAAGCCACTCTATGTGACTCATAGAATTGTGTTGCACTCACACATGTGACAATAATTTTTAATAGTGATCATCTTGTCTTCTTTTAACATGTGACCACATAAGTCCAAAAGGTGTTGCAATCACTTTTGGACTTTATCCACACATGGGAATCATGGCTCTATTTATAAATTTGACCCATACATGACCTCTTGTCTTTTGTACCATGTAACAAACCACATGTGACTCACTAATGACAAAACCCATGTCCTCTAGTGAAGTGCTACGTCCCACACTTGTCACATCATATTGATCACATCCTAGGACCCTTCATGGGCCATCCTACCACATCACCTTCATACCACATCACCTACATGCCACATCACATATATGACACATCATCTGTACACCCACATGCCACATCACTAAGATACCATCTCAACATGCCATGTCACCATGAATAGTGATGATTAATAGTGACCTATGAATAGTAGCTTCACACATAATAATATCCCACTTGAATTCATATACATAAGACTTTAACACACCTATGTATCCTGCCAACCATCTACTATCAAGCTATAATCCATGTTATCATCAATGCCTATTGCTGCTCACACAAGCCCAATAGAAGTTTTTTATACTAATAAAACTTCTGTTCCTTGACTGGATTTGTCAACATCTACTCCTCCATATATTATTTATAGAATCCAAAGTGAATTCCACTTCACCACAAACCCATCCTTCTTTAGGATTCTACCATGAACTGCTCACAACTCCCACTGCTTGAAAGTATCTAGTTTAGTGCACACTATGGCTTACTTGAGGCTTTCCTACTCCTGATGAATATAATACACAAGACATCCATGTCTCCTCCTCCTCTATTCTAGAACACTCTGTAAGACAACTTACAACTTTTAAGAAGTGGTCATCCATAAACTAGGTTTATTTCTCTGATAAATCAAATAGTTTAAAATTGGATACTAAATTCTTAATTCTTGAAGTAAATAGAATTGGTATAAAAATCTAGGAATGAAGTAAATATAAACCTCTATGGATCCATTTCTTGCATTTAAAACTTTTTGATTCTATATCATTCATGACTTTCTATATTTATTGCTAGTATTTTATCAATTCATTTGCAATTGAATTAAAACAAAATACATGATAAACCAAAGAGAAATTAGACACCAAAAGTGATAGTGGAGTTCACCTATAAGATGGGCTACATCTCTGAGATTGTAGTTAACTAAAATTTGATCCATTATAAAAAGATGCATATTAAGTTTTTACAACTTAAATCAATAATGGATTATGAACCTAAAATAAGTCTAAAATAGACTTTTAAGACTCTTATTCATTTAGCAAATATCTTTACTCTATTTTTAGCATCTGTTCATCCTTATCCATATATTCAGGCATAATATTAAATAGGAGTGCCTCTGGTTATCATAGACCTGCATCTCCTGATAATAAATAACCCTATAACTATTTTCCCTCCATAGCCACTGGCTTTAAAAATAGAGGCAATCAAAATTACACTCATTAGTGTCTCTATTTCTCTGTATGTCAATACATAATCATAATACATATATTCCCTATCTACCATAAGTCTCTATGTGTTATAAATAACCTATAGTGGAAAGATTACATTTGCCCTTGTATAGTGGGCAACATATATATATATATATATATATATATATATATATCATTAACTATCTCTTGTAATTAAAAATAGAAGATAAAACATTGCACTCAAGACAATGCCAAATAACATATATACATGTAAAGAGATTATCCAATACCTATTTCCATATGCCATACACCCATGGATAACAACCATTTGTAAATGAGTGATAAATTCTTTACAACAGACCATACTTGCCTTTATCGAATAAATGGTCTCATCAAAAGACTCAGATCTACCCATTTGATTTAAGGCCATGGCTATATATCTTCTTTGGGTCTATCAATTTAATAAAATAGGTACAAAAAGAGTCTTCTGGTCTATCCATTCTAATAGATGTTTAACCTTCTGGCTCGACCCTTACAATTACATAAATTCTACAATATAGCACTTGGCATTATACACACACACATATGTATATATATGCACACACATATATATACATATATGTGTGTATATATATACATATATATGTATACACACACACACAAAGACACACACACACAAAGACACACACACACACACACACACACACACACACACACACACACACACACACACACACACCTACAGCTGGTCCATGACTTTATAAATTGGCATAACTCCCCATGTCCCTATCCAAAAAGACCTTCAATAGAGATGCCCTTTCATTCTAGACTCAACCAAATCATTATGTGCTTGATTATATATGTCTATAACCGAGTATGCCTTTGCCATGACTCAAAGGCTCAAGTTTTTTTCCTTAGAAGGTGATCTTCCATGTCCAAAGATCAAAGTATTTTAATAAATGCAGATCCTTCACTGTTGCATCTATATTAACACAAGTCCATCAGTGGACCCTTATAATGGTATATGAGTTTGTATAAATTAACATAGATAGAAACCATTTCCAAATGGTGGGTCTTTCCTAGTTATTTATTCATTTTCATGAACTTCTCTCTCCCCTTTGAAAGGAGGAATGATAGGTAGATACATGATAATTTCTATTCTAAGATCCATCATAGGCTCAGCTTGGTTAAAGCCAAATCTTCCTTTTGCTCAAACTCAACTAACATGGGCAGTCTGCCTTAATCTTAACTACCCCCAATTCAAGTTAAATGGTGAGCTTATTCCTTGTTATCCTAAAAATGGAATGAGTTGCAAGCTCCTTTTCCTACATCTCCTTTATCCCAACCTCTTCTCACACAACTCTACCCTTATCCTTCTACCCTTTTGAGGATGCTCCAATATGACTTTAGTCTTGATGTATTTATTTGAGAAAATGAAAATCCCATATACAATAGAATATAATGAGCACATGTCTTTAAATAGTCAATATTTAGGATTATCATTCATGGTTATGGCCATGTATAAAACCACCTTTTGTTTATCCATGCAAATAAATATTGAGGATAATAAACTCCATGTAGGTAAGCTTGACTTGGAAGCTTCAAATTAACTACTTGGATGTTAGTGAGCTGTCATATAACTCAGGTTGAGTTGGTATCTGAGTTGGGTTGAATGACAAGTTGGGTTACATGGTGAATTAGGTTGCCATTCGAGTTGGGTTGCATGGTGAGTTGAGTTGCCACTCAAATTAGGTTGTATGATGAGTTGGGTTGCTAGCTTGCATAAATAGCAAGAATGTGGTGGCAGGCCACATGGTGGCATGAGGACCCACCATGTGGGATTCTCCAATTTATCCTCATCCTAACACATGTCACAATCATAAGCACAAAAATAATTGTATGGTAAAAATAGGATAATTACTTAATTAATTTTAACATCATTACCATACACAGTGACAGAGCTCCCTTTCATCATAAAAGTGGGATCCACCACCTATGGTCTCTGTAGTTGGCCTTTTACTAATGAAAATAGTGACCAGAGTCCTTCAAATAAAACCTCTCCACAAAGAGGCTTTTATCCTCAAAATTACCAAGAATCCAACTAAACCTATTACATGACTTTCTACATCACACTAACAAATAGAACTCTGTAAACAGTCAACTATCTAACTGTAATTTCAATCTATATATGGAGAGTAAAATATACTTATATCTATTCTACCAAAAAACCTGTTACCCAAAAGTCATACTCTAACAACTTCTCTCAACCCTGTATTGCATGAAGGTTAAGGTATTATTCTTGTTATCACACAAGGGAAATCATTTTGCTACATACACCTAAGGATTTACAAACAAATTGCACATAGGTATACTTACATTTTACAAATTTTCCCATCTATGGGTCTTAAATAGTACTCCTACATGACATACATGGGAGTACAAGAAAGTTTAAAACATTTCCCATATTGCTATGGGACTTAGATGTATACAATGTAACTATAAACATATGTAATGAATTTGTCTATCCTAAGATGATTAATACACAATACTCATTACCTAAGAATAATCAAGGGAACTAAAAATAATAAAATTAACTATTGTGTCCCTCAAATTTTTCCTTGTACCCCTATCAGATCTAATGCTATCTTGGAGAGTTTCATAATAGAGATTGAAAACCAAAAATGTAGGAAGAAATACTAAGCATGATAAACCTATCATGAAGTATTTCCTATTGTAGGTAACTCCAATTCTAAAATGTCAGCATCTCTATAATAATGAGACAAAAGATACACAAAGGTACAATCTCTCAATACAAAGTATTTCTCAAGATGAGGCAAAAAAACATAAATTTACCCATTCCAGTTTCTCTCCTAAAAGCTTTCACCAACTGGATTTTTTAAACTTTTGTGAAGAGGGAAAATGAAATCCCTTTCAAACTCTAAGAATTAAAATTAGATAATTTTTTAATAGAGATTATTTACCAAACTCACCATCTACTACAAATAATCAGTAAGCAATTATCATAAACATGAGAAGACAAACTAGGAATGATAAACCTGTCTCAAAGTTATTCTCATTGATTGATTGCTCCAAATCCACTGTAACAAGTGGTATATCTTTACCTTCAACATTGGTTAAAAATTCCTCCATATGATAAATAAGGAATCCCAAAAAGTGTTGACGATGAAAAATAACATGCTTATCAAACTTGTAACAATGCAAAATAAAACTATCCAAGAAACCATTTTAACCAAATCAAGGGTTATCCCTTTTCATGGTTTCCAAAACCTGAATAGAAGGCTATACCACATCAAACCTCATCAAGTATGAGGTAATGATGAAACCTCTTATTTTTTGATAAGTTTTGAAATATTTTTGAAACAAGGGACATTCTATTTCCAACAAGCCACACAAGGTTATCCAATCAAACATGGATATCAACCAATATACTGTGTATATAGCCTTTTTCTCATAGAGAAGAATCATTGGAATATTTTTACCTTCATTCAAAACTGTGAACTGGACACTTTGTTAAGCAAAGGTTAAATTTTAAACAACCAATTAATACCTAGTAAACTAAAGTGAAAAACTTGTTCAACTTCATGAACAATGACATATTACCATTCTCCATATCTTTCCATAGGAAGTGGCATTTTCACTTGCTTACTATTTCTAAGGAAATAGGTTTTAAAAATATAGTCACTCACTAAAAATAAAGACTACACAACATGATTATTAAAACATTGTGTCAAATACCAATACTAATTGGATCCATCTTCATACCTTCATCACCCTGTAAGCAAGTTCCATGAGAGAAATATACTAATCTCTCATTGGCAGATATTCTAAGGCTTTACCTATGGTTTACCCTACAAATAATTTGTACTTCCCTACACACAAATGTAGAACAATATACAAGTCCAAAAAGTCTGCTTAACCCAAATAGAAAACCATTTTTACCTCAAACCATGCTAGTATGATAAGAAGATCAAACTCACTATTCTTAGATGTACACCATTAAAAATACCTAACATTTTATCAAGATGATTCCCAAGAAAGGATTGATCCCTTCACAACATCATCTAGCACAAACTCTCATCATCCTCTAGTGATGGTGTGATTTCTCCTCTTACGAAATGATCCTTATAGGACTAATGATTTTGGACTCTTGGCTATTAGAAGTTTGTTTTGTTCCAGCAAATTAGAATGTCTTATAATTCTCCATTTCACTAGCCAATCCTACATGGTCAAATAAAATAGATGAACACAAAGAACAAAAGAAAAAACATGGTCGCAATCAACCTTCTCTAATACCAAATTTCATCTACAAACTAGGTTTATTTCTCTAATAAATCAAATGGTTTAAAATTAAATACTGAATTCTCAATTCTTGAAGTAAATAAAATTGGTAGTGGAAGTATAGGAATGAAGTAAATAGAAACTCTGTGGATCTAGTTCCTGCATTTAAAACTTTTTGATTCTATGTCATTCACAACTTTCCATATTTATTGCTAGTATTTTATCAATCCATTTGCAATTGAATTAAAACAAAATACAAGATAAATCAATATTAATTGACACTAGAAGTGATAACAGAGTTCACCCATAATATGGGCTATGCCTATGAAATTGTAGTTAACTTCAATTTGATCTATTAGAAAAAGATACAAGTATTAAATTTTTACAACTTACATCAAGAATGGATTATGAACCTAAAATAATGCTGAAACATACTTTTAAGACTCTGATTCATTTAACAAATGTCTTTCCTCTATCTATAGCATTTTTTCATCCTCCATATATTCAATAAAAATATTAAATAAGACTGCCTCTGGTTATCACAAGCTTGCATCTTCTGATAATAAATAACCCTATAACTATTTTCCCTTCATAACCACTGGATTAAAAAATAAAGACAATCAAAATTACACTCATGGGTCTCTTTGTTTCTCTGTATGTCAATATAGAATCATAATACATATCTTCCTTATCTACCATGGGTCGTTGTGTGTTTTAAATAACCCATTATGGAAAGATTACATCTGTCCTTGTACAATGGGAAACATATATATATTCAAAAATCATTAACTATCTCCTGTAATTAAAAATAGAAGATAAAATATCCCACTCAAGACAATGCCAAATAACTAATACACACACACACATGTATGTATGTATATACATATATATGTATATACATACATACATACATACATATATATATACATACATACATACATACGTACATACATACATATATATATATACATACATACATACATACATACATACATATATATATGTATGCATGTATATACATATATATACACATACATACATATATATATATATATGTATGTATATACATATATATACACATACATACATCTATATATATGTATGTATATGCATATACATATATACATACATATATACATACATACATATATATATATATATACATACATACATACATATATATGTCTGTATGTATATATATATATAAGTATATACACACACACACACATATACATATACATATGTGTGTGTGTGCGTGCGCATGTGTGCTATATATATATATATATATATATATATATATATATATATATATATATGTATGTATGTATATGTATATATATGTATGTGTATCTATGTGTGTGTGTGTGTGTATATGTGTGTGTGTCTATATATATGTAAATATAGTATCCGATACCTATTTCCATATGTCGTATGCCCATGGCCAACATCCATTTGTAAACAAATGATAACTTCTTCACATCAGACCATGCTCACCTTTATTGAATAAATGGTCTCATCAAAAGACCTAGATCTACTTGTTCTTTTCAAGGTCATGGCTATATATCTTCTCTAGGGTTATATATTTAATAAAATAGGTACAAGAAGAGTCTTTTGGTCTATCCATTCTAATAGATGTTTAACCTTCTGACTCAGCCCTATACAATTACATAGATTCAACAATATAGAACTTGGCATTATATATATTATACACACACCTATAACTATTACATGACTCTATAAATTTTCATAACTCCCCACATCCCTATCCAATATGACCTTTAATAGAGACACTCTTTCATTTTAGACTCAACCAAATCATTCTATGCTTAATTTTGTGTGTCTGTAACTGAGTATTCCTTTGTCATGACTCAAAGGCTTGAGTTTGATTCCTTAGAAGGTGATCTATGACGTCCAAATCTCAAAGTCTTTTAAAAGATGTATATATTTCGTTGTTTTATCTATATTAAAATAAGTCCTTCATCTAAGGACCCCTATAATGGCATATGAATCCATATAAATTAACATAGATAGAAACCATTTCCAAACAATGGGTCTTTCCTGGTTATTTGTTCATTTTCATGAACTTCTCTCTCCCCTTCAAAAGGAGGAATGATAGGCAGATACATGATAATATATTTTCCAAGATCCATCATAGGATGGCTTAGTTAAAACTAAACCTTCCTTTTGCTCGAGCTCGACCAACATGGGTAATCTGTCTTAGTCTTAACTACCCCCCATTCAGGTTAAATGGTGAGCTTATTCTATGTTATCCTCAAAATGAAATGAGCTATAAGCTCCTTTTCATCCATCACCTTGATCCCAACCTCTCCTCACATATCCCTTCCCCTATCCTTCCACCCTTTCAAGGATGCTCCAATATCCCTTTAGTATCGACATATTTCTTTGAGAAAATGAAAATCCCAAATACATCAGAATAAAATGAGCATGTGTCTTTAAATAGGTGAAAGTTAAGATCATCATCCATAGTTGTGGCCTCAAATAAAAATACCTTTTGTTTATCCATGCAAACAAATCTTGAGGATAAGAAAATTCATGTAGATAAGCTTGACTTGGAAGCTTCAAATTAAGTACTCAGAGGTTGGTGACTTGTCATATAACTTAAGTTGACTTGGTACCAAGTTGGGTTAAACAGTGAGTTGGGTTGAATGATGAGTTGGGTTGCCAATAAAGTTGGGTTGCATGGAGAGTTGGGTTGCCACTCAAGTTGGGTTTCATGGTGAGTTAGGTTACTAGCTTGGATAAATATCAATAATGTGGTGCAGGCCATGTGGTGGCCTAAAGACCCACCATGTGGGCCTCTCCAATTGTTCCTCATCTTGCCATGTGTCATAACTAAAATCACAAAAATAATTGTATGGTAAAAATAGGGTAATTATGGAATTAATAGAACACCATTACCATACACAACAACATAGATCCCTTCTATCATAAAACTAGGCTCCATCAACTATGGTCTCTGTAGATAGCCTTTTACTAATGAAATAGTGACCATAGTCCTCTAGATCAAGTGGGATACTTGACTTCCTTAATTTCATTCTCACTATGCATCTCCATCCTTGGTTTGCTCCTTCATTTTGTCATAGTCATCCAAGCCATCTCACCATTGATCATGTTTGAGATTGAAACCAACATGTCATCTACACATAGCAATAACCTCTACTAAACCTTGGCTTTCCATGAAGGTATTCATGTACCACATCAGCATGCCTACTAGAACATGTACTATCTTCAATTATGTAAATATATAACTCTTTGCCTCATCATCATATTTGTCTAACTACTCCATCTCTTCTTTAGAGATCACCATGTAAGAAATTAGTTGCTCCAACCATGAAAAATAATAAGTGCACAACACACTCTTGACAATAGTTATCAACAAGAGATAAAAACCCATAGAAATCAACACATGAATCCTCCATATATAGACTAATGCTACCCACCATGATCAACATGGTACTCATCTATAGTTATTAGGAAGTAATTGTGTTACTTAGTGCATCACTGCACCTACCAAGTTTTTAAGCCTGCCTTCAAATTGCATCCTACTCTACTACATGTGAAACTAAATCATGTGAAGAGTTACTCTATACATCGATCTACCTAGGTACTCACATCATCTACACTATATCCCTCTTGGATACTCACTTATGCTACACTATAACCATCAAACACTTAACTCAATGCATATCTAATTTTTGTATTGATCCAACACCAGCCTTCTCTTTCCATAAAACCTTAGGTCACTTATTCTTCTCTATCCATCTTGAACTAATTAAATAGGTATAAATTTAGGTTTCTTGTATTTCCTCCTCTACATGTATTTATGAACATCTCAGCCAACACATTATGGTAGTAGGATCCCATAACTTATACCCCTTCACCAATTAAGAACCATAACAAGATACATGCCTTATCATCACCCTTCATCTACACTAATGGATACTAGCTTGTTCCACCATAAGATGTTGACTCTTCATCAGGAACATTGTGTTGGTTTTGATCCATCTAGTAAAGCTTGTTTAGATTCTCCTCCATTCTCCATCTTTTATTGAGAGATAAATACCTACCATGCATTTTTTTTAATATCTTGGTCTCTCCACCTATATCTCCCACTTGCACAAACTAGCCAATGACCATGTTTCTAATACCAATTATTAGAGGATATACAATGCATGGCTCATAGTACCAACATGTTAGATTCTATATCAAATCTTTGATACCACTTGTTATAAAACCAAAACATAATCTTAAACATATGTGAGAATTAAATGTAGAATTAAAATAATATACAAAAACATAAACATAGGAAAGAACACATTACACAAGATATATGTGGAAACCTTACTAAAATATCTAGGGAAAAACCACGGGGCAAAGTTAGCATACAGACTTCATATTCATAAAAAAAAATCTTCTATAAATCTCCTCTTAGAAAATCCTTTCTAGTGATAACAACTAAGCACTCAAGTGAACCAAGCTTTTAACCAAGCCATATAAGATCCAACCTCCAAGCTAAAACATGCAAATCCATTATGATGATAACAACCATAGCATCCAAGGTCAATTCCAAAGCATCAACCTCCATCTTTAAGAGCTAAGATAACAAGCCTCCAAACTCCATGTCTTCATCCAGGTGAGACAATCTAACATAGCGTTCCAGGATCTAACCTCTAACCTCAAGGATCTTCATGCTTCAACTAACTATGTGAACCATGCTCTCATCCAAGCCTTACATGATCTAACTACCTAAGCATGAATGAAGCCTGCAATCAAAGCATATAGGTGAGCTAAGCTTCCATGCCTTATAATATCTAACATTATACAACATGAAATCCCAATGCTTGCATGGATCCTCAAAGGGAATCCATAAGGATTACAAAATGGATTATACATTACAAAGGAGAATATAATGCTTTATATAATTTTAAAACAATGAGAGAGATAAGAAAGAGATGAAGAGATAACTTCATGGCTACACCAAAAAATTTCCAAATTTGAGTGGGTGTCATGTGATCTTATTGGTAGTTATCCCCATGTGCCAAAAGTCATAAACAATGACCCTCCACTAGACAATATCTAAGGCCACCATAATGTGGCTCCAAAACATGTGCCCCACTTCCACAAGTGAGTCTAAACACTCAATAGTGTTCTTCTTATCTTCATCTCCAAGGGCCAACAAAGTAGATTCCTAGTTTAAACAATATTGAATCCACCCCATGTGACTCCTAAAATTATGCCCCACTCACACATGTGAGGACGATATGCAATAGTGTTCATCTTGTATTCTTCTTCCATGTGACCACACAAGTCCAAAAGGTGTTGTAATAACCTTTTGAATTTATCCACACATAAGAATCATGGGTCCCTTTATAAATTCAATCCATACATGATCTCTTATATTTCTCACCATGTGACAAACCACATGTGACTAACCAAGGACAAAACCCATGTGCTCTAGTGAAGTAATATACCACACACTTGTCATATCATCTAGATCACATCTTGGAACCCTTCCTGGGCCATCCTTCCACATAACCTTCCTACCACATCACCTGTATGCCACATCATCTTCACACTTACATGCCACATCACCAAGATGCCATATCACCATGAATAGTGACTATGAATAATGACCTATGAATAGTGGATTCACACCCTAATATTGGTGTGGTTGAGGAGTAGCCAGACCTTAGTGAGGATAAGTAGTAGAGTGAGACCCATAGTAGTTAAATTGGCTTTGATTCCAATGATGGAGTGAGATGTTGTGATAGAGAAACTTGATGTAGATGATGTGGGGGATATTGACACATTTATATTATGATGGAGATGACATATATGGCTATCACTATTTCTAGAAGATGGGGATATTATGGAGGATTTACTAGATCTGGATCCCATTAGAGCAATTGAGGGTATGTTATTATTTATATAATTATAGTATTGGTTATTTAGTATTGGCTTATCAATTTTGATATCTAACACATTGTTTTTGTGTGTAGGTGTAAGAGATGATGAATACTAGGAGTCCATTATTGAGGCTACATTATGAGATCTTACACGACACATTCTTGATGATGTTGTGGATGATGGGTTAGTGGAGAGGAATATAGGGGTTAAAAACATTCATTCCCACTTGTTTAATTGATCATCAGTTACTATTATAGCATATAAGTGACAACAATAGATAGAGTTAAGTTATAGAGGCAATATATGACCCACTTAATAGTCTATGTGGGGTAGGTAGTAGGATCATGGATGCCTATATTATTTTATAATAGGAGAATGTGGAGCTAGTGGCCAAGGCAATAATACTATGAGAGAGGGAGTATAGTCATAGAGCTTAGTCTCAATATAGATCTAGAGGGGATGCAGGGGCATCAATATTTAGTGTGTAGAGCTTAGTCTTAATATAGATATAGAAGGGATGTAGGAGCATCAATATTTAGTGTGTATGAGAGTGAAGGTGATGAGGTTGGTCTTGGTGACAAAGCTCTAATTATTAAATGACTATGTATCATTGTATAAAAGACTTGTTTCTAAGTTATATATATGTACATGTTGATATATGGATATCATGTAGTGGCATTTTAATTGTGGAATTGTATATTTGAGTATATATTTTATTATATTCATGACTTATGTGTTGATATGTAAATGTATTATATGGATAAATAATGGTAATTGATTTTAATTGTATATATTTGCTTGAGTAGATATTGATATTGAATTAATAATTTTAGTTTTTAGTATCGATGACATAGAAGTGTCATACTATACATGAGTATTGATCATGTGATTGCAACATGCACTATCTAAATCCCAATGGCATAGTAAACAAGTGACCATACTACTCATGTTGTGTAGGTGTTGGATTAGACTCTATAATTGATACTACTCATAGTGTACTAATGGTAGCTAGATTTGAAGACTCTATAGTGAATGGCTCAATCGGTTGTCATATTGAATCTATGTCATGTTGTGAATTATGTATTATAAATATTTTAATTGGTTGTCATATTGAAACTATGCTTTGGTCTCTCTGATATCTACCAAATATATTAATTGGTTATTGTGTTAAAATTGGTGGTTGAGTTGTTTCCCTTTTATCACCATTTTATTGTGCATGGGTTATATTTTATGAGTTGGTTACCATGTCTATTGAATACATGGTGCATGATATCTCACATAAGTAGGTGTTTTAAAACCCATGTGGCTGATATGATGAGTAACCAATGGCTCCTTGAAAGGAACATCTTGAGATAACTAACTCATATAGGAATGCGATCTAAGAGAGTGCAAAAAATGAGATCTTGATGGCCCCTATGTGAATGTTTTGATGCCTCTATCAACATACTAGTCAATATGATCTCTAAGTGAATAATGATTATTATCTAATGCCTATTGACTTTATGATAATTGCAATATGGTTTATTCCTTATTCTATTCAAACTATGTGCCAGATGATGATGACTATGAAGAAGTGTGATCATCCCCATATCTAATAATGTAAGATATCATTAGGCTTATCTTTGTCTAAAAATTGTATAACCCCTATGTTATTATCCAATACTTTACTCACTATTGGAGATGCTTTACAAAGTGTTTTTTACCTTTGTTAAGTATCTTGATTGGTTATTTCTATTCCACTTTTTTCTTAATCATAAATGGAATAGGTGCTTATACCGTATTGGATGACTGTGACTATGAGAGATATAAATCCAAATCTACCTCAGAATGTGTCTCAAATAGTCCCAAACTATTCTCTAATGTCATAGCTATGTAACATAGATGTTGAAATGATTGGGATGTCTCATATAATAATATCTTTTTAAGATTGAAAATGAGGCCTCTAGCAAAGATGTACTGTGTCACTCAATTTACCAGCTAGTAAATCAACTATTGCATACTTGATTGGAATTTTAGAATGTAATCATTTACTATTTTTAACTCACCCTAGTGTAGTGAATGCAACCTCTCATATGTGAGGTGAGGTCCCTTATTCTAGATATAATGCACAAGAAAGACTTCTTCTATCTCATCGTATATATGTAATGAACCATTGGAAGTGAATGATGGAACTAATTTAATGCCTCATCCTATAGACTCTTGGGAAATAATTGTAGGAGAATAAAATTTCTAGTGGTATGTGCCATAGCCTTTCTATAAGATTTGAGGTGCAAGTATGGATCTCCATTTATGTTAATCTTAGATAATTTTAGTATCTAAAACTAATTTGGTACTTTTGCATTGAAAATTGTGTGCAAGATTGGAATACCATGGATAACATTGAAATCAACCAAAGAGTAGTATGATTTGATTTCCAAGGTGAGCTGCTATACTTATTATTATAAATTACCCATAGGATGCATCGAGGAGATTACCTCTTGAGAAGTTATGTTAACATTGTTAATAGGTTCATTTAAAAATTTAATCTTACTGTTAATTTTAGCCATTGGTACACTATTTCACAGAGAATTATTAGAGATATTAAATTGGCTCACTGTAACCTTTAGAGGGGTGATATATTGGACTTTGTGACAGGGAAATTGGCTATCACCCTCATGGAGGTTGGAATTAGGAACATGTGCTATTGTATTAAGAATGGCTAGAGGAGATTCATATCTCTTATTTTGTTAATTTGTAAAGAAGTGTCTCATGTTAATGGAATAGAAGATGCATTTTTATCATGTTAATGTAAACTATTTAAACTATGAACACGATTATAATTTCTCACATTTTTATCTAAGTCATATTATTGCTTGAATTAAAATTTAATAAGAAATCAATTTCAACATGAGAGATGGGTGAAGTAGAGATAAAACTAGGTTCAATTTCTTCTTCATTAAAAACCATGTTATTCATTTTTATTCCAAATTTCATCTAAATCAGAATTTATTTCACTTGTAGATGTAAGAGAAGAACTGTCATTTTCATGCTCAGTAAGAGAAAGATTATAATAATATTTTAATTTTTTACTACTATGAAACATATCATCATGCATAGGTGGAATGTAATGTGTATCTTCAGTAGTTATGAGTGAAATGCACATGTTATCATTATTTTCAATAATAGAGTGAAGGGTAGAGTAAGTAGTAATCATGTTTTCATATGGCACACTATGACATGTATGAGAATGGTTAGAGATATTTTAAATATCTATATTTTTCATGGAATCCATATGTTGATCTTGGAAGGTAAAAGAAGGTGACAACAAAAAATCAACTACTTTAGTTTGTAAACTTGTAAAAGGTGTAATATTAGTTGTATATGCTTTTTCAAATTGAATCAAGAAAGGTGCATTTTTCATTTTATATATTAGGAAAATCATGTGAAGGAATAATATTTCTTGAATCATGAAAATTAAATTGATTTTATTTCTCTTATATTGGTTCAATTTGAATAAGGATGTAGCTAAAGTCATTGAAAAGCTAGGATCTTGTTCAAACAAAGCACTACCTATAAGGGGATATTTTGGCCTTATGTTGTTAGGTTGAATTTGAGAAGTGGGTGAAGAAAGAGGGGAAGGATAAGAAGAAACATATAATCTACCCTCATATCACTTCAATTATCATGCTTATAGTAATCACCATATCAATCATTATAACAATAATCATCATTATAAATGAAATCATGGTCATTATCATGTGCTGGTGTATAATTTTGAAAATTGGTCCATTCATTTGTATAATTATGTGAAATTTTAAAAAATTTATCAATTGGGTGAGGGGGAAGAGGTTCTGTAACAACCCCACTAGGTTTTACTAGAATAGAATAATTTTTTTTAATTAATTACACAAATTCATCTAATAGATCTCATCACGATGAAAACTATAAAACTGATCTTTAACTAAATGCATTATATTTAGTTAGCCTTAAAAAGGTATATAATTAATCCATTCAGCTAATGATCACCATAACAATAATATATCAAAATAATTACCATGCTGAATATATAAATGAAGACTGCATTAAATTCATAAAAGTAATATTACATATTCTGCCATAGTTGATACAACATTATAGCCACTATTGTAAATGTTCATATGAATAAAAAGTATAGTTTTCAACAATAATAAATTTATCAATAATAATAATAATAATAATAATAATAATAATAATAATAATAATAATAATAATAATAATAATAATAATAATAATAATAATAATAATAATACAAAGCTCCATAAAGCATGAGTCTCAACAAACTCAAATTATCCATCAATAATCTAAGTGTAGTCTTTAGTGTAGTACTATTGTGGAAAGGGAGAGCATCATCCGAGTGCTTTTCCACACCAACCACATACCATTAATCCCATGCACTATCTCTCAATAAGGGAAAAACCCTCCCTTCACAGATGGGTAGATAATAATAGTGCAAGAATATATTATGACAAGATAACTAATACATGATGTATACCATAAATAAATATGTTCTAACATGATATCGTAAAAACATGTAAACTATATAAAACAAATGAAATGATAATGTTTAACTATAAACATTACTTTGAATAAAGTTTTCATATAGTTATTGATCTCTAGGATCAGTAAATTCCATACACGCTACTCAATCAGATTATACCTCATCTACGCATTATTGTCACTAATTAAGAGAGTAGAATCCATCACACTGCTTATTTAGGGTCATTAATTTGATATTTGATTATATATAAAATAATATAAAAACTAACATATTCAAAAAGAATATTCCCTAATAGAAAATGTAAAATGTACTAATTTCATAAATACCAGAAAAATATATTTAGTCCATCAAATGCAATGCAATGAATCTTAATTCATATAATTTATTATAGAATAATACATAGATTTCATAAATAGGCCTCGATAGAATCATACCATTTAGGTAAGAAACATATCTACACATCAAGTTACTAATTAATAAAATATAACTCTAGATGTTATTTCGTCCATCAAATAACATTAATTAATAGCTTATTTCTTTGTTCCATATTTCAAAAATGTCATAATAAGCTAATCATATAACAACATAATATAATCTATATTTAATATTTCAGATACCTTATATTTAATGTTTCAACAAAACATTAATCATATAACAAAGCACCCATAATACTTTGCTAAAAATGTAATAAAAATTGTTATTTCATCTAATTAACATTTATTTCCAGCTTAGTGTTTACTTATAAAAAGTACATGCATAATCAAGTTCAAAAAAAATAATCATCACATGTTTAGTAGTTAATCCAAAATATTTCATAATTGAATGTTTCATCAAAATAGTCAGACACATTCATAATTTTACAATGATAGATAAATACACCCATATATATTGGTTTAATCATGCAATGTTTATTAATTGTGTGTGTGTGTGTGTGTGTGTGTGTGTGTTAATAACTCAGCTATGCATCTAACTAATTAAGTTAACCACCAGTATAAAAAGGTGTAGTATACATTATTCTCTAATTAGACCAATATTTTATCCATAAACTAGAGTATTCCATATACTATAATATATACTTAATCAACAACATTGATTATTCACAATATAAATCAACTCCTACAAAATTACTTCAACTATTTATAATCAGTTTTTCCTCATTGGTATAACAAAATATATAAAGTTATATTTTCAAACCTAGCCAATTATATTTCACCATTTAATTATTTTGGAAGACATAATTCATTTAATTTTCATGGTGTTTTTTTATCAGATTCTAGCTCTCAAATATGCTAAACTGGTCATATAAGTTAACCTATCGCTAAAAGGCCTAATGGTGCAAACAATGAGAAAACCAGGCAAAAGTGAGAATGTGATTATGGATGTGCTATAATGGATTATATATGAATCCAATTACATGAATATATTTTTCAATACCTCTAATACATGTTTATATTGGATAGAATATTTGGATATCATTGTATATGATGAAAATATTGCTCATAAGTTGACCTGTCTAGTTCAAGTGAGATACAAGACTATGATATTGGTCTACAAGACTAATTTTTCCATTTGAACATATTATATATCTATATAAAAATGGTATAATTAAATCATAGGATCATTTACATGCATTGGAAATCTCTAAAATTGGTTCTCTAGGTGTTTTAGGTCTTTGTTTCCATGACTATGTTTTGAGGCTAGTTGGCAGTTCTGAGTGGGCTACTTGAAGAAGATGGTTTGAGTCCTTTTTCCCTATGTAATGAATTAAAATTAACTTGGTGAATTTTTGGGTATTTTTAATATTCTATGTATATGATTTTTTTCCATGTTTATTTAACAAAATTGTGTTTTTTATTCAGTTATTCAAAACAATTTTTTTGGGTATGCATAGGCCTAATTATGAACAATGCTTATGGCGTGCTTCAAGTGGTGATTGGAGATAAAAGGTGTCATGGACATAAGATGAGTTTGGTATTGGTATATTTAAGTTTAATATGATATTTTACTTCCATGTGATAAGTCTGAGATTGTTCCAAGGTGTTCAAAGGGTAACGTGTGCCAATGAAAGCCTAATTCAATTAGGTCTCCTTAAGGACTAAAATGGGTTTTGGTCCTATATAATATGATGAACCTATTTTAATGTTTTATTAATATTTGTGGCATCTTATAATTCCTATTTTTTGGTAAATCTAAATGTGTGTGTATGGCTGACCAAAGAGTGTATGAGCAAGAACATAGTATAAGAATAATGCCTAATAGGCCTAATAGTCTAGTTATACATTGAGAGAGTTGAAGTGAATGATATATAAATTTGAATATCTAAAGGAGGCACTTTAGACCATTATAATGGTGTATATAAACCATTATAAATATATAAAAGGGGTATTTTAGATGATTATCAGGGTCATATGACCTAACCAAGTCAAGAAGAGGGCTAATTAAGCGAAGAAGGCTAAAGACCAGTTTGAGAAAGATAGGAGTCTATGAAGAGATAAAGGAGATCATCATCTGTTATATGAGAAAAAAGTGTTATAAAGGTGATCAAAGGTTTGAGATGGATGATTCAGTGTTGAGTTATCTAAGGGGTTGGTGCCTCCTTGCAAGTGGGTGCTTGTTAAAGCCTAGCTGAGTTGGTGCTTAGTTAGTTGGGGTTGGTGCTCCTAGTGAAGTTGGTGCTTCACTAGATCTTGATGTTTGTCTTATACTAATATAATTTATTTTATAATCAATGGTTTTTCTTCCTCTTGAGGTTTTTTCACTCAAATAATTGTTCCATGTTTTATGTTTTTTTCATGCTCATGGCTCTTAATGTGTTGCTAGTTCACTCTATTATTTTTATAATTCATGAATGATAAAGTAAAGTTGAAATTTTTTTGAGTAATGATTCACCCTCCCTCTCAGTCATTATGATTCCAATAATTGGTATCAGATCTTGGTCATTTTGGACAAGTCTAACAGCTTGAAGGTGATCCTAAGAAGCACAAGATGTCTTGTGATCAATAAGAAGAAGATAACATGTATGATGAATAAGTATTCTATGATAGAGAAGAATAAGAAAATAGAGTACACCTTGAAACTAAGCTCATAAGTTCCCTTGATAATCTAAAACATCCAAAGAATACTATCAAGGATCATAGGAGTCAGTTAGAAGGGGTCAACACAAGGTGTAAATCAAAGGTAGTTGAGTATGACCAATTGAAGACCAATCAGGTAGCCCAATGCAATAAAGGAGAATTCATCATGGAATCATGGTAAGTATAGAAATGTTATTTTCTACATTTGTCATAATATAGGACACATTGTAAGATTATGATCTAAAAGAGTTATAAGGTCCACAAGATTCAACAAGACATATGAATCTCCTAGAATTCATAAGAAGGATCAAACATAGATATGGAATCCAAAAAAAGCTAGGATGGATCAGATTGATCTCAAGAAACAAGATGGACTATTTTCCAAGGAGGAAAAAAAGACCAAAGAGGACTCTATGTTAGCGTAGAATACCTTTCACATTCAAGATGAAGGCATGAAATGGTATATAGATAGTGGTTTCTCAAGCCACATGACAGGAGATAGAAATAAGTTCATCTCTTTAAAGAAGAATGTTGCAGGAATAGTGAGGTTTGGAGACAACACATTTGCCAATATAGTTGGTAAGGGTGTCTTGAGCTTGGATAATAGAAAGACCAAGACACAAAATGTGTCATATGTGGAAGGTTTAAAACATAACCTACTTAGTTTAAGTCAAATGTGCAATCAAGGACACACACTAAAATTTCATAATAGAGGGTGTGAGATAAGGAGAGCCAAATTAGGTAGACTAATTGCCAATGACAAGATGACTGAGAACAACCTATATGTTTTGAATGAGATCAATCAGGAGAGATGATTCATGAGAAAGATAGATGAAATTTGGCTATGGCACATAATGTTAAATCACTTAAAATTTGATAACCTCGTCAAGATTAGTACTAAGAAGTCTATGAGGAACATGCCTAAGATCACCAAACCTACAAACATACTGTGCAAGGCTTGCCAACATGGTAAATAGATTAGAATAAGTTTCAAGTCTAAGGATTACTTTATTGCAATAACCTTAGAACTGATAAACACTAATATTTATGGGCCTAAAATAATTTAAAGCATTCAAGGAGATAGCTACTTCATGTTACTCATAAATTATTACAAAAGAATGATTGAGTTGTATTCTTGAAATAAAAATCATAAGCTCTTGTCAAGTTCAAGGCATTCAATTCTCTTGTTGAGAATGAGAAGAATGGGAATATCAAATGCCTAAGATCTAATAAAGGAGGATAGTTTGGGTCCAATGAAGTTTATGACTTCTATGTGGATCATGCAATAAGGAGACAATTCTTAACAACTAGGACACCTCATTAAAATGGGGTAGTGGAAAGGAAGAATAGGATAATTTAAGATATGGATAGAACTATGATAAATAATTCTATATTATTTGATGGATATTGAAGAGATGAAATAAGCACTACTAGCTACATTTTGAATAAAGTGCATATAAGGACAAATGGCAATAAGACTGCTTATGAACTATGGAATGGTAGACCTACCAATGTGGAACACATTAAAGTGTTTAGGAGTAAATATTTCATCAAAAGAAATGATGAATACTTGGGTAAGTTTTATTCTATAATTGATGAAGGAATATTCTTAGGATACTCATAAATGAGCTCATCCTATATATTTTATAACAAGAGACTACAAAAGATAGTGAAAAGCACCAATGTGAAGATTGATGAGACGAGGAAATCTCACTCACAATAAAATAACACTTTAGAGAATCAGGACTTCAATAATGAAGTGGAGATTATAGAGGTTGATGAGTAAAAAGAATAAGTTGAAGAGAGATAGGACTCAAAAGGACCCTCTAGATAGATTCAAAGATATCATCTTGAATCTCAAATCATTAGCAACAAGAATGCATGTATGCAAACAAGGAGAAGACTAGAAAGTAGTCTAAATCAAGAGAATGTTTCTCTATTATACAAGATTGAACCTAAGAATATTATATAAGAAATCAAAGACAAATTTTGGATAGGCATTATGAATGAGGAGTTAGACTAAATAGAGAAGAATGAGACTTGGGAACTAGTTCCTAGGCCTAAAGACAAGAATGTCATTGGCACAAAATAAGTGTTTAGAAATAAGTTGAATTAATATGGAGAAGTCACTAGGAACAAGGCTATATTGGTATGCAAGGGATATGCACAAGTTGAAGGGGTAGACTTTGAGGATACCTTTGCACTAGTAACAAGATTGGAGGCCATTAGATTATTTTTAGTGTATGCAAGATTTAAAGGATTCAATGTATCCCATATGGATGTAAAATATACATTTTTGAATGGGAATTTAGAAGAGAAAGTTTACATTGATAAACTTGAAGGGTTCTCACTATCAGATAACAAAGCCTATTTTTTTAAGCTGAAAAATGCTCTCTATGGTCTAAATCAAGCTCCTAGAGCTTGATATGCTAGATTGGACAAGTATTTGTTGGATTAAGGATTCAAAAGAGGAGTTGTAATCTATACATCAAAATAGAAGATTAACATCAACTAATTATATTAATATATGTGGATGACATCATCTTTGGTGGAAATAATGAGAACATGACCAAAGCCTTTATAGCGGTGATGAATAAAGAGTTTGATATGTTCATGCTAGGAGAACTATAATTCTTTCTTGGGATACAACTAACTCAATATGAAAAATGTATATTTATCTCACAATCTAAATACATAAGAGAGATGTTGAAGAAGTTTGATTTGGATTATTTTAAGGTAGTTATTACACCCATGATCATAGGATGTAAGTTGAAAAAAGAAGATGGGTCTCCAAAGGTCAATCAGACATCATATAGGTCAATGATTTGATGTTTGTTGTACACCATTGCCTCTATACCTAAAATCATGCAAGAAGTAGGTCTTATGGGAAGGTTTATAGTGAATCCAAAGGAAAAATTATCTACAAGCAATCAAAAGGATAATCATGTATCTCAAGGGGACTATGGAGTGTAGTATCTAAGAAGCAAAGAGTTTAATTTGACAATATACACAGATGAAGATTGGGCATGAAACATAGATGATAGGAAAAGTACCAATAGAGGATCCTTATTTATAGGTGGGTGCCTAGTTTCATGGATAATCAAGAAGCAACCATCAGTATCTTTGTCCACTTGTGAGACTGAGTACATTGTAGTAGCTTCATGTTGCACTCAGGGCCTATGGATAAGACAAACCCTAAAAGACTACAAGGTTGATTATGATGGTCCTCAACCTATCTATTATGATAAAATAAGTGACATAAGAGTATAAAATAACCCTATTATACACTCAAGGATGAAACACATTCCCATTAGGTATTATTTTCTAAGAGAGCAGGTAAGTGAACAAAGTATCAAACTTGAATATGTTTCTACACAAGATCAAATTACAAACATTTTGACCAAACACTTCTGAAGGTAACTTTTGAACACCTAAGATAATAATTACGATTAATATTTCCCCTAAAAATCATTTAAAAATTTAAGAACTTAGGGGGAGATAATCATGCTCGTTATCTCTAATAATAGGTGAGTTGTTTCAAAAAGGTATGCATGGAGATAGGGGAACATGTTTATATTGTGTTTCATACACTCATAAGACTTATGTGTTGAGTATTTTGGTTGAAAGGAATGTGATTAAATGAATTATAAAAATCAATTTTTCATTCATGTCAAAGGGGGAGAAAGACCAGAATAGGGAGATAATAATGATTAATATACAATATGTTTTGCCATCAGTGACAAAGGGAGAGATTATTGAGCATTGTTCATATTATTGAAGTTTGTCATTAATATTGTCATTGATGTTAAAGGGTGTTAATAAAGGTTTTCATGAGGTATTAAATTATCTATAATACATGTGATCAAGGTATAAGAGCATCAATAAGTGTTTCAATGTCAGTTGTCAAGTTTCAAGAGTTTGAGAAGCCTAGTCATGACACTGGTCATTGTATAAAGAGACCTTGTAAGAAGGTATGAACTTGGTGGCCTGGTGAGATGGATGAACATAAAAATAATAATATATATTAGGTTTTTTTATAATGCATATGATGCATTGTATCACTCATAAAAGTATTATAATGAGCTTACAAGGACAAAACCTATAGACCTAGCATACAACTAGACTAGTTTTAGACCTCGCATGACCTAATGAGGTGTCATGAGGTATTGTCAAGGAATATGAAGAATTTATGGAAATGGTTGAGATTGGTAAGAGGTTTTATGTCATGTATATTAGGTTTTTACATCTTTTATAGTGGCTGTAAGGTTAGTTTCAAGGCCTAAAGTGACTTGCAAATCAAGGCCTAGAGAGCAAAGAGAGAGATGGTGATTAGATGGAGTATCAAGATCAATTTACAAGGAAATAATGAACATGTGAGAATTTTTAGTGGTGTGATATGTTTTCATAGGTGTGTTTACCAATTATGAGGTCAAATTTTGCAATAAAAAGTATGAAAATTGGTTTTAAGGTTTCTCAAATGCACAAAATGAAGGGTTCTCAACCCAAGAAGAACTTTCAAGTGTTCATTGGCATGTGTAACCTTTGAATTTGAACCTAAGATATTAGTGGTAGATGGGGAAGGGGCATAGATCAATGTTTCAATAATTTTTTTAATGAGGGGCTAAGATTTATGAATGATTGTTAAGACTGAAAGATGGTTTAAACCCTTAAAGAACCCTAATAGTGGCCCGATGTGAAGGAACTTATTATAAAGTGATCAGAATGGATTGGTATGAATATTTAAGATATTTTATAATTTATTCAAGTATCCTACGCACATCTAGGTGTGATTTGTTTTTTAGGTGAGTGAGTGGACCCTACAGTAATGGCCTTATTTTACAGAGATTTGTTGTAGCAGTCAGAGTTGACCAAGTCAAAGTTACTAAATCAATGAAGATTGAAGCTTGAGACTTATATTTTTTTCCATTATGATTTTTTAGTATATTACATCTCTTGGATATGCTAAATTGGTCAGACAAGTTGACCTATCGTTAAAAGGCCTAATGGTGCAAATAGTGAGAAAACCAAGCAGAAGTGAGAATGTGATTAGGGATGTGCTATCATGGATTAGGGATGAATCCATGTACATGGATATATTTTTAAAGAAATTTAATACATTTTTATATTATATATAATATTTTTAGATCATTTTATATGATGAAAATGTTGCTCATAAGTTTACATGTCTAGTTCAAATGAGACAGTGAGATACAAGACTATGAGATTGGTTTTCAAGACCAATATTTCCATTTGACCATATTATATATATATCTAATAATGGTATAATTAATTCATAGGTTAATATAAATGAATTTTAAAACTCTTAAAGTGTTTTTAAATGCGTTTTATGTCTTTATTTCCATGACTATGTTTTGAGGCTAGTTGGTAGTTCTGACTGGGATACTTACAAAAGAGGGTTTGAGTCCCTTTTACATATGTAATGAAGTAAAATGAACTTGATGAAGTTTTTTAGGTCTTAAAATTTATCTATATATGAATTTTTACCATGGTTTTTTGATAATATTGTGTATTTTGTTTAGTTTTTCAAGACAATTTTTTTAGGTATGTACAAGCCTAAATTATGAACAGTAATTGTGATGTGCTTCAAGTGGTGGTTGGAGATAAAAGGTGTCATGGACATAAAATGAGATTTTTAGGGTTATATTTAATTTTACAATTATTTTTTACCTCCATTTGATAATTATGAGAGTGTTCCATGGTGTTCAAAGGATAACGTGTGCCAATGAAGGCCTAATTGAATTAGGTCTCCTTAAGGCCTAAAAGGGGTTTTGGTCCTATATATTATGATAAAACCTATTTTAATGTTTTATTCATGTTTTTTGAATTTATTAAGGCCTATTTTTTTGGAAATATAATTTTTCAAGTGTGTATGGCTGACCAAGGAGTGTATGAGCAAGAACCTAGTATAAGAACAAGGCCTAATAGTTTAGTTAGAGTTTGAGAGAGTTAAAGTGAATGAGATAAAAATTTGAAGAGATGAATTAGGTATTTTAGACCATTATTATGGTTTAAATTAACCATAATTAATATATAAAATGCATACTATATATTATTATCAAGGTCATATGACTGAACCAAGCCAAGAAGAGGGCTAATTATGTGAAGAAGGCTAGAGACCTGTTTGAAGAAGATAGGAGTGTGTGAAGAGATGAAGAAGGAGATAATCATATGATGTATGAGAAACAAAGTTTTATTAAGGTGATAAAAATATTGAGGTGGATTATTTTTTTCTAAGTCATCTAAAGGGGTTGG
>JARHVA010003222.1:1945000-2055000 GCA_037957365.1 Torreya grandis
CAGATTCCATAGAACCAAGCCTATAAAGTCTATAGAAACAAGCCTGCAAAGTTCGTAGAAGTAAGCCAACAGAGTCTGTAGAAATTAGCCTGTAGAGTCTGTAATTCTGCTGGACGGAGAACAAAATGATTGCACCTTCAATATTCGCTAGGGATATTCACTTGAAACAATGTTCATTCCATTACTGGAGTATTTACTTTTTCAGCTAAGGGACTCGTAGGTTCAATGACTTCAGCATGCGAGCTCTCATAAAGGAACAAGTTCCCAACACTTAGGCAATTTCAAGGTTGATTCAATGCTAAGGTTTAACCAAAAGGTCCATCGGCAAACTTCAAACAAAGGATTGAACCATTGAACCATTGAACCCCACTTTCAAAGCTCAAAGGTTCAAAAAGATTTAAACAAAAGAAGACTTTGAATAAGAAAGATTGAACCATTGAACCATTGAACCCCACTTTCAAAGCTCAAAGGTTCAAAAAGACTTAAACAAAAGAAGACTTTGAATAAGAAAGATTGAACCATTGAAGCATTGAACCTTGAACCAAAAGAGTTCAAAGTTCAAAGGTTTAATGAGTTCAATAAAGTTTGAGAGACTTAGAAGAAAAAAGGATTCAAAGAACAAAGAGTGAACCATTGAACCGTTGAACCTTAAACCAAAAGAGTTCAAAGTTCAAAGGTTTAATGAGTTTAATAAAAAAGAAAAAGATCCATAAAGTTTGAAGGACCAAAAGATTCAAAGAAAGAGAATGAACCATTGAACCTTGACCAAAATGGTTCAAAGTTCAAAGGTTTAAAGGGTTCAAAGTGGTTCAAGTGACCAACGACTAGTGATGTCCCTACGGATGTCAAATTCAGAAGTCATGAAAAAACCATTGATTTTCAAATGTGGTGTAGAACCTGAAAACAAACTTAGCCACCGACCAAAGAAGCAGCCAAAGAAGCCAACAAAAAGTGAGAAGATAGCCCAAGAGCTCAGATCACCAAGAAAATGATAAAATATAATAATATGTGATGAGAAAAGAGGGAATGATGCAGAAAGACCAAAAATATCTGCACAGAAGTTATTCTAGTAGGTGAAACAGTCCACCAAGTGGACATCAGAGAGCGTGAGGACTAAAAGACATGGCCTATTTTTCTCCATCAAGTAAAGGTGAAGTGGATAGCTATGCACATATCAAGAAAAGGACCAGGTGGCCCATACTTCAAAAGGAGACATTTGGGATAAATTGACACACCACAGTTAAGGTTGATGCCCTATTTTAGCATGGCCCCTTGATAGAACTAAAAATGCATTCAAGGCATTAAATGCAGCATGGGCCATTTTATGAAATGAAGCACCCAAGTCTTTCTTGGAGTGCTATATATTTTAATCTTTTATTTTATGCAAAGGAGGTCTCTCTATTATTAGAAGTGAAACTCTTCCCAAATTAAAAGGCATTTACTGAGACTTTGAGCTCAGATTGTTAATCATATTTTGTTATATGAATGAGAAAGCAGGTTACTTTCAGACTTTGTCCTATAATAACTTGTGTTATTTAAGGGATTGTTCTTATGTCTATTTCCTAGATGTATTTTTGTTCATTTAATTAAATAAGCAGCAATAGTGGAAGTAATCTGAAAGGTGTCCTGAAGCTGACTGTGGAGAGATTTTGTGCTACCATAATTATTTTTAGCATGTTTGTTTTTTTATTTATGTGTAAAGGACCTTGGGATGACTTTGTGACCTCATTGTCCTTTATATTTCACTCTTTGGCAGTTGAAGGGGATACTTTGTGCTACACCTCATTCTACTGGTTACTATGCCCTTGTTCTAGTTACTTTTACTACCTAGGAAGGAATCTGGCTGTTGTCTAAGTATTATTTTTGAAAAAAGAGAAGTACCTCCAGAAATCACCCAAGATTTCTCCTTTGTTTATGAACATCATCTCTGAAAAAAGAGAGATGGATGGTGTTGTCCTACCCCTAAGTGTTATTTTTTGCTTATATATATAGTATATAGTGCCTCATATTTATAGGGAACCTCCCCTTGATGAGAGGAGATATTTGTCCCCTTTTGATGTGATAAACCTACACATCTGGTTGACCAATCTCTTTATGTTGTGGTTGAAATCACCTATTTTTCTCATCAATTAGCTGGTGACAAAATATTCACCCAACAATTTTTGGTGACTCCACTAAGGACACAACAATTTTGCACAATTTGAAGCCTCTAGCTTCAAATTGAAGCATCACCTATGTCTTATCCATTATCATTATAGCCTTATCCATTTCCATTATATAGCCTTATCCATACTCTAATAGCTGGGGAAGAATGTGTAATTTGAAGCCTCAAGTTTCAAATTGAAGTAATTTCAGTTCTTTTCCTTTTTTATTCTACAATCTAGGAGCTCCATGGTATATGAGAAACAAGAGATCCAAAGGTATTGTTGACCCTATTTTGAGTTGGTGTAGTAGAGAAATTTTTATTTGATTCCTCCACAACTTCACCTTCAATGAACTAGGAGTCTTCCTCCTACCAACACTAGGTCACCAACACAAGGCAAAGCTTCTGTCTCCTCTACTAGCAGATATTTTCCCGTACATACACCACCAAGATTTGTTATCCCCCCTTTCCATAATCATACAATGGTAGCTCAAGGCCCCTGGGGTAACTCTTTTGGGCCACTCAATCTTACTCCACCTCTACATGAGTTACCACATAGTTCAAGGAAGAATTTTCCCAAATTATTTGATGATGGGAGAGTTCATCCTGATGAACATATTATAGCCTTCAGCATAGCCTGTGGCATGATAGGTGTGAAATATGAAGACATAGTAGTCAGGCTATTTGTGGAAACATTGCAAGGCGCTACTGTAGATTGGTTCTACCATCTACAGGCTCGATCAGTGACTGATTGAGACACTCTCAAATCCAAATTCAAAGCAAGGTTCAAGCCTACAGAAGATGCACATGCCCTACTAGCCCAACTCACATAGATGAAGAAGGAGCCTCATGAGCCTATGAGGGATTTCATATCAAAGTTTGACAAGCTGAGGAACAATATTCCTACAATTATTTAGCCAATCGCTGAGAATCTCAAATGCTTCTTCATAAATTATTAGCTTCCAAAAGTGAGTTTTTTGCTGAGATGGGCTGGCCACATAGACCTTATTGCTGCTCAAGATTTGGCCACTGAGGTGGAAGATGGTCTCATCTTGGTGGGGAAGATAAGGAGAGATCCTAACAAAGGTAAATCTTCTTCATCCTCTGAATATCCATCTATAGGCACCACTGATCAAATGGTGTAAAAGCTGGCAAATGAACAGCTAGCCTTGAAAAGACAAATGGCCCAAAGTATGTCTACTCCTCCTTATCAGGATATGCCAAGGATGACATTTCAGAACTAATCATATCAAGGCAATGCTACCTAAAGTCAAGGGTAGACAAATCATCTTCCTCCCCCATAGGGGAAACTTGCCATTGAGGCAGATCCAACCAACTCAGCAATTGGATATCTCAAAATAGAATCTGATTTTTCCTTCTAGCCTGAGTTGAACCCAAAAGATGATGCTGATCTCTTTGTGACATACCAAGAAGAATCAGTTGGCAACTCCAACATTGGTTTCTTGAATTACCAGGATGAACCCAGAAGTAAAGGTAAAGCATTTGATGGATCATACGCTATATTCACCTGATCCCAGAACCAGTCAGCCTAGCAAGCTAACAAGAAAAAAATAGAGGAGCGATCTCAACCAACAATTTCAATTTCTAAGCAAGGAACTTCTCTACCTTTCTAGCCAAAGGACCTAGTGAGTAATAAAAAAGTAAGTACCTCAAGTACACCTTTACCTTCAACTTTAATTTCAAAAATCAGTACCCCCCTAAAAACTAGAAGGATGAATTGCCTTCCCCTATTCCTAATTCATTTCAGACATTTGACATAATCGACCATGTCAAGAAAACCAAAATTTAAATGTTTGAATTTGAATTCCTACAACCCAACCCTGAGTAGTTAGATAAGTTAGTTCAATGTGTGAAGGATAAAGCCATCTCTGCAGGACAAGAAATTCTAAAAGTAACTCCTTGTCCCCCCAAGAACACATCCACCTAGAATAACCTTGTCATTTCTCCTCCAACTACCCCTATAAAAATAGAATCATTTTATGTTTCCTTACTGATAATTGGACACCAGCTGAACAACTGCATAATAGACTCAGGTGCATCTGACAATGTCATGCCTACCAACGTGGTAGAATCTCTTGGACTCACATTGACCAAGACATTTAAGAGACGCATCTCCATAGAGAAAAAACAAGTGTCACTATTAAGACAAATCAAGGATGCCCAATATACATTTGCCACCTTTCTAGAAAAGAGAATCAAGATGACAGTCTTGGTGGCTGACGTCCTAGCCTCATACGACATCCTTCTTGGATGAAATTTATGCAAGGATGTTGGAGGATAATTGAGCATGGACCTGTCTGAGGTGAGGATCCCTATCAAAGGTGTCATGAAGAAGGTACTCCTTGAAAAGGAGGTAAAATATGTTGTCACTCAGACATCAGTGCCTGAAGCTCAAATTTTGTTTGAGTCTTTAAGAATGGGTAACTTTTTCCTATCTATAGAGGATGTTTATGTTTTAGCAGATGAAAGTCCTATAGGTGGCGATCTAGGAATTGATTTAGATGAGACAGTAGAAGAATTAATAAAGCAAAACATAGGTGCAGAAGGACCCTCCCCTCCAAATAAAGGAAAATTTGAGAAAGGAGCAGTTTCTAATAAAGTCTAGATTCTAGAATTTAATGGTAGCTATTTTTCTACTGGCTTAAGAGCTAGGATTGTGTTGATATCTCCTCAATGAGATATTTTTCCTCCTTTATACAAGTTATAGTTCAGTAACACCAACAACACTACTGAATATGAATCTCTATTACTTAAGTTGAAAGTAGCCTAGGATAGAGGTGTCAAGCTTCTTCATGCCAAAGGAGATGTTGAACTGGTGGTTTGTCAGGTGAGGAACCTACATCAAACCAAGAAAAAAAATTGTGACATTATCACAATCTGGTATGGGATCAAATTAGAAGTTTAAAGCTTTCAATATTTTTATAGTAACCAAAGAGCCTCATAATCATGAAAATTCATTAGCTATCCCTACAACCTTCATGGTTCTTCACCCCAATTTCAAAGATGATAGGTACACTATCAAATTGGTCTTTCAACCAAGTGTGTCCGATAAAGCTAACCATTGACAGGTGTTTGATGCTGACAATCAAATCATGTACTTCACTAGACCAAAAGAGCAACAAGCTATGGTAGTGGACCACACTGCTGCATGCCAAAGTCAAAAAAATAAACTCTTCACCAAGAGAGAAAAGATTTATGGTTTTTAGATTGGAGACCATGTCTTGCCATGGGGCAAGAAGAGAGAACCAAAAGGGGTGCACAAAAAATGTGATTCCTAGTGGAGAGTTCCATTCACCCATCACTGATTCTAGGGAGAAAATGGTTTCTTGCTGGTTTATCAAGATATAATGCTATTTTCATTGTCTCACAGTGGGCGGCATCTAAAGCACTTCAATCCTTGAAGTATCAGGTGACATCAATTGTACATATGTCTATTTGTATAGTCTCTAGTTCTATTTTGTGCTTTCATTTTCATTTTTGGTGCCTTTATTTTTTGGGTAGCATGACTCCATATCCAAATGGCACACTTAAAAGCACTAGAGATTATAGATTCTACTCCCTTTGATTGTTTTTACAATAGATGGAAGTTCCTCAACTGGAGCTAGCTATTGTTCCCAAAATTTGTTACTCATTTTTTGGAACAACATATAAAATATTTTGGTCCCATGCCACTGTAGCATCTCATAATAGCTACCATCTGTAGTAAGAGTCAAGAGAAACAAGCCTATAGATTCCATAGAACTAAGCCTATAAAGTCTATAAAAACAAGCCTGCAGAGTCCATAGAAGTAAGCCAGTAGAGTCTATAGAAATCAGCGTGTAGAGTCTGTAGTTCTGCTGGATGGAGAACAAAATGGTTGCACCTTCAATATTCATTGGAGATATTCACTTGAAACAATGTTTATTCCATTACTAGAGTATTTACTTTTTCAGCTAAGGGACTCGTAGGTTCAACAAGTTCAATGACTTCAACAGGAGAGCTCTCACAAAGGAACAAGTTCCCAACACTTAGGCAATTTCAAGGTTGGTTCAACACCAAGGTTCAACCAAAATATCCATCAAAAAGATTCAAACAAAGAATTAAACCATTGAACCTTGCTTTCAAAGTTCAAAAGTTCAAAAAGAGTTAAGCGCTCAACAAGTTCAAAGAAGTTGAACCGCTTTGAAAAGTTCAAGCGGCTTTAAAAGACTTAAAAAGAAGACTTTGAAGAAGAAAGATTGAACCATTGAACTGTTGAACCTTGAACCAAAAGAGTTCAAAGTTTAAAGGTTTAATGAGTTCAATAAAGTTTGAGAGACTTAGAAGAACAATGGATTCGAAGAAGAAAGAATAAACCATTGAACCGTTGAACCTTGAACCAAAAGAGTTCAAAGGTTCAATGAGTTAAATAAAAAAGAAAAAGATCCAAAAAGTTTGAAGGACCAAAAGATTTAAAGAAAGAGAATGAACCATTGAACCTTGAACCAAAATGGTTCAAAGCTTAAAGGTTTAAAGGGTTTAAAGTGGTTCAAGCGACCAGTGACGTCCCCATGGATGTCAAATTCAAAAGTCATGAAAAAATTGTTGATTTTCACATGTGGCATGAAACCTGAAAACAAACTCAACGACCGGCCAAAGAAGAAGCTAAAGGAGCCAATAGAAAGTGAGAAGATATCCCAAGAGCTCAGATCACCAAGAAAAGGACAAAATATAACAAGACGTGGTGAGGAAAGAGAGAATGATGCAGAAAGACTAGAAATATATGCACAAAAGTTATTTCAGTAGGTGACATAGTCCACCAGGTGGACATCAGAGAGTGCCATCACTCAAAGACATGGCCTATTTTTCTCCATTGAGTAAAGGTGAAGTGGACAACTGTGCACATATCAGGATAAGGACCAAGTGGCTCATACTTCAAAAGGAGACATTTGGGATGAATTGACATGCCACAGTTAAGGCTGATGCCTTGTTCCAGTATGGCCCCTTTACAAAACTAAAAATGCATTCAAGGCATTGAATGTAGCATGAGCCATTTTATGAAACAAAGCACCCAAGTCTTTCTTGTAGCACTATATATTGTAATTTCTTATTTTATGCAAAGGAGATCTCTCTGTTATCAAAAGCAAAACTTTGCCCAAATTGAAAGGCATTTATCGAGACTTTGAGCTCAAATTGTTAATCATATTTTGTTATATGAATGAGAAAGCAAGTTACTTTCAGACTTTATGCTATAATAACCTATGTTATTTAGGGAATTGTTCTTATGTCTATTTCCTAGATGCAGTCTTGCTCATTTAATTAAATAAGTAGAACAAGTGGAAGTAATCTGAAAGGTGTCCTGAAGTTGACTATGGAGAGACTTTGTGCTGCCATAATTGTCTTTAGCATGTTTGTTTTTTTGTTTCTATGTAAAGGACCTTGGGATGACTTTGTGCCCTCATTGTCCTTTGTATTTCAATCTTTGGCATTTGAGGGGGAGACTTTGTGCTACACCTCATTCTGCTGGTTACTACTTTCCTTTTCTAGTTACTTTTACTACCCAGGAAGGAATCTAGCTGTTGATTGAGTATTACAACTGAAAAAAGAGAAGTACCTCCAACAATCACCCAAAATTTCTCCTTTGCCTGTGAACATCATCTTTGAAAAAAGAGAGATGGATGGTGTTGTCCTACCCCTAAGTGTTATTTTCTACTTACATATATAGTATATAACACCTCATATTTATAGGGAACCTCCCTTTGATGAGAGGAGAGATTTGTCCCCTTTTGATGTGGTAAACCTGTACATTTGGCTGACCAATCTTCTTATGTTATGGTTGAAATCACCTATTTTTGCTCATCAATTAGCTGGTGACAAAATATTCACCCAACAAAATTATCAACCCTAAATATTATTGAATGTTTCCATATAATTAAATAATAATATTCATAGCTTCACAACAATATGCATGTCTATTAACCCTATGCATCTACTTTACAAAATTCCATTACCACAATGATTTCCATGCTAGGTTTGCTTAAAAAAAAGTCATTTAACATAACATCCATATGACAAGGTGGCCATAGTATATGACTTATTAATAAGACTATTTAACAAAGATTAGATAACCATTAAGATGTCTAATTAATTGTTCTCTATTTATAAAGGCTGGTTCAAAAATAATTTGATGGAAGCCTAGGCGATCTTGGAGGTGGTACAACATTGTTTCCGTCTTGGCTGGCCTAGAATTATATGTGAGTTGGATTCGCAAGTTGTGGTTAACCTATTAAATAGTCAGAAGTTAGATAATGTTGATTGGCAGCTGGCTGGGATGGCTCAACAGACACTTCAGTTGTGCTCAGACTTAGAATATGTTATTTTTAAGAATATCCCCCGTGAATGGAATGGTGTTGCTGACCTTCTTGCTAAATGGGCCTCTGAGCAAGGCCCGGGTTGGAATATCTCTGACCAAAGGATGATGCCTTTGGATTTATCTCAGAAACTGGTCCAATTGATTGACCAAGAGAAACAATTGTAATTCCTTTGTCTGGTTTGCTTTAATAAATTTTTACCCTTTTAGTTAAAAAAAAAGATGTCTAATTAATTGTTAAACAATGATATTACCCAAATCTCTTTACATGATAATATATTTATTGACTAAGAATAAAATATTTGATAATCATCATTAGTCAATAATGTTATATTTATTACCATGCCAACTAATGTCCTCCATCATAGTTAACAAATAACTATTATTTACTAATGACTTAATACTAGTTATTTAACTATTAAAATGATAATAATAATCATCTAAGTCATCAATAATAACTTATCAACCCATTCAATCATAGTATTAAAAACCAAACAAAACCATGTTTATTACTCACCCAGATATATCCCAAAATAGTAGTAAGTCACAAAATACAAGTACAAAATTACTCCTACATTAAATCAATAATGCCAATAACCAATAATCCAACCATACAAGTGAAATCAACAAGATCATCAAGCAGAAAACAAGATCACATTGTGCATATATATCATAAATTAAAGACATATTACTAATATCACAAGACAAAAAATTAGCACTCATATGTGATGTTGCATAGGTATCTAGCTTTCTTTTTGTCATCCCCCAACATCTCAATCTATGTCACCCTCTCTGATGATGTTGTCCCTCCATCATGCTTTAAGGGATGAATCTCTCTTGCATCAAACTCATGACAAGAAGGTAGTTATCCATAACATCATGATATATATCCATAAAATACTACTGTGAAAACTAACAAAATGATCATAATGTAAAGAATATATGAGTGCATTTAACTCATAGAAATATAATCTTGTAATCTAAACAACATACAACTATCCCATAATAACATGACTTACAATTTATTCAAATAGTCAATAATCAATTTAACAACCATAATAATCCATGAATAATCAAGTAAATTATCTTAGTGAGAAATTGGGACCTGACAATATATACTCAAAAAAGGGTTTCTGAAAGCTTCAGTACTTAATTTTAGTTTAAGAAAACACCCAACCATGACTTGACTGGGATTGAAAAATTATAACTCGATATAATAAATAATAAAACCAGTACTTAGTAATTAAGAGAAAAGGCTTAAAATATATTTAATAATTATAAGCTTAATAACCTCAAATATATAGTCATATTTGACTCAAGTTAAGACTTATACCATGTACTTAGTTTATAGTATCCTAATTGGTTCAACATTAAAATACGGAGCAATACTCTATAGGGTCTAAATGCTTTCAAACAACTAAATAAATAGTATACCTGGTCAATAATTTTTTTTAGGGTTTTCAAATTTGAAACAAATATAAGCACATAATTTTTTTGAGGTATTTCATATAATATGGTAAATAACACAAATCCCAACCCATTCATTCGTAGGGTTTTTTGGGTTATATGTTTGGTTATGTGGATGGTTGAGCCATCCATAGGGTCAAACATTTATCCCATCTAATAATTTCATTAAACTAAAACTATCTAAAAACCTTTAATAAAATATTTACTAGTATTCCATTATGAATGTAAATACAACACCAACCTAGTAAATGAAGTTGACTATGCCAAAATTTCATATTGCTTCTTCATCCAGCTCAAACCGCTTCTTTATTTTCTACTTGTCATGTTGTGTGTACTTGTCTAAGCCTCATTCACATCCTTTTAACCTCATGCATATTACCAAAATTCCCCATTATTTTTTGCCATAGTAATGACTCAATCGATGCATGATAAAACAATAACAAAACTAATAGTCACCCCATAATTCCTCATGCAAAAATCCTCAAATAGAATGATGGTTTTACTAATTACTGGTTAACCCAAGTTAATGACTGCTTTAACCCTAATCTCTCAAACTTTCCCATAATTAATAATAAAATAATACCTTAAACTTTATATATGATAACATGAATTATTCAAACCTTCTAAATTATAGTTAATATCAATGAGTTTGACCCTTCTATATTGACTTAACAAAATTCATCAAACTATTAACAAAAGTTAGCCTGATCATTGATAGTCAGGTCCTCACCTCCTCAACTTCTTAACACATCAACCAGTTGTGTTTGAGATAATGAGGCACAATTTAATATGCTCACCTTATGCAGTTTTAAAAAACTTCTAATCATCATGATTAACAACCTCACCCTTTAGGGAACCTTCCATCCTCCATCTCTCTTTTCCTATAAAAGGAGGGGAGTGGGAGGTGAAAAATGATCCATGTTCAAGTTATCAAATCTTCTTGCACACAGGTATTTCAAGTTCTTCAACATCTAATCTTTCTTTAGCAACTCAGAATCAGAAAATGAGACCTAAACCTTTGTCAAATTATTTTTGAGTCCAAAGTACTGTTACTCTAGAAAAATTGCCTCAGCCTTCCACCATTAACCATCTAGCAAGCTGCAAGTATAGTTACTTATTCTTTGTTTTATTTGGGTTTCTAACCTCCCTAACTTGATTAGACCTATATGTACCTTGTTCCCTATCTATTAGATCCTCAACAAAACCTCTATCTAACTAATAGCCCATTCAAAAATCCACAAGCAACTATCGATGGTTACCTAACTACCAATGGTTATCCCTAACTATCGATGGTTACCCAACCACTGATAGTCATCTCAACTACTGAAAATTTAGCCAACCACCAATAGTCACTATGGAAAAAAATAACAATAAGTTAATCTCGGCCCCTTACCCCCAACCAAATCTAACTTTTTGTGTTCCTACTTAGTCACATACCCTTTTCTAATTTTTTAAACTTAACTTCACCCACCTTAGCATAAGTATTGACCCACTTTTTCTATATTTTGTCATTTTCTTTAACAAGCATTCTAATTTATTCTTATATTTCATTTCATTTATCTTATGCAAGTACTTTAATTTATCATTTCCAAATTGATTGTTATCAATAGTGGATTGATAGCCTCCTAGAAAGCGTATGTTTCTTATATCGAGCTCATGCTAGGCAGTCCACTTAATTATCTTGCTAACAACCCCATTTTGTTAGTGTGTTCTTATTTACAAGTTATTCCTTCCTAACCAAAGAGGAGTTCTCCATCATCATTTAGATTATGCACACATCACCAAGCAGGTATTTCTAACACACCCTTATTACTAGTTTCTTATCTTTTTCTAAAATTAAGAAATGAACAAAAATTAAGAGAAACACTTATTAACCCAAGTCAACAACTACTTCAACCCTAATCTCTCAAACTTTCTCATAATTAACATTAAAATAATCCCTTAAACTTTATGTATGATAACATGACTTATTCAAACCTTCTAAACTATAGTTAATATCAATTCATTTGACCCTTCTATATTAACTTAATAAAAGTCATCCAAATATTAACATGAATCAACATAATGATGTTAACAATAATCACTAAATAATGCTACCATTGACATTGACTAGCATAGGATTATGAACATTGCCTAAGCACAAAGGTTTTATAATAATAATTAGTCAATAACGTTAACATCATAATGTCCATGAAATTATTATAAACAATAATAATCTCTAAGTATTAGGTGTATCAATAGATATCCCAATAGCAATATGGACTTTAGTAGAGAATTATTGTTTAGTTAATAAACAATTAACTCATTTGCTAAACATAGAGACCATGCTATGTATAATTAACTTGACACACCAAAATCAAGAAAAGTAATAAAATCTCATCTACCACTATAGAAAAGCATATAAAAAAAAACACTATCATCTTTACTTAATTCAATCCAAGACAATCACAAGTAATGTTAATAACATAAACAGATTCACTATTCATTAACACAACATCTTAATCTAGAAAGAGTGAAATCACACAACTAGATGTACATAAGCATCAAACATAAATCAAGATCATAGTAGACATATATAAGCAATCAAATACATGTTAAATCTATCTAAAACAAACACTAATAAAAAAATATTAATCTACTTATGGTGTGTGTGTGGGTTTCTAGCCTTTCCCTCTATCATCCCCCAATGCCTCCATCTATGCTAACCTCTCCAATGATGCCCTCCCTCCACCACACTCTAAGGGATAGATCTATCCTACATCCACCTTAAAAAAATAAAGATAGTTAACCTAAAACATATATAATCTATAAATATTATTGTAATAACTAACAAACATGATTACCATGTATAAAATATAAAGGTACAACTAACTCCATAGCTAAATCAATCATGTAAATTAAGTAACATATAACTACCCATAATCAACATATGACATCAAGCTTAACTAAAAATTAGTTAGTTAAATAATAACCATAAAAAACCATGAATCAATAGGTTATTAGGATTAGAGATAAATAAGGATGTGGCATCCTTCCCCCTAAAGCTGGGGATCATCCTGATGACACTTATTCAAACATAAGTTTTGAATTTAAAATATTATTTAGTAGAAAATAAAACAATATGAAGCAACATATCAAGTACACAAATATGGAAACAACTTATAAAACTCATCACAATCCTCCCAAGTGGCACTATTTTTAGAATATTGGTCCCACTAAACCTTGTACTGTGACACTTCTCTATTATGAAAACTAAGTTTACAAGTGTCAAGTATTTTAATTGGTTCTACCATGACCACCTTGAGATCCAAAACCTATAAATCATTCCAATCCAACACATGTGAATGATCACCAACATGCTTTTTACGATAAGACACATGGAAGACATTATGTAAAAGAGTTAGATCTAGTGGTAATGCAATCCTCTATGCTACAATATTGACCACTTTCAAAACCTTGAAGGTTCCTACATATCTAGGTGTAAGTTTAATTATCTTCCCAAGCTTAATCAATATTTTTTTAGTCTTAACCCACATAAATACTTTATCACCTACAAAAAACTACCTTGTTGTTCTCTTCAGATCAACATAACTTTTCTATTTGTCATTGGATGTGATTAACCTCTTCTTTATTTTCTTGACTTGCTCTTCCATTTTTCCAAGCATCTCAGGTCCAAAGACTACCATGTCTTCTAACCTATCCTAATTATTGGTGTTATACACCTCCTTCCATATAATGCTTCAAATAGAGCCATCTTTAATGCTAATTAGTATGATTTTTTGTAATTAAATTAAACCAATGGAGGGTACTCTTCCCACTTGTATTATTAATTTATATAATACATACGAAGGAGATCTTCTAAAACTTGGTTAACTTGGTCTGTCTATCCATCAGTTTCAAGGTGATAAGGAGTGCTAAAATTCAATTGCATACCCAGAGCTAAATTCAAAGTCAAATAAAATCTATAATTCATTCTCAAATATCAATCTAAAATGATCTTTTATGTAAATCCATGCAATTGATACACCTCTTTCATGAATATCTTTGCAAGCATAGGTGCATCATCTGTCAAGTTGCCTAGTATGAAGTGAGCTACCTCAGTTAGTTTGTCATCTATAACCAAGATCATATCATGTCAGTTATATGATAATAGTAACCCTTGGATAAAGTCCATGATAATCACCTACCACTTCCATTCCAATATATCATGAAGATATAATAATCCTACTAAATGCACATGTTGAAATTTCACATGCTGACATTCTAAACAATGAGACACAAAATTTGTTGCATCTTTTTTAATTCCTTTCCCAAAATAAAGAGTATTAGCTCAATCATGATCTTGGTTATACTAATATGTCCTAGATATGGGGCATTGTGAAATTTACTTATCATCATGCTCATCATATTCTCTCTATCAAGCACATACATCCTACCATTATACTTCAAAATACCATCACTCTTTATTTTGAATCTTTTATACCTAAGATTTTACACATTTTATGACAATGATTTCTTTCCCTAATCATATAATTCATCTTCTAATAATAATATGATTACCTGATAACAAAAAATGCTATTGATAGTAGCCACAACTGCTATGTGCCTTGTATGACTTAGATCATTATCAATTCTATTCTCCTTACCCTTGATATAGTTAATATCAAAATCATAATCAAATAGAAATTCTAACCATCTTCTCTGATGTGCATTCAAGTTTGGTTGGGTGAAGATATGCTTGAGTCTTAGGTTGTCAATATTGAGCTAAAATAGTTTTCCTAATAAATAATGCCTCCAAGCTTGTAAGGCATGCACTATTTCAGTAAGTTCCAGATCATGAGGGGCATAATTCACCTCGTATGGTTTAAATTTTTTGGATACTATGCTACAACTGAACCATCCTGCATAAGAACTCCTCCAAGTCTATCCCCTAATGATTTTTTGATCACTAAGAATTGAATATTAGAATTAGGAACTCTTATCATTGGTGCCATATTAATCCTCCTTTTTAGCTCTTGAAAGTCTTTCTCAAACTTGTCTTACCAGATAAAACTCTAATTCTTTTATTGAAGTGAGGTAATTGGATTAGCTATCTTTGATAAATTTATAAAAAAAATCTTATAATAGCCTATTAATCCCATGAAACTTCTTACTTCATGCACATTATTAGGTTCTATCCATTCCATTGTGATTCTTATCTTCGTTAGATCCACTAAAATTCCATTTTTGGAGAGAATATGTGTCATATATTGCACTTTCTTTTAGAAAAATGCACACTTGGACAGTTTTGAAAAACTAGTTCTAGATGATAAAGATGTTATTCCTCATCCTTAAAATATATGAGGATGTCATCTATAAATACCAACATAAAATGATCTATAAAATCCCTAAACATATTGATCGTGAGATTCATAAATACTATTAGAGCATTTATCAACCTGAAAGGTAACACTGTGAACTCGTAGTGTCCATATCAAGTTTTGAACATTGTTGTCAGAATATCCTCATCTCAAATTCTCAGTTGATGATACCCTTCTCAAATATCAATCTTAGAAAATATGGTTACCCCTTACATTTGATCAAAGAGACCATCAATACGAGGCAATGTATATTTATTCTTGAATGTCTCCTTATTTAACATCCTATAATCAATACACAGGTGAAGAGTACTCTCCTTATTCTTGATGAAGACTATTGGTGCACCCCATGGTGACACACTTAGTCAAATCTACCATTTTGATAACAAATCCTAAAGTTGAGCCTTCAACTCAACCAATTTGGTAGTTTTCATCTTCTACGATATCTTAGACTATGGTTTTGATCTAGATATGATGGAAATTGAGAAAACAAACTCATGTTTGGGTGGTAATCCAAGTAATTCCTCTAGAAACACATCCTAAAAGTTCCTTATAAAATTACAATCCTTAATGGATGGTTCCTTAGATTCTTCCCTCTCATTTATATTAACAATAAATTCTTGACATCCCTTTCTCTGATCCTTTTTGAGTTGAATTGTATAAATATGCCTAAGCTTCAACTCTCTTTTCTCACCCTAAAGTTGTGTCTAATTTCTAAAATAATCTTAACACTCAACCTCATTTATATAACAATAAATCTTAGCTTTATGCTCCATAATCAGACTCTTAGGATCACATCATATGACCCTAATGGTGTAGCATACATATCCACTACTATAGTGAATCCAGGCAACCTAATCACAACTTCTACTAGATATTTGTCAAGGTTGACATTTGAATCATTCATATACTATACTAACCATACATTTTCCATAATTATATATTTTATATACAACTTACTAAGCATTCTAGGAGAAATAAAATATTTTGTATCCCTTATGTCAATCAAAGTAGAAATTGGATGATCAAACAAAATACCTAACAGTTCAATGGAAAAAGCTTGAAACTCAACTTGATAATTGTCAATAAATGCATAAATCCATTATTGAAAAGTTCCCTATTAATAAGTATAATCTTTGTTATTTGACTTGTCCTAAGTACACTCTCAAGCATAATGGTCACCCCCAAAAATGAATCAACCTCTAGGTGGTCCTTTCTTGTTAGACTATTAGTTTCTTTTAAAACCTCCCTTGAGACCATTATCAGGTTTCTTATTCCCTGATCCACTATTGAACTTAGCATTCTAGTTCTTGAATTAGCCCTTAGAATATCCACTCTTCTACTTCTAATTCTTCATTTTGAAATTTAGTTTAGAACTTCTAAACTTTTTATTGAACTTATCTCTGATTTGGGTAAGAAATTTCAGCTTTTGCTCCTACTTTATTGCCTTCTCAAAGACCTGATCCATGGTAGATGTCCTATGTACATCCACTTCACAACTAGTTTGGGGTTTTAATCCCATGATGAATTTATTGATCCTTAACCTTTCACCCACCTAATACTAAGGTACATACTTTAGGAACATGGTGAATTGCTCCCAATATTCATTCATAAAAAGGTCTCCTTGATTAAGATTATTAAAATATATAAGCTTCTAATAAAAATATAGTTGAAGAAGCCATCATGACCTAAATAGTGTCATAAACTATTCCCAAGTGGTGGTGGTGGTGGTAGAGTTGAGGCTCATCTCAATCTTTTTTTTTGCCCACCAAGTTGTTACTTCACTAACAAGCTGATATGCTTTCTATAATAATTTGGTGACTTTAGATTAATCTTGAATCTCAAAATATTTCTTCATCTTTGTCATCCATTCTTTAGCTCTATTTCCCAAAATAGTTCTATCAAAGTTGGGTGGATTCACCTTTTTCATATCTAATGCCAATTCTACAGCTACTCGAGCTCTTACAACTTGTGACACTTCCTCATGTCTCTACTTTTGATGAATTTATTTCTCAAGATGATTTTCATATTCTTTTTTAAGGTTATCCTCAACATGCCCATGCACTTCTTGCTCTAGGGATATGATTTGGTCCCTAGTTTCTTGCATGGTTGTAATAATCTGATCCAACTCCATAGCTTACTCAATGGTGAACTAATTTCAATCAACGAGAGGATTGGTATTTGAATTATCCTCACCTCCTAGTCTAGCATGCACCATTCTTATTCCTAATTAAAATGAGAATAAGTTTACATTAACAAATACATTAAGTCCTAGATTTTGATTCTCTACTCTGATATCATAATGTAACAATCCCATTGGGTTTTACTAGAATAGATTAATTTAAAAATATATATTAATTACACAAATTTATCTAACAAATATTATCACAATGAAACCTACAAAATATTTAACTAAATGTATTATTTTTAGTTAACCTTAAAAAGGGTCTATACCTTATGATCACCATAATAATAATACATCAAAACAGGTACCATGTTGAATATACAAATAAAGATTGCATTTAATTAAAAAAGTAATATTACATATTCAACCATGGTTGATACAACATTACAATCATTATTGTGAATGTTCATATGAATAAAAAGTACAATTTATAAAAATAATAAATGTCTCAATAATAATACAAATCTCCATGTATAATTAGTTTCAATGAAATTGAAGTATCCATCAATAATTTCAAGTGTAGTCTCTAGTGTAGTACTGTTATGGGAGGAAGAGCATTATCTGAGCGATTTTATACATCAACAATGGATCATCGATACCTCGTAATATCTCATAATAAGGGAATCACCCTCCCTTCATGGATGGGTAGATAATGATGATGCAAGAATCTATAGTGACAAACTAAAACATGTGTGCTATAAGATAACTAATACATGATGTATACCATAAATAAATCTATTCTAACATGATATCATACACAAACATGTAAACTATATCAAACACATGAAATAACAATGTTTATATATAAACATTATTTTGGCCAAAGTTTTCATATAATTATTGATCTCTAGGATCAATAAATTTCATACACACCACTCAATCAGATTACACCTCATCTACGTATTAGTGGCACTATTTAAGTGAGTGGCCTTTATCACACTACTTATTAAGGGTCATTAATGTGATATTTGGTTATATATATAATAATATAAAAACTAATAGATTCAACAAGAATTCCCTAATAGAAAATGTAAAATGTGTTAATTACATAAATATCAAAAACATACATTTAGTCCATCAAGTGTAATGCAATGAATCTTAATTCATATAATTTATTATATAATAATAAATAGATTTCATAAATAGTCCTCAATAGAATCATATCATCGGGTAAGAAACATACCTAGACATCAAGTTACCAATTAATAATATGTAACTCTAAATGCTATTTCATCCACTGAATAACATTAATTAACAACTTATTTTTTTGTTCCATATTTCACAAATATCACAATAAGCTAATCATATAAAAACATAATATGATCTATATTTAATATTTTAGATACCGTATATTTAATTCTTCAACAAAAAATTAAACATATAACAAATCACCTGTAATACTTTGCTACAAATGTAACAATGTTTATTTCATCTAAATAATGCATAATTGAATGTTTCATCAAAATATTCAAACATATTCATAATTCAGCCATGATAACTAAATACACCCATATCTATTGGTTTAATTATGTAATGTTTATTAATTATGTGTGTGTGTCTCTCTCTCTCTCTCTCTCTCTATATATATATATATATATATATATATATATATATATATTGTGTGTGTGTGTGGGTGGTATATATGTTAGATTTGTACTGATATCAACAAATTGTGTATATCGTATATATACAACTATCAATAACTCAACTATGTATATAACTAATTGAGTCAACTGCTAGTATAAAAAGGCATAGTTCACATTATACTCTAATTAGACAAATCATCCATCCATAAATTAGAGTATTCCATACATTATAATTCAGAGTTAATCAATATCATTGATTATTCACAATATAAAGTAACTCATATAAAAGTACTTCAACTATTTATAATAAGTTTTGCCTAGTTGGTATAACAAAATATATAAAGTTATATTTTCAAACCCAGCCAACTATATTTCACCATTGTCATTATTTTGGAAGACATGGTTCATTTAATTTGCAAACCTAGTTGATGTATTTAAACTCTTAGTTATTATATAAACTAATTTGAGTGTATATACACAATGATCTCTAAAATAATCCAAAATTCACATAATAATTTATACACACACATATACAACTCATCCAACTGAGTCTATATCGTATTTACCATATATATACATATATTCATTCTCAACCATATCCTTATTAAGGTATATTTAAACACATAAATAATAAATTATATACCTTATAATTTTATGGCTTTGCAAGAAAAGTTCCAAGTTGAATATAAGTATGCATGTTATAGGATTTGCTCCATGGTATATATATAGTTTTCTCATTTCTAATAAATGAAACCCAACAATATGACTATAGTAAAATACTAGTCAACTTCCAATATATGTTTCACTCTTCAAATGATTTACAGACTTATGTAGACTAATGTCATAACCATAATTGGATTTTTAAAAAATACATCAATATGTATATACCACAGGCCATTTAAGTCCTCTAGCTTTTATATACATATCCTTATATATGTATATTTTTTGAATAAATCATATTAAAGAAACAAAACCCTACAAATTTATATATACTTAGAAAAGGGTTTCTAAAAGCTTTAATACTTAATTTTTGATTTAATAAAACACCCATTTTTGCCTTAATCGAGATTGAAAAATTATAACCCGATATAATAAAAAATAAAACCACTACCTTGTAATTAGGATAAAAGGCTTAAACTATCTTTAACACTTATAAGTTCAAGACCCTCAAATATACAACCATACCCAATTCGGTTTAAGACTTATACCATGTATTTATGTTTATAGTATCCTAACTAGTTCAACATTAGAGATTATTATTGTTTATAATAATTTCATGGACATTATGATGCTAATGTTATTGGTTAATGATTATTATAAAACCTTTGTGCTTAAGAAATGTTCATAATCCTATGCTAGTTAATGTCAATGATAAAATTATTTAGTGATTATTGTTAACATAATTATGTTCTTTAATGTTAATAGTTGGATGACTTTTAATAAGTTGATATATAAGGGTCAAACACATTGATATTAACTATAGTTTTGAAGGTTTGAATAAGCCATGTTATCATGCATAAATTTTAAGGGATTATTTTATTGTTAATTATGAGAAGGTTTGATATATTAGGGTTAAAGTGGTCATTGATTTGGGTTAATAATCAATTAGCATAACCATCATTTTGCTTTAGTATTTTTGCATAAGGAATTATGGGGTGACTATTAGTGTTTTATCATGCATCAACTGAGTCATTACTATGAAAAAAAGAATGGGGAATTATGGAACATTCATGAGGTTAAAAGGAGGTGAAGGAAGCTTAGATAGGTATACATGGCATGATAGGCAAAAAAGAAGAAGGGGTTTGGGCTGGAGAAAGAAGCAATACAAAATTTCAGCATAGTCGACTTCATTTACTAAGTTGGTGTTATATTTATATTCATAGTGGAATACTAGTAAATATTTTATTAAGGGTTTTGAGATAGTTTTAATTTAATGAAACTATTATATGGGCTATATGTTTAGCCCTGTGGATGGTTCAACCATTTGCAAAATTGAACATATAACCCACAAACCCTAAGAATGAATGGGTTGGGATTTGTGTTCTTTGCCATATTATATGAAATAACTCAAAATAATTTTGTACAAATATTTGTCTCAAATTCAAAAACCCTAAGAAAATTGTTGAAATATTGAGCAAGAATCTAGAGTCTTCAGGGTCTAAATGATTTCAAATAACTAAAAAAATTGTATACCCTGTCAAAAATTTTCCTTAGGGTTTTCAAATTTGAAACAAATATAAGCACATAATTGTTTTGAGGAATTTCATATAATATGGTAAAGAACACAAATCTCGTAGGGTTTCTAGCTTATATGTTCAATTATGTGGATGGTCGAGCCATTCACAAGGCCGAACATTTAGCTCGTCTAATAATTTCATTAAAATGAAACTATCTAAAAACCCTTAATAAAATTTTTAGCAGTATTCCATTATGAATGTTAATATAACAACAACCTAGTAAATGAAGTTGACTATGCTGAAATTTTGTATTACTTCTTTCTCCAGCTCAAACCCCTTATTTTTTTATGCCTTTCGTGCCATGTGTACCAGTTTAGACCTCCTTTGCCTCCTTTTAACCTCATGCATGTTACCAAAATTCCCCATTCTTTCTAGCCATATTAATGACTCAATTGATGCATGATAAAAAATTAACAATCACCCCATAATTCCTTATGCAAAAATCTTAAAATGGAATTATGGTTTTGCGAATTGCATGTTAAACCAAATCAATGGCTAGATTAACCCTAATCTCTTGAACCTTCTCATAATTAACAATAAAATAATCTCTTAAACTTTATGCATGATAATAAAAATTATTTAAACCTTCTAAACTATTGTTAATATCAATGAGTTTGACCCTTCTATATCGACTTAACAAAATTCATCTAACTATTAACATTATTCAACACAATGATGTTAACAATAATCATAAATAATGCTACCATTGACATTGACTAGCATAATATTATAGACATTTCCTGAACACAAAGGTTTTATAAAAATCATTAGCCAATAATATTAACATCATACTATAAACAATAATAATCTCTAAGTATTAGGTGTATTAATACATATCCCAATAGCAATATGGACTTTAGAAGAGAATTAATGTTTAGTTAACAAAAAATTAACTCATTTACTAAACATAGAGACCATGCTATGTATAATTAACTTGACACCCATAAATAAATCAAAATAATATAATCCCATCTACTATTATAGCAAATCCTATCAAATAAAACAATATCATCCTATACTTAATTCAATCCTAGACAACAACAAGTAATGCTAATAACATAATCATATTCACTATTAATTAAATCAACATCTTAATTGAGATAGATTGAAATCACATGATTGGATCTACATGAACATAAAATAGAAATCAAAATCACATTATAAGTATATAATCAATCAAATATATATTAAATCCGTCTAAAAAATAAATTGATCAAAACATATTAATCTACTTATGGTGTGTGTGTGGGTTTCTATCCTTTCCCTCTATCATCCCCCAACTCCTCCATTTATGCCACCCTTTCTGATGATGCCCTCCCTCCATCACACTCTAAGGGATGGATCTATCCTACATCCACCCTGTAATAACTAACAAACATGATCATCATGTACAAAATATAAAAGTATAACTAATTCCATAGCTAAATCATTCACGTAAATTTAGCAAAATATAACTTCCCATAATTATCATATGAAATCAAGCTTAAATAAACAATAATTAGTTGAATAATAACCATAAAAATCCATGAATTAATAAGTTATTAGGCTTAGAGAAAAATTGGGATGTGACAGGTTTCCTAGAGATCATTTTAAACTTACCACAAAAGAGAATGTAAAAAATGAATAATAAACAAAAAATAGGGAGAAGATAATCAAACATAAATATATTTGAAAATATGCTAAATATTCATCCCAAAGTATCTAAAATAACAAATTTAATTTAAACCCTAAGGGATAATATTTGGATGTATGAGGACATTGTATGCAGATCTAGGGTTTTGAAGGGTTTTTAGACAAAAAATAGATTTATTTAATCAATGAAACCCTAATAGAGCACTGATATGGATTTGTTAGGATGTGAAAAAAATTAAAATTTTATAAACCCTAATTTATTCCACAAGAGTAGAGAAGGAAAAACTTGGGAAATGGAATAGGGTTGTTAAGCAATATTTGAAGTAAGTCAGATTCACCAAATGATTTAACATTTTAGATGTTTACTATTGTAAATTCTAGATTGTTAAAATGTTGATTAAAGAGGGTATATATATATATATATATATATATATATATATATATATATATATATATATAATTTAATTGATTTATCCTAAATAGCAAGTATAGGGAGGAAATCCATTTATATCTAGAATAAAACATGCATCACTAAATGATGATAATGTTGAAATAGGGGAGGAGAATAGCCTAGAGTCATTTTATTATGAAACTAAAGTTTTGACTACCTAAGGATAATAATGTGGTTAGTGCAACAATAACGCATTGTGTTATCATCAAAGGCACCAACACTAATGTCCTTTTATGGGTAGGGGTTCTGAGATTTTTGGGGATGTTATGGGAGGTCTTCTAAGTTTAGTAGGTGTGTGTAGGAACTTTTTATCATCCTTATATATCACACCTACAATGGTATTATATCATGTTGATCTAATTTATAGAGGTCCTTGGCTTATTTGTTTCAACTACAACCCAATTTCTTGCATACAAGACAATAACATGGTCCTGGACAGTAGCGCACTGCATTAGTGTCGACCTCAACACTATTATCCAATGGTCATATTTTAACTTGTTTTGAGTCCTTACCCTTCTTTTGGTCTCTTATGATTTTATCCAAATTTTCACCATATCAGTCTATGAACAAGTGTCTCACATTTAAATTAAATTATGTTCTATATAAAGATCCTCACAAAGCATTTTACATCTAACACTTACTACATTCGCACATAATTAGATAAAAATAGTCAATAGTATAGTTCAAAACTTTGCATACTACTCAACATCACACATAGATCTACATACTTGATCAAAGAAGATCTTAAGTGAAATTAATTCTATCAAATCATACATGTTGATTATGCATGTTCCCTAAGGGAGAACTACATGCAATCTGTGACCTCTATCATTGGTGTTAATGTAGGAAGTGGTCATAATTGTAGGAGTTCTACATCATGTGATTTTAATATCCCACAACCCACATTTTCCCCTTCTTTTTGCATTTTATTCCATTATTGTTTCATGTGTACAAGTGTTCATTATGTTTTTGAGGGAGAAATAACCAAATAAACTATTATTCTTCTATCTTTATGTAGATGATCCTTAACATGAAGCAACCCTAATCACTAAAGATATCTATTTATCTATTTACTTGGATAAGATAAATAACCAATATAGTTTTCCCAATGATTTAGACAAGAGTGAATTGATGCTTTCTTTTCCTCTTCAAGATAATTTTATGGACCAACTTGGTATGCTTGGTGGATTTAGCATAAGTAGTGGGTAGAGTACTGGTCTAATCATAATAAATCAACCTACTATTGTGCCCAACATCTTGGGTGTTTCTACTACTACTAGAGGCATAGGTGGTGGAATGACTGGTAGACTAGGAGGTGAAGTAGGAGGAAGTGGTGTGATTCCCCCCCAAGAATAGGACTAGGAATTTCTTAGCATCTACCATTTTAAGCACCTTAACCACCTACTATATACTATGAAATGATGCTTTATTTGCTACAATATCAAGGCATAGAGAATGTCATGGACCATGTTCATAAGTGTGAACTCATTTGGAGAGTGCATGACATAACTTCCTCTAAGCAAAAAGCAACATAATTTGTAACCACACTTATGGAAAGAGCACAAAAGTGGTATATGAAGTATGACCCTCAACAAGCAGTAGTTGATTATGACTATCTCAAGACAACATTTCTTCAATAATTCAATATTATAGAATTTGAGTAACAAAGTATTGTTACACTAAAGGATATAAAATAAAAGCTAGCTAAAAGCATGCATGAGGAAGATGCATAATTTAAGACACTATTATCAAATATATCATTTGAGATTGATGATGCTCAGCATGTCTAGTGGTTTATGGGAGGCTTGTCACTTCCCTTTAGATGAACATTGTCTCAAAGAACCTTTACCAGCCCATGTTTTTTTCAAGGCCCTAGAAGCTACCCTCCATGTTGAAGCTATTGGTAGCACCAATATTAGAATCAAACTTTTTATGGAAATTCAAATAGCTTCATTAGAATCATAGTTAGAAAAGTTGACTGAAAATAATGCTCATGACACTTAACAATAGTCTTTGGTGTATCAATTATGAGTTTGAGGGTCATAATAGAAACAATTATCCTTGAAGTAACATCTACACAGTACTAAAGCAATCTTGTGAAATTTTCCATGAAAAGTGTGATGTATGCTCTTGTCCTCTATTGTAAAAGGCTACACAATCTAAAGTGTCTAACTACTAAAAGATATGTGATGCATATACCCATAACAAAAATGGTTATCATCTTATTAGTGATTACATAGGGTACATACATGTGGTATGCATCAAAGTTATGTTTCAAATAATCAAGATAATGGTGGGTATTATGGATGAGGCTGAGGATGGGGATGAAGAGGTGGACATTTCCCACCATGAATGTGCTATAAATGTGGGTCTCTAGATCACTACTAGCAAGACTGTCTGGTCTATCCAAGATTTTATTTTTGTAAAAAAAATCACCAATTAGAGGAATGCCCTAATTTGTACATAGCCATCACAAAAGAAAGAAATGAAAAGGGTACTAGTATGATACACATTGAGAAGCCACATTAGTGACCATGCTTTATCACTTTGACAACCCAATAGGTTAATATCTAAACATGCTCATGATGTATGCTCTTGTACTTTATTACAAAGGGATACACAATCTAAAGTGTCTAACTACTACAAGATATGAAATGCATATACCCATAACACAAATTACTATCATCTTATCAGTGATATACATGAGATACACGTGACGTATGCATCAAAATTATACTTCAAATAATTAAGATAATGGTGGGTATTGTGTATGAGATCAAAGATGAGGATTAGGAAGTAGACATTTCCCACCATGAATGTGCCATACATGTGGGTCTCTCGATCACTACCAGTGAGATTATCTAGTCTATGCAACATGTGATTTTTGTAAAAAAGAGCATCGATTGGAGGAATGACCTAATTTTTACACAAACATCATAAAAGAAATAAATGAAAAGGGTGATATTATTATATACATTAATAAGGCACACTAGTGACCACCCTCTAACATTATAATGGCCCAATAATGTAATATCAAAATGCATAGTAGTGGACAATCCCAATATACATCTATTTCACCTATTAAGAAGGTACAATATGAAGAGCCTCATGTAACTACGTATCTTGATGCTCAACAACAAAAATAAGTGCTCCAAGATATTATAACCTTGGTATAGGGATTATAATGGGAAATTTAATTCCTTAAGGATTGTGATTCCACACAAAGTGTTAATATGCAGAAGGCCACTAAATATCAAGACACGACATGGAATGACTTTTAAAAACTTTGCAAGCACCTATTAGAATAGGATATTATCTCATACTTAAGTAATTGGATTAATCATTAGGCACCAAGGATAACTAAATATCATTAATTAAACCATGCTCGATGATAAAATACTCTTATTCCTCTTAGCCCTCAAGAGGATAAGGAAATATTAGTGAATGCTACCATTGATGGATGGGTGACCTAAGACATTTTAATCAAAACTGACATTGAGATCAATTTCCTCACAAAGGATGCATAGTGAAAGATAGTTAGCCTAAGTTTAAAACCATTGTCTCATGTATTGTTTATGGCTAATAAAACTTGTGCTCTACAAATTGGCATTCTTAAAAATGCAATTGTTGATATCCTTGAGGTACCTTTCAAGGCTAACTTTGAAGTTCTAGAATTGGCTGAGGTTGATGACTTTCCAACCATATTGGGTCATCCTTGGTGTTATGATAACAATTCTAATTTAAATTTAAAAAAGAGATATATCAAATTTGAAAATAATCATCATCAAATCATCATCCTGTTGGACCAAGCACATGGGACCCCATATGTAGAACATGTTAGCGTAGATGAGAATATTAATCACATCTACAACATCACAACTCAAGGAAATGAGCATCATGATCCTATTATTGATGGAATCCTTTGATGGATGAATATAGAGTCTCTTTCTGATGCTATGAGTAATGCCTATGATTGTTAGGCCCAAGGTGACTATAACCTTACTAGTAAAGTGTGTGGTGATATTAGCAATTGTGAAGACATTACACACCAATACCATAAGTGTCATAGGTTTTTTCATCTTGTCATTAGACAAGTCATGCAAGGAAAAATCATGGATACACCACTCAAAAGGCTTGATTAAGATTTATGGTTTCATATGAAAATGGAATTTTGTGACTTTGTCCAATGTCTAGAGGCCTTCTACGACTTTGATAATGATCATATGCATTCACTAGTTCAACTTCTTGATGGAATATAAGTGAGGTGGTGGTGAAATCATCATGATAATCTCCTTTATTATAACCAAGTACAATCTACCTTACATCACCAATTCCCCAATGACAACCATGTATGAGGCACAATTAGTTATAGTGGAATTCAAGTACAAGAACCGCACCTAGAAATCTATGAGGCAATGTGGTTGGTTGATGAATCTTTCTTACTGTAATATCTATGGGTACATGTATTTTATGACACCTTATACACCTAGGCTATTTCATGTTATGTTCATGAGGAATTCTATTTAGATACCCATTTCTAGCATTTATTAAAAAATAACATGGTTTAAGTGTTATCTTATTCATCCTCAAGGATGGATTTGTGCCTCACACTAAAAGCAATGCATCAAGCATTTATTGGTGATGCTAGTCCCATCAAGGATCTGCTATGAAGTATACATGGTGTGATGAAATAAGGATTGGTTATTTTCAATAACCCACTTGAACAATCTTTCTTTGCACTAGAACCTGTCATCAACCATGCACAACATGAATAAATTTGAAAAGGAAATCAAAAATTATGTTCCATTTCGATGAAGGTGAAGGGTCCAAACCACTTAACCCATTGACCAATAATTTTAATGTCTCCATGGACTATGGCACTAGAACTATTTATGACACTATTCTTGATACACATCTTATATACTTCAAACCACTTCAAACCATACAACAAAACATTGGTATAGAGGATGCACCAAAGATGGTTATTGTAGGAAACTACTAGTCTAATATTGAGATTTCTAAATTATTTGAGTTGTTGAAGGAGTACCAAGATGTTTTCCCTAGAAATTATAGTGTGCCTTTTTAGGTCATATTGGGTACTATAAGAAATTCATCCATGGTTATGGAAGGATTACCACACGACTATAGGAGCTCTTAAAACATAATGAACACTTCATTTAGATCCACTTGTGCCAAGAAGCCTTTGTAGCCTTAAAGGACAAGCTCATCACTATACCAATTCTCTAGTTCCCTGATTGGACTAAATATTTTCATGTCTATGTCCATGATTCTGGTATGGTCATTTGTGTGATAATTTTGTAGCCTAGAGAAGGTAATCTAGATCACCCTATTTACTTTTTAAGCATAAATCTTACTCTATTTGAGATAAACTATACCACAATAGAGCATGAAATACTCTCCATGGTCTATGCTTTACAAAAGTTCTGACAGTATTTATTGGTGACTCTTTTTGTGTTCTACATAGACCATGAAGCATTAAAGTACCTAGCTAATAAACTTATTTTACATGGTCACATTTACTATTGGATTATTTTATTCCAATAATTCTAATTCTCCATCATAGTCAATCCAGATAAGACCAATTATGGTCCTAACCATTTCTCAATAATTTATTCTGGTAAGCTAGTGTGTGCCATCAAAGATGACCTACCTAATGTACAATTATTTCACATTTCACATGTTCCTGAAGAGTTAGAATACATATCAACCTTGTTAACTATTAGCATATATCTAAATCATTTACGTATGTAGGCTAAGAAGAAACTAGTTATTCGTACTAGACCATTTTAGCTCATTGGAGGTGACAACTATAAGTTTGTCCAAGATGAAGTCCTTCGATGTTGTGTCATGAAACATGAGTACCCTAATGTGCTCCATAAAGTCCATGAAGATATTATTGAAGGACACTATGCTGATGAGGCTACTACATATAATTATTGTTTAGCTAGTCTATGGTGGCCTACACTTTTCCAAGATGCAAAATTGCATGCACTTTAATGTGATATTTTCAAGTGCATGGGGAAACTAAATCACTAGGATGAAATTCTATTACATCCTATTATATTTCAAGAACCATATGATAAATGGGCCATTGAATTTATTATCCCCATCAACCTATCTAGATGATGTACTAGTTCACATTATGTCATTATATCAACCGATTATCTCACACACTAGATTGAAGTTATGCCTACATAGGATTGTATTGTGAAAATTGTAGCACGCTTCATTTGGGAACATATAATCACAACTTTTGGCTATCTAGTAAGTTTTACTAGTGACTAAGGTATACACTTACTCAATGAGACTATCTAATTAATTTTAGTTGAATTTATGATTTTCCATCATAAAACCATGCCATATCATCCCCATGTAAATGACACTACTCAGGCGTTCAACAAAATCTTGGGCACAACCCTCACAAAAAAATTTAATATTAAATGCACTGATTGGGATGATTGAGTGTTTATAGTTATTTTGTCCTACTAGATAACTTATAAGTGCCTCAAAAAAAATAAACCATTCAATTTAGTGTTTAGCATAGAAGTAATTCTTTCATTTGAGTTATTGGTTCCTTCTCTTCGCATTACATGCATTGGATGACTAGATGATGAACCATTGTTGAAAGCATGTTTACATGCCTCGTTATAATTAGATGAAGCACATTTTATTGCTCATTGGAGTCAGGACATGGAAAAACACAAATAGAAGGCATGGCATGATTGTCACCCCAAACATAAGACATTTACTCTAGGAATGCAAGTCTTATTCTATGACTCCAAGTTCATGCTCCACTCTGAAAGATTCATGTTCAATGGGATGGACCCTTTATTGTTCATATTATTCATCCTATCGATGCATGTCATTTGAAAATATTAGATGGCCAATTTCTTCCTGGTCATTACAATGATACCCGACTATGGCCTTATTTTTTAGCTTGAGTTTATTTTCAATTTTACCAATAAGGTGTATGCCATTAGTTTAGGGTCTCTTATTTCTAATAAAGTGTTACCTTAGTTACAGGTCCCTTTTTGTTATTTTGTTTTCTAATTATAACTTGGTACTTATGTTTTCATGGAGGACCATGAAGCATAATTATTGTGGGGTAATAGATGTTATGTATTCTAGGAAATGATCCATGGGGATACACACAGATATAGAGGTGCATGAACAAAGGTGTATAAGGATAAAGACTTTGTAGGATATGGCATGTAACCATAATCTTGTTTTCACTAGTAATGAAACCCCCTTATGGTATGAATATTATCTTGGTATGAATATTCAAATGTTCCTACAATTATCATGCGCTTTAATAAAAATGCAGGACAAGACATGCCATTAATACAAGGAGGTAGGGGTAATGGCAAGTGTGCCAACATCATGTCATGGAAATATCATTAATCATATTTATGATATGTGATGGTCGAATAGAGGGGGTAGTAAATGTAAGTTACCCCTTGAACCTATACAAAAACATTTGGGGGTTCATTTTACATTTTACCTTTGCTTTGAGTGTGATTTTATAGAGCTAAAAAGTGAACAACCATTTTCATGTGATTCTAAGATAAGTGCAAAGTATCGATTCCTAGTTCATTGATCATTGAGAGTTTGGTGTTGTCTATAAACATCTAGAGATAGCTAAATTAAAAGAATGTAGAGGAATTCTTAGATTTTAAGTTGTATAGGATGTCATCTGCCATTAACAAGTGTCAAAGTAGGAGAACCAAGACACTTTCATAGTAAAAACATATTCATTTATGAACATTGGACTATTGTGACTAAAACTTCAATCTCCATAAAGGGTGATGCAACCTAATAAAAAGGCTCAACAAAGTGAGCTACTACTAGTTATTATAGAATAAGAGGAGCTAAGCATTGGTGGGGAAACAATGATAATCAAGGAGGAAAACCTTGAAGAATAAGGTGAGGATGTGGAAGGCAAAAGAACAAGGATGGTGTATACACATAATATTTTCAACTTTTATCAAATATTGACACTTTACATCTTACAAGACCCTATTGAGATTAAATCTCTCTAAATGCACACTCTAAGGGGTGCATCAGGAAAGAGGTGGGCAGACCTTTAGTGCTTCACAGGATTGTTGTCCCTTTTTGCCACATTATTACCAATCCGACTAGTTCCTAAAACCTTTCTCTAAGCTATTTCTGTTACCTTACATAGTCTTCTAATATTTTTCCTCTTTCCATACTTCATTTCCTTGTTTGGCACCCTTTTGACCTATTCAACATACTAGGTCAACCAGGTCAACCTAGTATAGTTTAGGGACCCTTTTCTCTCTTTTGGTTTGTTGATCTTCTAGCCAACCTAATACAAACCTAGTGAGTTAGCCTAAAAATGTGCTAGGTCGACTGGGTTGACCTAACATAGTCAACATATCTAAATGATGTTAGGCTAAGTTATACCTATAAATAAAAGGTCATTTTGATCATTATTGATATTTGCAATCAAGAGTTATTATTCACTCATGCTTATTCACAATCCATTCTTCCACTATTCTACTTGAGAAGACTTAACTTAGGTTTCTTATTTTGGAGAATCTAGTCTTGTGGATAGGTATTAGATGCTTTGGCCTAACAAAGTGATCCTTATGGATGACAAAAACCTCTTGCAAAGCTCCAATGGCCAAGGGAGAGATTGAGTCTCGACAAGTTCACATTCAGGTAAGTATATTCTAACTTTGTTCTCCTCTCTTTTAGTAGATAGAAGTAGCATAAGTGTTGGCTCAAAAAATACTACTCTTCATAATCTATGTATTAGGATGTTATTCATACTTAATTTATTTTAAGTTCCCTGTACATGTTTTGATTTCTTTTCTTTATGAACCCCCACTTTGTGCCACAAGCTTTGGTGCACACTAGATTATATTTACTTTTCTTATTATTAGATTAGTGAAATATTAAATCATAAGACTCATTTATGGTTGTTGTATGATTGTGTTATACTATAGGTTTTAGAAACCTACCTCACATGGTGTGTTGTGACAAGTGATCCCCTAATTAGGTCTAGTGGATCCTCACATTGGTCATGCCCTTGCTTAACAATTTTATGCTCCTTAATCAGAAGTGTAGTTGTACTCTATCCCATCTAATCCAAGATTGATTTATTGACATGATGTATTTCTAATTTCATACATATGGTACACAAAAATAAGAAGAAATCCCAAATATCCCCACCTCTACCCTTATTACTCAAAGAGATGCAAAAACTAGAAATGGTGTTATGTGCGAAGAACTGGGTATAAAATGTGCCCACTTTTACTATCTTCAACTATAACCTCTACCAACTTAGAAATAAGGTTGAGATTTAAAATGATTAAAGATTCAAGTTCCTAAACACCAAGAGTTAATTAGTCTACAATTTAAAAAAATTTAATGCCTTAGACTCTACAGGGATATTCTATTTCTTTAACCTCCCATATTTTGAAAAACCTATAAATGTAGTCAAGTTTCTACTTTCACGAGTACATGAGGATTATATCTACTTTGCTAACCACCAAATGAAATTCATGGTTGAAATAATAAACAAGGTATCAGGGTTGTAGTACTCCAATGCAAACCTTGAATTTGATTTAGAAACTCAATAGAAATAGAAAAGACAACCATGATGTGGGAATACCAAAAATAGGGCCATGCCATACATATAAAGAAGTTACAGGATCTCACCCTCTGATTAGTTGTGTGCATCATCATGACAAAAGTTGGCAATAGTGATAGATGGAAAGAGGTAGATATGGCCCACCTATATGCTACTCACCAAGTAATTGAGGGTTTAAACTATAATTGAGCAATGTGTTTTTAAAATAAAATTGTAATAGGTATAGAAAGGGCTTATCAAACACCTAACTATACGTATTTATGGGGTGTATTCCTTTTGATAATGGTATTCAATTAACTTGGTTTACCTGATTACACCTGTGGAGAATTGAAGTGGTTATATCCATATAATAAAAGGTCCCCTATGGAGCACTAAAAATCATTCACATGCCCTAGTTATATTAATATTACTTTTAATCTCAAGATGAAGTCACGGTATGATGATATAAAGGAAGCCTTTGGGAATGAATGGCACATTCCAAAGAACTTACCCAACTAGGTTGGAAAATAAGATAAAATGTTTGTCAATCAACACTTTTCTCTTGTGCACATCAGGATGGACCCATCTAGAGAGTTTTTGATTGGTTGAATCTACCCTATGCTTTCATGATGTGTTAATTTGTAAACTTTATCAACCACATATATTATATGTAGTTGATAAACCTTGAATCAGAATGAATTGACTCATAGATTCACACTCTCTAAAAAATGTATGGATATCTTGGAAAGAAACCATATCGAGAAAAGTATGATACAAATAAAATTGACATCAAGGTTCATCCAACCTTGGTTGGGCATTCAATTCATAATATATTTTATATGTTGAAAGATAAAAAGAATGCTTGAGGAAGTAGAGAGCATGAGAAAGAGAAGCTTCCCCTAGTGCCACCAATGAATAAAAGGAAGCATACTAGGCATGATGCCATCATAAATTTGTATCTAGAATCACTAAAAAGTCAAAGGACAACCCAAGCACCACCACCAAGGAATCACCACAAAAGGTTTCACCAAGAAGAGATAGGAAGAGACAAACCAAGATGAACCACGGGGACAACTAAAGAATAGGAAGAGACTGACTTAGAAAAACACTCTCCCCAGTATAAGAAGATATCGTATACACATAATATTTTCAAACTATATCAATTACTAATGCTTTCTATCTTGTAGGAACCTATCGAGTCTTAATATTTATAAGTGCATGCCCTAAGGGGTGCATTGGGAAAGGAGTGGGTAGACCATTAGTGCTTCATAGGATTGTTGTCCCTTATTGCCACTTGTTACCAATCCAACCAATTCCTAAAAGCATTACCCTAAGCTTAGCCTCCTCTTTTGCACACTTCCCTAGTATTTTACCACCTTTATTGGCACTTTTACTAACATTAAACACTTTGTGATAGTTTACATGACTATATTTTTTGTGTCAACCTTTTACTCTTATTGACAAAATTTATTTAGGGTCTAGGTTGGCCCCTGGCCGACCTAGTCCATGACCTAGTGAGTTTTTGTCAATAACGATACTAGGTCGACCAAGTCAACATTGTTAGAAAAAAAATTTGGAAGGGTTTAAGGTTAGATCTACCTATATAAACACATCCATTTTTCCATTATTAGAGAGTAGAAAATAGTTATTATTCATTTGTGTTTCCTTACAATCTGCTCTGCCATCATTATAGTTGATGAGTCTTAGATTAGGGTTTCTACTTGGAGAAGAATCTAGCCTTGTGGAGAGGTCATGGATGTTTTGGAATTTCTTAGATGATCCTTAAAACCCATAAAAACCTCTTTTGAATTACCTTTATACAAGGGAGAGATTGTGTCTCCTTGGGTTCATCTTCCAGGTAAGTATCTCTAACTTTGCTTATCTCTTTAGTAGATAAAAGTAGCATAAATAATGGATTTTAAATTATATTCCCTCTCTCCAAGTATTATGGTTTTACCTATACATAGCTTAATTAGGATTCTCTTATGCATGTTTAATTTTTTTTATTACCCCCCACTTTGTGCTAAAAGATTTGGTGATCATTACATTATATTTTTTCTTTACTTATTATTAGTTTAGTGAATATGAAAACATAAGACCTAGTTAGGGTTATTGCATAGTTTTTCTTGACTAGAGGCTTTGGAACCCTCCATAGTTATATTATTATGATAATATATCCCCTGATTAGGTCTAGTGGATCCATATTGGTCATGACCCTAATTATATAATGTCTCCCCAATTGAAAGTATAATTAGGATCTATCTTCTCCAAGTTAGGACTGATTTATAGATTTGATGCATTTCTCATTACATACATGTTGTCCCTTGGATTTTCACCCTTTGAGGAGATGAAAATATCTCCTCATACAAGTGGCACAATGGAATCACCTCTAGGATTGAGGGTACCCTAGGATAAGAGGTGAATCTCTAGATATGGCTATCTCTCTTGATGTACCACTTTGAATTGTAACTACTACTAAACTTGGGAGGTGAAAAGGGACAGAGAGAACTAAAATTAAACTAACGTAAATGAGGTGATACACCAAATTTACTGATGACATCTAACCATATACATATTACACTTGAAATCAAAGGACAAATTGAACATACATTTCTCCAATCTTCATCTTCTCACATCAATGTTACATTGTGAGGTTATGGATGAATGTGCAAAGCTAAGAGGACTAGAAAAGAGGCCTATAAGGGAACTAATTAAAATACTAAATCACTCAATCCTTTATGTATCCTAACACACTTCACATGCCCTTTAAGAAGAAGTTTTCCAACTATAAATTGGATGAAAGAATAACAAAACATGATAAGGAATCCATAGTCTTCACTTATGCAAAATCAAACATTCCAAATGAACACACTAAGAAAAGTCATGGAAGAGGTAAAAATCAGTTTTATTATTTATCAAAAGTTATACATTTGAGTAGGTCTTCAGCATACTCAGATGGAACATCCCGACACTGGCCAAAATGGCTAGTTCTTATAGAATTTGAGAGAGAGAGAGAGAGAGAGAGAGAGAGAGAGAGAGAGAGAGAGAGAGAGAGAGAGAGAGAGAGAGAGAGAGAGAGAGAGAGAGAGAGAGAGAGAGAGAAAGAGAAGTCCAAAGGTCACAAGGACACTTGTCAAGCTGAGAAAAGAAGTTAATTGTTCATGTGAGAAGGATATGAGATGAACCATTCAAGTTTTTTAAGCACAATTTTTAATTCAAGGCATAAACTTTATGAAAAGAGGCATAAAACTTCTCATTTTGCATAAAACAATTGCCTTCATGATTACCTCTATTTGAACATCTCATAACTAATTAGGACCAAGTATGATGATTTTAATGAAGGATAGGGACATCATAAATTCCTTTCCATGCATTAGTTGCATTCTTGGTCTTATAAATCAATTAAAAAGAAGCAATCATCATCTGTTGTCCAAAAATCTGCTCTTTCATGCACTTTGCACACTTGGCTTCCAATAAGGCATAAGTTTTCCATGAAAATCCATACAAGCTAGTGAATGACATGTGTCAAGACCATATATGTACCTATAATTAACATCACTCACACCTTAAAAGGACATCCACTTGATGTTTTCACATTTTCCCCTAGCTTGGCCATTAGGCTAGTTTTGATTGGTTGAGTCAAAGGACCTAGTTTGGACATTTAAGAGTTATTTAAAGTCTTGAGAGTGATATGGGGAGTTATTTTAAATATTAATATTTCCATCCATATGATATTCATCTCTTTAAACCTCTTACAACCTTAAAAACACACAAAATAGTGATAAAACCATGTTTCTACCCTCATTCGTACAAGTTTGTATAATAAAAAGGCATGGGGAGTAGCCTGAATAAGTCCTTAACAACATCCAAACATTTTTATAGGAAAATTGGTCCATTTAGATATATTTCCAAGATTTTTTCTCTAATTTGGTCCTTCAAAAGGTTTTGCAAGGGTTTTAGTCAATCTTACCCTCTTAACCATTGTTCATAAAAATTGTGCGTTGAAGTTTCAATCTCATTTCACAAAATTTTTGTTTAGGACCTTATTTAAATACTCCAAGATTATTTGGCCTCCATGAAAATCCTCATGACATATATGAGTTTCTAAATTTGCCTAGTCGAGCTCTTTTCCTTCATTGCACAGGCCTAACAATGGTCTCAAGCCAAAATTGACTCTCTTGGTGCTTTCTCTGCAAGTTGAAAGGTGAAAATAACCTATAGTGTCCTTATTAACATTTTTTTATTGATATGTACTCTCATATCATGCTAAAAATAATAAATCCCCTCAAAATGGACATAGGTCTAACACTTGCCCACTAAACCTGCTTGTAAACTTTGGAGTTTTGAGGATTCAACTGAGTTTATTTGCATTCTAGGAGCTTAAACACATCCTTTGTACCCCTATGAACATGTTATAATTGATTATAAATCTTACCCAAGGTTTTAATGGAGATTGACCCCTTATTTGGTTTTAGGTCCCTTTAAGGATCAATAGACATGCCTGCAAGCTTAAGAGTCTAGACCATTCTATTAGTATTCCTCCTTATCTACTTGGTTATTAATGTTTTTTATGTCCATTACAACTCCATACATCTTTTATAAATGTCAAATAACCTCTATTTCACTCCATCCTCATTTCTCAAGATTACAAGTTTCATACACCAAGGGAGTGCCCTCTGTCTGAGACAAAATAGAGGGCATCCCCCTATCTCATCAAAAAAATTAATTACTTGAGGAGGTTTACCAACTCATAATCATGTTGTGTAAAAATTTTGATCCCTATTTTACATCATTTTCCTCTTCAACTCACAAAAGACCCATGACAGATTTTTTGAAAGATAGACTGTGCACACTTTTACTATATTTGGCCTGTTTAAGATTCTTGTGTGAATTATATATAGTATCTAGGAATTAAATACAATTTGTAAGCCTCAAATTATATTTATAAGATGAATTCAATCCATATAACTCCTTTCCTTCACACTTTGGGGTTTGAAAACCTTCAATACTAGTCAAGACTAGTTGACCTTGCATGAGTTAGTTCTTTGAAGAAAGTGTTGAAAATATCATCTACCTATCTTGGAGTCTCTTTTAATTTCTTAGGTGCATATGATTCATATTTCATAGACATATACCTTGGTTAAAACACCCTTGTCTATCTACCTTCCATACTATGACTTGTTCCTTAGGACCCTACCTATTAGCCTCTTGTAGGTGTATATAGATGTAATATAGGTCTTGAAGACAATAAATTAAACATAATTGAAACTCTCCATGGTATTATATTTTTTCTTAACTTTTTCCTTTCACACTTGAGCTAGATTATCATTTAGGACTATATCTTAGCTCACTGTCCATATACCGTTAGTTGTATGTGCTCATTTCTAAATGAGGTCTATTTAGAGGTGGGAATGGGACCAAAACATAATGTTATAACCTCTCTTTCTTGGTTTATATGAGGGAAACATTCATACCATGTACTAGGTTACTTATACACCTAGGTTCATCCAAAAGGAACATTTTTTCAAATTTTCCTTTTGGTTGGTTGTAGGTGAATCTCAGGTTTGTGTACAGATGGAGTGTGTATATGAAGGTCTACACACACTTTATCATCTCTTCTTGATGATATATTATCTCAAAAAATTCCTTTAAACCATTAAAAAAAACTAACCAAAGAGTCAAGGTCTAAATTGTAACCTTGGTAAAAAAAGGTCTTTTTAGGATCAAGTCTGTAGACAACAATGACAGAAATCAGTGATTTTATGAGCGGTTTTAGGCTTTTGAATTTCCATCTTCCACGACTCACTTTCTATTCAAACCTTTCATACTCATTTTCTATTCCATGGGATATAATATGATCATAACTATACGTTTCAATTTTCTTAGCAAACGAAGTATAGGATATTCATAAAACCTCTTGGACCTTTGTTTACTTAGTTTGGGGATTTGATTCATGAACTTATAGTCATCACTCTTGAACATAGTTTTTAACCTATGTAGTGGTATAGTCTCCTTTTAATGTATGTTATGATCCTTTTTTCATGCTATAACTCCAAGAAGGTCTTAATTATTGGTTTTTACACCTATACACAGTACCTCTGCTCTTTGTTAAGCCCCTGTAAGTGAGCAAAATCATGCATATAGTCAGTGGTATAGGATGATAGGTAGTGAGAATTATCTATATCTTTCAATGAATCTTAGAAAAATATTAATCATGAAAAAATTGACTCCTTTAATTTTCAAGGATATATCTTAGTCTTAACTCCTTTCTAGCATGAAATTATCCAAGAGGACACATGTATATGCCCATTAATGGTTGTCTGCTTGCATTTTCTTGCATATGACTACATAGTCCCTCCTTTTTTCATCAATTGAAGGCTTGAATAACCAATTAATGGTGATAAAAGATAAACCAGAACCTATATACCTTCAACACACCCTTATTAACATGTTTTATAGGCTCTATGTATGTATTTCACCATGGTTACAAACAGACAGTGAGAAAAAGTTGACTATATAGTGCTCATAACTACACTCTCATAGAGAATTGCCTTGTATAATTATATTTAAAGGTAAAAAAATAAATTAAACTTTAAAACATGTAAATTAAACTAAAATAATCCCCTGAAGTCACCATCCAAGCATGAAGGTCTTGAGAATTGATGAAAACTGCCTTTCGCACAAAAAAGTGTTCCCTCTTATAAATTAAGATGATTAGCATATCAAAACCTCATTAAAATTTAAAAAAATAATTGTGATGATTATTTAAGTAATCCATTATCATTTTTAATCAATATTAGAAACTATTTTGTACAGAATCCTTCAAACCAAGGTAAAACTATAGGTACACAGATAAGCAAGTAGATTTGCATAGTCAACTTCCAATGGATGTTTCATAAAGAATATTTTATCATTATTAAATATACTAACATATAAATTAAGTTATATAATTTTAAAAAAACATCCCAAAATATTTTGACCTAAAACCTCATGGGTTGTTTGTACTAAGTAAAAACCTGAAGGTCACTTCAGTTTGTCTAAAAAAACAAGAAATGAGAAAAATGGTTTTGGCCTCAAAATGGCACTTATAGATCAAACCAATAATATATATGATTATTTTTAATTTTAATATACCTCAAAATATATTTCCCCACATGCCACACTTCTAAAGAAGGTCATACAAGTGTTGTTTTCTCTCTTTTTTAGTTGTTTCTGCAATTTTAGTTAGGGAACCTGCCATATTCTAATGTTACTAACATAACTAACATGAAATATGACCTATTTGATGTTCTAAAGGAAAAAATTATATTTTAATGCCTTAGGAAATGTACCATTTGAATTTATGACCTTCAAAAGCCCACTAAATGACCCAAAATGATAAATAAGCTAAAATGACTAAGACCAAATCTAATATAGCATTAAATAACCTCAAATTAACTAGCATATACCCCATGATAAGATTTATACCCACTAAAACATCTAAAAATCCAAATTTTTACCTAGGGGTGCCCTAATTTAACCTAAAAGTCAAATTTTCTCAATAAATTGGTGACTCGTAGGGGTAGTATGCATGCTATACTAACTAAACCAGTAGCCTTATTAGTCTATTGGGCTTAGGAGTCATCTGAAGTTAAAAAAAAATTGACCATTGACCACCAACTTTGATCAACACAAGACCAACTAATGACTACCTCTACAACATAAAGCAAAGGACACACACCAAAGCAAACAAACAACACATATGTGCTCAAAGTACTTCGAGGAATTAGAAAACAACTATTATGCATAAATTAACAACAAAGCATACCTCCCTCCTAGATCAAACAAAAAGTTTGAAACTCTTCTTTCTTCATGACATGAAGGATTTAATGAGGCATATAACCTTTTCTCCTTTAGCATTAATGCCTCCAACTTTTTCACAATGTTTTCCAACCTCATTGGCATGATGTTCAATGAGAACCAAGCAGATCTAAACAAGTTGACCAAGGAAATGAACTTTGATTTCATCCAAATAAACTCAATTTTGACATGTGATCCTTTAACTATGAACTCTAAAGGTGATTCAACAAAGCATAATTTCTTGTCTTCCATAATGCTCTCAACAAGATTGGGCTTTGTCTCAGCTGCAAGTTCTTCTAGATCATCAAGGAGCTTTGCAACCTCTTCATAATATTGGTCATTGTCCGCTATGGAATATTATTTATTCACCTTGTCATGAACTTGGACCTCAACTTGGGAAATTTCTTCCAGCTCTTGAAATAGCTCCATTTGTAGCTACCAATCATCCTTGTCTTCTTCATTATTCAGAACCACTACCTCTTCAAACACAGAGACAAAAGCTTGTGAATTGTCCTTTTGTTCACCAAGGGGAGTCCCTATGGTAATATCTTCCCTATAATTACTCATGAGGTCTTATGTATCATCCATGAATTGAGCTTATTCTTCCTCACCTAATTCTACCAAGATATGCTCTTCCTTCAAGATTTCTTCTTTACCACAAGGAAAACATTTTTCATTATTAACCAAACAAGGAGTTTCAACACAAGAACTCACCTCTTATTCAACACTTAGGACCTCTTGAGGGATTTAAAATTGTACCTCAATTTTCATAATCTAGTTTTTTTTTGTCAAGGTTTGCAATATCTTCCATCTCCTCTTTAGTGATGCCAAGACTAGACATCTTGAAATATGGTGACTTAGCCAAGTAAGGCTGCTAAGGAGTTGCATTTTCTTAAAGCAAGAGTTCTGAATTTTCCTCAACTAGCTACTCTTATTTTGGTTCCCACACCACATGTCCATCAAGGCAAAGGGTGATGAGATGAGTAAAATAGGAAGTAGTTGGTGGAGGTGGAACATAGGGCTCAAAATCAAATTGGGAACTGTCTTGAAGGAGGTTAGATGAGGTGTGTTTATGCATAATATCTTATTTTACGTCTAAACCTTCCATCACACCTTGACTTAGCAATTTCATCTTTGATTTTAACTCCTTATTTTCTTGGATAGGTTATCTTGGAAAATATTTTCTTAAAGGTCATAGGAATCATCATGAGCACATGGAGTGCATGAGGGCTGCCATAGAACACAAGAAGCTTATTGACGAAGGGTGGGAGGGGACTTGCAAAGGATCAACTTCATTCTCCACTTCACACTCTTTTTCAATACTTATATCCTCCTTTCCCCATGACTCCACTTATTGTTCCATCTTGGGATGTTGGGATTATGAGTCTCTTTTTGAGGAAGGGTGAGATGGGATTATATGGGACCAAGTTCCTTCTTAATCTCACACTCTTTGTCAAGACTTTTCTCCTCTTTATCACCCCATGACTCCATTATTTTATTCCAAGTTACGATATTACGATTTGAAATCTCTTTTTGAGGTGGTGGAGATGCAATATGAGAGGGAAATGAGGAATTGAAATCCATTTCATTTGTTTCCACCATGGACTAATACATATGCATGTTAGCCAAATCAATCTGCCTATCAATATGAGCTTCAAACACAAGGTCTCTCTTCTAAACTCTCTCCTCCAATTGATTGGGAAAAGGATGATTTTGATAGGCTTGATTTGGCTCATGAGTAAGGATCATGTATGGTTGATAGGAAACTTGAAGAGGTGGATATGAATACTAATAGGCTTCGTGAGGTTGTCTTTCATGAATGCTTAGTTTATCCTCCAAGGATTAAATCAAACCACTCACATCTAGCATCTCACTTGTGAGCCTTTGCCTTTGCCAATTGGCTCTCTCAATAGGTTCCCACTCTCTCTTGACCAACTCTAAATCATTTCTCACTTCATGTATGGAGTGATTAGGAAATTCTTGGGCACATCCCCTAAGATTATCAAGATCCAACATATACCTTTCATATCCCAAGAGTGTCTTCTTGAACGTGGAAATGGGTTGGCTTGAGGAATGGCTAGGTTGACTAGGAGCAAGAAATGGAAAAGGCTGATTTGAGGACTGAGATACTTCATGCATGGGCTGAATATGATCATATTGAGGTTTAAAATAACCATATTGGGGCTGATACACTTCATGATAGTTTTGGTTAATAACTTGCTCATATTGATAGAGAATGCCATAAGCTTGGAAGGTCTCACCAACTTGTGTGAAATTTTACTCAACACCAAGGCCAGCCATGAAACTTCATTAAGAAATAATAACACAAAAGAAAATGTTACCAAAAATATATAAAGTATCACTTGGGTTGCTTGACCAACTGATAAAGCTTCAAATTCTCCATTGATGAATTAACAGATGCCTCCAAAGTCTAATTATTGAGAGACAACACCAAAAATCTCTCAACTTCTTGGACCAAGAGTCCCACTAGGCATGCCAAAAACTATTTACACTTGGATTTTCATACTTTGAGGAGATGAAAATCTCTCCTCATCTAAGTGGCACAATGGAATCACCTCTAGGATTGTGGGTTGCCTAAGGAATAAGGTGAATCTCTAGATAGGGCTAGCTCCCTTGATGTACCACTTTGGATTGTAACTAATACTAACCTTGGGGGTGAAAAGGGAGATAGAGAACTAAAATAAAAATAACCTAAGAAAGGTGATATAACAAATTGATTGATGACATCCAACCATATGCATATTACACTTGAAATAAAAGGACAAACTAAACATACACTTCTCCAATCTTCATCTTCCCACATCAATGTTACATTGTGAGGTTATGGATGACTGCGAAAAGGTAGGAGGACTAGAAAAGAGGCATATGAGGGAACTAATGAAAATAATAACTCACTAAATCTTTGAAATATCTTAAAACATTTCGCATGCCCTACAAGAAGAAGTTTTACAACTATAAATAGGATGAAATAATGACAAAACATGTTAAGGAATCCATAGTCTTCACTTATGAAAAATCAAACATTCCAAATGAACACACTAAGAATAGTCAAGGAAGAGGTAACAATAAAAAAAAATTATTGATCAAAAGGTATACATTTATTAGAGCTTCTCTATACTCAGGTGAAACATCCCTATAATGGCCAAAATGGCTAGTTCTTATAGAACTTGATAGAGAGAAAAGAAGAGAGAAGTCCAAAGGTCACAAGGACACTTGTCAAGCTAAGAGAAGTATTTACTTGTGCATGTGAGAAGGATATGGGATGAACCATGAAACGATAAAATAAAAAGTGTCATAAGGCATAAACTTCATGAAAAGAGGCATAAAATTCCTCATTTTGAAAATAAAAACTACCTTCGTGATTGCCTCTATTTGAACATCCCATAACTGATTAGTACCAAGTCTAATGATTGGAATGCAGGGTAAGGACATCATACATGAATCTCCATGAATATTTGCATGCTTGGTCTTCTAGAATCAACTTAAAAATAATAATCATCATTTATTGTCTAGAAAATTGCTCTTTTATGTACCCTGCACACTTGGATTCCAAAAAGGCATAAGTTTTCCATGAAAATACAAATAAGGCAGTGAATTACATGTGTCAAGACCCTCCATGTCCATATAATTAACATCAAGAACACCTTAAAATGACATCCACTTACGTTTTTCACACTTTTCCCTAGCTTTTCCATTAAGCTAGTTTTGACTGGCTGAGTTGAAGGACCTAGTTTGGACACTTAAGAGTTGTTTCAAGTCCTAAGAGTGATATGGGGAGTTAGCTTAAGTCTTAAGCTTTCCATCCATATGATTTTAATCTCTTGCCACTATCATTTGGAATCAATCTCAACAACTGGTTTGTACGAAATCCTCCAAACCAAGGCAAAACCTATAGCGTGCACATGTAAGTAAACAAATATTCATAATCAACTTCAAAATAATGATACATAAACCATAATTAATCATTATTCAAGATCCTTATATGGAAATAAATTTCTTTGAGTGTAAAACAACCTCCCAAAAGAGTTTGACCTAAAACCTCATGTGTTGTTTGTATCGAGCAAAAACCTAAAGGTCACTTTAGTTTGTCCAAAAAAATAAGAAATGAGTAGAATGGTTTTGGAATAAAAATAGAATTTCTAGATCAAACCAGGCATACAGATGATTATTTTTAAGTGAAGAGAGCCCCCAAGACTTTTTCCCATGTTGCATATTTCCCAAGAAGGTTGTACAAGTGCCATTTACTCTCTTTTTAATTGTTTCTACAATTTCAGTTAGGGAACCTACCATATTATAATGTTACTAACATAAATGACATATAATATTATCATTTTGACATTCTAAAGTTAAAAAATTTATTTTGACACCTTGGGAAACATTCCATTTGCATTTATGACCTTTAAAAGCCCACTAAATGACCCAAATCAATAAATAAGCTAAAATGACTAATACCAAAGCTAATATAGCATTGAATAACCTCAAATTATCTATCATATACCCCATGACAAGATTTAGACCCCCTAAAACATCTAAAAATCTAAGTTTTTACCTAGGGGTACCCTAATTTAACCTAAAAGTAAAATTTGGTCAACAATACATTTTGGTGAACTCAACGTGAATCTAACCCTTACAAGTTTTCTTTCACACTTTTCATTTATGTCATTTTATTATTTTTATATATTTGTGATATTAGGTTGACCAGGATGGTATAGTTATAACTTCTATGCACAGCTTTAACACATAGTTGCATCAAAATGACTATGTTCTTTCTATGCAAGTCTTCATTAGATACATGTTACTACATTGAATAGGTCAACATGATACTCTTATTATATTCCAAATAACAAACTATGTCAAATAGGTCAACTTAGTATTCAGGTCAACATCTAAAACAACAAACTAAATCATGCAAGTCGATTTATTATATTAGTCAACATCGAGATAACAAACTAGGTTGACCAAGTCAACTCAATCATCTTAATAGGCTTTAGCAAATAGTGTTTTCATAAACCTAGGTTGACACAGTTGGTAAAACTTGCAAACAACATTCAAGGCACTTCAGCAACAAAATTTACAATCTTCAGCATCTTCCAACCCACCAAGGTTCATTTATTTCTCTCTTTCAATTTAGTTCTTCATTACAATTCTATTTTACACCAGTTTATAGTCTTCAAAATTGCAATCCTATAGCAAACTAGGTTGACCTAGTTGACCTAGTTCTGTAGTTTGTCTTATGTCTAATAAACTAAGCTGACCTGGTTGACTTAGTTCTTAAGATCTCTTACTTCTACAGTACCATAGTGACCCTATCGACTATGTTCTATAATGTTTGCATATAGTGTCATTTGAACTGACTTTGTACCATTCTTAATTTGGGAATTAACAACTAAATGCTAGTAATTAATCTAACTAGATGGTTTTCCAATATATCATTTAGTTGCACTATTTTGTTCTTTTTTCACACACTACCAAATCACATAATTTCAAAATGCATTTAAACATTTGTCTAACCAAGGCCTACCTACTTAGATTTCATCACCAAGGGAGAAGCCAACTTGGTTTTTGGCCAAGTAAAAACATGTGGTTAATGGTATATATTGGGAAAGCACCTGACACCCATATCTCTATGGGATTGTGAAGTGAGGGGGTAAGCCCCAATACCAAGCTAATACCATTGCCAACACAGATCCCTTTCAACCTAAATGTCCTGAGACCATCCATAGATTGTTTTCTAGTTCCCTATTTTAAGCTAACTTCCCTATCACACTTAAAATAACATTTTATAATAATCTAACAACATTCAAGATGACCACTTATTTAGCATTTACCTTTCAGTTGACTGCTTGCTCTCTACTCATTATATGTTGCATTGAAAAAACTTGCATTGAGCAACATTGGTGCAAGGGTTTGTGATGTTTTCCTGTCGGATCATTCTCATTGATCTAATTGTTTGTGTGTTTTATTTCACTTCATGATCAAATTACATCTCAAAATATTTCCCTATTTTTAGTACATTGTAATTCTATTTGACATAATCTCTTACAAACTATCTATTTTCCTACCCACAATACTAAGTCAACTTGGTCAACTTTATATCTTTATCAGACTATATTTTTGATTGATTACATTACTAAGTTAACCTGGTTGACTATGTACTCTTCTTAATCCCTATCCAATAGTACTAGGTTGGCCTAGTTGACTTTGTAATCTTATTGTTGCCTTTACTTTGATTAGCTCTCATGTCTATCCTACTTAGTTCTCTATTTATCTTCCCATAGCATTCTATTCATTTCTTCAAATCATCATGAGGTCTCCTATTAGAATCTTCTTGGACAACCTGAATCCATTTAGACACTATATGGGATATTCATTTCTCCCTCTCTTTTCCTCCCAAGAGAACCCTCACTCTTGGAGTACCTCTTCCCCTCCTTCATTTTTGGGTTATAACATGGTTCAAATCACACCTCAAGATGAAGTAGGTGGATCTGATCCTTTTTCTACCTATCAAGACAATTATGATCTTCACGCTTTTCAACATGATGTGGGAGCAATTGACACAAGTCTATCCATTAATCCCACTAATAATCCACCTTCCAATAACCCTCCCCCTAATACCAATTTGGGAAGTTATCCTACAAACACCAACCCACCAATTGATATGACTCAAATTATTTCAAAAGTTATACAATAAATGAACATAATGAAAACTTTAAACACCTCTCAAATGATGCCATTACAATGTTAATTGATCAACATCGATAATCAACCTCTGGCTCTCCATCCTCAAGCCAATCCAAATTTTATTCCTTCACATCTTAGAGATGCCTTGGTAAATGTTATTCCTCAACCTATAATGAAAAAAAATGCTTCAAAATATCTAAAATGATCCTTTATCTTCTTTCATCATGTCTATTGATATTGGTAAGATATCTCCAACTATCAAGTATGATGAGACTAAAGGCCATATATAAACTTTATAAAATTTGGATCGAAACTAATACCTTCGCTAGAACTAAAATTCTAGTTAAAACCTTCACTAGCGATGTATTGGAATGGTACAACCAACTTCCCCAACATTATATTTGGAAACTTGAGGACTTAGTTAATCTTCTAGTTAAAGAGTTTCAACATAACAATCTTCCTGAAAATTGTCTTAGCCATTTCATCAATGCTAAGTAATATCACACCAAATCAGTGTGTGATTTTATCAAATGATGAAAATATCTAGCCCATAAAGCTGACTATAACATGACTAATGATAATTTATTCAAACTCTTTATATTGCTTTAACTCCTTTGCTTCAATATAAGGTTCAAAATTTTACTCTTCAAATGCTTAACGAAATTCTTGACCAACCTAAAATTCAAGACTTCCTTATGAAAAAATTCAAACCTAATACCAAATTCCTTAAAGGATATTTTCAAACTTATACCAATGCGATCACTAGAAATACTCCTCAAACCAAACTAGGCATTACCAAAGCTGACAATCCCCCATCTTCTCACATACCACTAACTGTGCAAGAAATGAAATAATTCTTAGCACCCTTTAAACCCTTTACTTATCCTAATAATCATCCTAAATGGTATGATCCTAATAAATTTTTTTGGTTTCACACTGACATTAGTCAATCCCATGAAACTTGTCAAGGGATCACTAAATTTTGTATCTTCTACTGCTTGGTGATTCCTTTAATCACGAAGCCATGATCCAACTTCATCATCAAGAATACAACACCACTTCTCAAAAATGAAAAGCTTCCAAAGCTTATTTTTATAATAACCAAAAATATTTTTCCACATCTAATAATTAACCAAATACCAATGATGTTTGTGTTATTGATTCAAACTATAACCAATATTACAACAATTCTCAATATGTTAATGTAGCTAAGGTCAATTATCATTGCAAACTAGCTCACAAAGATCTTGTCACAAAACCTAAGAAACCATCTTTAGAGGAACATCTTTTCAAAGATACTACAACCACTAATTTAGCTTCAAAATCCCATGAGGAACTACCTCCTTCTGAACCCCCAAAAACTTCCATTCTTTCAAAATATACCTTACCTTCTAAAACTCGCATTGGTTCTTCTTCTAAATCCCATTGGAACTTTCTTGAAGAACTTAACTCCATGCCTTACAAGATTCCACTTATGGAGTTAGTCTATACTTCCATTTATAATCACAAGTTCCTTATGCAATAATTACAATAAATTGAAGATCCATATTCTATAGATGAAGAAACACCCTCTATGGAGCATCAACCTACCAACATCCTTACCATTGAATCCTTGTATCCTTATTCCAAAATTTCTATTAAATTTATTAAAGACAACATGATTAACGATGAGATCCTTTTTTGTGCTGATGATCCACCACTATTCATTAAAATATCCATTAATACTACCCTTATTTGTAAATTTTTTGTTGACAAAAGGTTTATTATTAATGTACATCTTTATAGCTCATCAAAAAAATTGGCTATAATAAGGATCATCTCAAGAAAATCCTCCTTACCTATCATGGATTTGATAAAACTGATCAAAATCCACTTGGTTGTATTTGGCTTCCCCTAATAATTAGACCTAAGACCATTCAAACTAAACTTATGGTCCTTGATTTACCTTTATCTTATAGCATACTCCTTGATCACCTTTAGACTCATAGAATGAGATCCATCACATCTTTCAGTAGCCAATGCATCAAATTCCTACATAATGGCAAATGATATAAACACGAGGCTAATCCCAACCCCTGGAGTATTCAACTTCTTAATCCAAAATCTTAATATTGCATTCCTACCATTCCTACCATCAATATTGCTCCCTTGCCTAAATTTATCAACATCAATCTAGACTTATAGGTCACCCCTACTGATTCAGATGATGATAAACCTAATGACTTGCAACATACTTGCAAGTGGCTTCCTCCTAAGCTACATGTCTATATATCAGAGTGGCTTCCTCCTTTATTGACTCATGATTGCACTATTCCTCTCATTAATGAGATCATTGATCTTCCCCCTCCTTGCAATGCTCAGGAACCTTCTTATAGAGAATATTCCTTCACATGTAATGATTATGGAGTGGCCAAATTAATCCAAGATCCTCTAATCATGTTTCCATGGAAGTTCAGTAACCTCATATATTTACCTTCTAAAACTCCCCTAGAATCTCAAGCATGTATCATATCTCTAACCTATGATGATAACTAAATCATGGCCCAAGCTAAATCTTGAGAATTGGATGTAAAACATTATCAAAAAACTTTAACTCAAATATATGCTTTCAATCAGGATGTTCACACCATTTTCATGGCTATTGAATTAGCTCCTGAAGGTCATGTACCTCTTACTAATTCTCCACTTCTTGATACTCCTTAGGTAGTATAAAAAATCTTACCTTTCAAACCTCCAAAAATTTGGGCATCTTCTCTACCACCTACAAATCCCATCATTACATCTTATTCTTCCCCCATCAATAAAACTAACAACATACCAATTTCATCCGATCAATCTACTCCTCCTACTCCCAAGATTACATTAGATGCCAAGGCCACAAATGTCCTTCATATTCATTTTGAATATGATAGCCATGGTAATCAAATTCTCGATCTCAAAGCAGATGTTGAGTGTTATTCCCTCTTCCCACTTTTCCTAGTGATGAAGCTATTCTTGAATTACTTCACGCCCAAGAACCTCAAATTCCTCGACAACATCACAAACTTGAGAATTTCAAAAACAAATCTCCTTTTTTCAACAACTTCATCACTATCATCAATCCTAAAGCTAATCCAATTTCATTTTTACCAAATTCACCATACCACTTCCAAGATGGCAATGTTATGTTTATTGAAGAAACTACTCACATTGAATATGGTAATCCATCATGCCCTCGACCAATTACAATTTGTTGTGAACTCACACCCACTAAACATGATAATTTTAGATTATTTTTAGATAAATATCATGATATATTCACTTGGTCCTATGAGGACATGCATGGTATTGACCCTAGAATTGTGGTGCATGATATCATCACTTATCCTAATGCCAAACCTATGTGTCAAAAGCAACAAAAATTTACACCTGAGGTTTCCACCTTTTGTCACAAAGAAATTATCAAACTTATCGATGCTAAGTTTATCAAACCAATGGACTATTCTGAATGGGTTTCTAACATAGTTCCTATTTGAAAAATGTCACCATGGTCATTCACATTTGCATTGATTTCCATAATATTAATCTCACTTATCCCAAGGATAATTTCCTTCTACCTTCAATAGATGTCATTATTGATTCCACATCCAGTTATGAAATGTTGTCTCTTATGGATGGATTTTTAGGTTATAAAAAAATTCACATTGCCCCTGAAGACCAACATAAGACAACTTTCACCATAGAATGGGGCACCTATTACTATGTTAAAATACCCTTTAGAATCAAAAATGTTGGAGCTAATTATCAATGGAATGACTCTATCTTTCATGATCTTATCTATAAAATTGTAGAAACCCGTGTGGATGACCTCATTGCTAAGTCTAAATGTCACAAGACTTAGCTTTCTGACTTTGTCATCATCTTTGACCATCTTCTTAAATATAAAGTTAGACTAAATCCTTACAAATGTGTCTTTGGTGTCACATCTAGAAAACTATTAGGATTTTTAGTTTCTCTTCATGGCATCAATGTTGACCCTACCAAGATCAATGCTATTGTCAACATGCCCATCCCTTGATCCATTCTAGACATTCACACTTATCAAAATAAACTTGGTGCAATTAGACAATTCATCCCTGAAATGGCTTACCATATCCACTCCATCAATTATATTCTTAAGAAAGGTAATTCTCTAGAATGGATGGATCTCTATAAAAAATCATTTGATAATATGAAAGAATCATTGCTTCACTTATCTACTCTTCGTCCCCCTTCAAATTATTAACCTTTGATCCTATATACTTATTTCACACCCATATCAATTGGGGTAATTCTTTCCCAACAAGATGATACTGGAAGAGAGTATGCCATCTATTATATCAGCCGAGGCCTCATTGATTATGAGAAACATGACACAAAATTCGAATGTGATTACCTTACCATATATTTTGTTGCTGGAAAACTTTGACATTATATGCTTTATCATACCACTTATGTTATCATCCATTTTGATCCACTTCATCACTTCTTCTACACAACCTTTCATCCTAGAGATATAATAGGCAAGTTGATGGTCCTCCTCATTAAATTTTATCTCCAAATTATTACTCAAAAAGTTCTCAAAGGACAAATCATCATTGATCAACTTGATGCTTCTCCTGTACTCGCTACTGACCACCTTCAAGATATTCTCTATATTGAAGGTCTCAACCAAGGCATATCTCTTAAATATTACTTCCACAACTTCACTACTAATCTTGAAGCAAGTAATCTCAATGAATCTACTATCCTCTCTGACACTACTAAACCAAAAGTAGTTCTCAACAAACTTTTTGAAATTAATGTCGATTTACATGAATATATTTGAACCCTTCATTTTAATGGTGTTAAATGCCTTCAAGGAGATGGGGAAGGTTGTATTATTATGATCCCTCTTGGAAAAAACATCCCTTTATATTTTTTCTTAACATTTAATGTCACTAACAACATGGTAGAGTATCAATATTTAATCTTGGGCAAGAGAGCTACTCTTGTACTTGCATGTTTTAGGTGATTCCTAGCTCATTTTCCACCAAGTCAATGGTGATTACCAATGAAAAAGTAATAATCTCACTTCTTATCATCAAATTGTGACTACTCTTACCAAATATTTCATTTCTTTCAACATCAAACCTATCCCTTGAGATCAAAATTCTATTTCTGATTCCATTGCTTCTTCGACATCTCTTTTTCATCCACACCAAGTTCTTTTCAATCCCACTTTTCTTATCTAAATAATAAAATCTCCATCTATTCAACCACAAGATCAGATTATATGCCACATTGAGGTCATCACCATTCGAAAAACCCATGGTACAAAGGCATCATTCAATTTCTAGAACACCAAACTTATCTGCCCAACCTAGATTCTTATGAAAAGACTCACATTCATAAATAAGATTTTAAATATGTATTTTGATAACATCCTCTATTATCACAATGTTTAAGGTACCTTTCTCTATTGTGTCATGATAGATGAGTTTCATCCTCTTCTTGAACAAGTACATAGGGGCATTTGTGGTGGCCACTATAGTAGACGTGCTACAACTCGTAAATGCCTATGTATGGGATAATTTTGGCCCACTCTTGAAAATTATGCCATAAAATTTATTAAAAAGTGTACTCATTTCCAACTTCATGATGTTTTAATTCATTCACCTCTAGCCAAGCTTCAAACTATAGAATCTCCCTGGCCATTCTCCATGTGGGGATTCGATCTTATAGGAAAATTACCTTGATCTCACAATGGGCATGACTTTATAATCACAACCACCAAATATTTCACCAAGTGGGTTGAGGCTATGACCCTTTTAAATTTCACTAGTACCACCATCTCCAAATTCATTTTCAATCAAATATTTTTTTGCTTTTATGTCCCTCATAATATCATTTTAGATATTACTGGTAATTTCAAAAACAAAGATGTCAAACAACTCTATGCTAAATTTAAAATCAATCACAAATTTTCTACACCCTATCATCCATAATTTAATGTCCAAGCTAAGGCTACCAATAAAATTCTCCAAAAGACAATTCGTGAAACCTGCATAGATTGGCAGCTTCATCTCTATCCTACTCTTTGGGCTTATTATTGTAGCATATGCACTGCCACTAGGGCAACACCATTCCCTCTAGTCTATGGTCTTGAATTAGTCCTTCCATTATAATTTGATCTACCCTCTCTTTGTATATATATTCATGGTATCATACTCGATGAATAATTATGTGAAACTTGCCTTCATGATCTTGATCTCCTTGATGAACAATGTCTTTCTACTTTACAACACAATCACCAATACAAGGCCCGTATTACCAAACAACATAATAAATGAGTCAAAGTTTGCATGTTTAATGTTGGTGATCTTATCCTTAAATTAGACTACACTCATGACAAAGAAGGTAAATATGCCCAAAAATGGTGGGGGTCCTATTTAGTCAAAGATATTCTTGGTCCAAGTAACTATTGCCTTCAGACCAGTGAAGGCCATATTTTCAAAGAACCACCAACGCATAACTCCCCAAAAAGTATTTTGCCTAAATTCTTTCCTTCTTTTCATGCTTTCTATATGCTATCTATATAACACTTTTTTTCAAGATAGTTACATTTGTCTTACCCTCTTTAGCAGTTCTCACTTCTCACAAACCTTAGTCCTTCCTTTTGGTCTTTTTGGTTTCCCTTTTTTTTTTTCATGAGTTGCATTATAAAATCATGGATGGGACCCAATCTTCCTCATGATTTACTTTTATCTTCTTTATTTTCATACTTTTTACACACTTTTTGGCACCCTCGCAGGTTTCTATTTTATGAGTTCTAGTGTAAGACCATGGATAGGACCTAGCCTTCTTGATAAAATCACCATCTTGTCATTGCTTTTTATAGAATGTGTTTTGAAATGGTTTTGAGTTCTTGATCTTTGTTCTCAATTTTATCTTTTTCTTCTTTTGATAGATGAAATCTTCATAGCAACCTATGTTAATATTCTTTCCTCCATTTTCCTCATTTGTATGATAAGGAATCAATTTTTTTGTCGTTGTACCCCTTTTTCACCCTTTATCACATTTTTGTGATTTGAAATAATTTAAATTGTTTCATGTCTCATTCCTCTTGATTTTTTTTCCTTTCACTCCACATTGGATAAATCAAAGTCGAATTCAAGATAGTAATTTTATTTCACCTGAATTTATGATACTCTTAGACACCATGTTCTTTGAATTCTCTCTCTTAGTAACTAAGTCCCAAGTATTCAAATGAAAGCCATCTTTAACACCCATGTTTGGTTTTCTAAATTTGTATGGAGGAGGAATAGAAAAATCCATCAAAAGAGTTAAAATCTAAATCATTTGAAACAAAAGGCAATGATATACTAAAGACAACATATAAATCTCAAAAGTCAATGTCACACCAAAAGATGTGATTATAAGCACATCTCCTATTTTCAATTGAAGCTCAAACTCCACAATTGGCCTCACAATAGAGTTGAGGTTTATTGGGGTGTGGTAGGCCAATAGATTGGAATAAAAGAATTCAATAACCTCTATGATGCTACCTACCTTCTCATGCAAGTACTCAATCTTTACAGTAGACCGATAGCTATGTAAGGGGTCCTGAGGAATGGGGAACATGTTGTGGGAAGGTATGTCTATTTTAATTTTCATGCATATAGCCTTCATGGGATTATCTATATACTTTATTTATTGACTTAAGACTTGTGTGGTTAGGATAAGTTCTTCATATTTTTTTTGGTCAAAAGCCCTCTTATTTTGACAAACCTAATTTGAGTGTCTTGACTTCAATAAAGAGTTCCTCTATCTCAATTTTTACTTCATTGTCCCCTCTACCCATTTCATTTTCCCCCTTGATAGGCAAATTATGATTCTAAATCTATTTTCCTAGTTTCTATACTTCCTTCTTCTTCACATCTTAAAAACATGCTAGCACTATTTTGTTTCATTTTTTTATCTATCCTTAAATCAAAACAACATGTTTGAGCAACAATAGATTACTTTATTTACACCATAGATATACATTCCTAGATATACCTTAATCTATTTTTGCCATTTGTCATTGTTGTTCTACCTTTTTTGTGGACACCTGAGTCTATTTTTACTTTCATGTACTCTTTTCATTATTGAGTGAGGTTGGATTGTTACTTCTCACTCACCAATGTTGTTTTTCCTTTTATGCACATTTTTCCATTGATGATTGAGCAATGATTGTTACTTCTCACTCGTTAATGTTGTTTTACCATTTTTTTGTTTGCCCATCTTTGTGTAAGTAAGGATTGTTAGTACTTTCACATTGATGATTGATTACCATCCTTTTGACATGTATCCTTGGTTTGACTTGGTGAGTTTGTCTTTCTTACTTAAGGTTTACTTGTTTGAGTTTTTTGGTTTTGAGTAGCCTTGGCTTTTCAGTTACTTGATTTACTCTAAATTTTGACTTGGTTATTTTGTCTAACATAGTACTTGTCACGGTAGCTTGCAATATTTATAAGTACGTTCCATCCACAACACTAGTTATCTTGGCATTCCTACATTTGTATTTTTTTGCTCTTTAGTTTTGTATTTTGGGTTTTTCGAAAGCAGTCTCTACGCCCTACACAATCAAAACTATAAACACAACATACAACCATCCAGTGATAAAGGTAAGTCAAGGTACACATCACATTTACTTTTTAGTTATTTCTCTTTTAGTCATTTAATTTTCAATTATTTTTTCTTTAAAATATAATTTTTTTTAGCATCGAAGTTGTGTGTTACTATGTTCTTTCTCAAAGCACCATCCCTTATTGCACCTATGTGACATGTGATGAGCTTCGCATGGGGCATATGTATACACATAATATATTCAAACTTTATAAATTACTGGTGTTTTTTATCTTGCAGGAACCTATCGAGTCTCAATCTCTCTGAGTGCACGCCCTAAGGGGTGTACTGGGAAAGGGCTAGGCAGATCATTGGTGCTTCACAAGATTATTATCCCTTATTTCCACTTGTTACCAATCCAACTAGCTCTTAAAAACATTTTCCTAAGTTTGGCCTCCTCTTTTGCACACTCCTCTAGTCTTTTACCACCTTCTTTAGACCTTTTCCTAACTTAAAACCCTTTGTGATAGTTTATATGACTATGTTGGTTGTGTTGACCTTGTGCTCTTATTGACAAAACTTATTTAGGGTCTAGGTCGATCCCTGGACGACTTAGTCTGTGACCTAGTGAGTTTTTGTCAATAAAGATACTAGGTCCACTAGATCAACCTTGCTGGCCAAAACTTTTGGAAGGGTTTAGAGTTAGATCCACCTATATAAACACATTCATTTCACCATTCTTAGAGAGTAAACAAGAGTTATTATTTATGTGTGCTTCTTTACAATCTACTTTTCCATCATTCCACTTGAGGATTCTTAGCTTAGGGTTCTACTTGGAGAAGAATCTAGTCTTGTGGAGAAGTCTTGGATGCTTTGGCCTTTCTTAGTAATCCTTACAAACCACAACAACCTCTTACAAAGCATCTTTGGCCAAGGGAGAGATTGAGTCTCGACGGGTTCATCTTCTAGGTAAGTATCTCTAGCATTGCTCCTCTCTTTAGTAGATAAAAGTAGCATAAGTAATGGCTTTTGAATAATATTCTCTTTATCCATGCATAAGGGTTTTACTATACATAGCTTATTTAGGATTCTCTTATGCATGTTTACTTTTGTTGTTTATTACCCCCAACATTGTGCCATAAGCTTTGGTGAGCACTAGATTATATTTTTTCTTTATTTGTTATTATTTTAGTGAATATAATAACATAAGACCTAGTTAGGGTTATTCATAGTTTTACTTGACTGGAGGCTTTGGAACCCTCCCTAGTGATATTATTGTGATAAGAGATCCCTTGATTAGGTCTAGTGGATCCATATTGGTCACAACCCTGATTATTTAATGTATCCCCAATTGGAAGTGTAAGTAAGATCTATCTTATTTTAGTTAGGATTGACTTATAGATCTGATGCATTTCTCATTACATACATATACCACCCTTGAAGAGGCATAACTGTACATTGAATATCCACTCAATGAAGAGAGGAATGGATTTGAAGTAGAAGAATTGAATGGCATGGGCATCGACACTACTTTCTTGGTACAAGACATAGATGTCGAGATACTTGAGTGGGATCTCATCAAAGGGAAACAACGTACTGCTATTGTGGTCTAACCACCCAAGACTAATGCAACCACCAAATTATGCACCCAATACCAAAAAGGCATCCCTGATAACATGCTTTATTTGTATTTCCATTTTTATCCAGAAGATGCCTATGTACACACCTGATGTGAGATGTCATTTTTCTTAGACATGTATAATGAGGAATGCCATTTTGAGATGCCTTCTAATAGTCTGGTATTGGATTTTGAATCAAAAGTGTCACCCATACCTCTTTGGGTTGATCCTCGATAGATCTCTCCTCTATAAGCTAGCACAACACTCCAAAAAATGGCCTCTAAAGTAGCACAACAAAATGTGTTTGTAGATTTTGATGTGCATTGAGTTGAACAAAAACATGGTAGGGTGGTAGAAATGTATGATAAAGAAGTCACCACCTGGGATAATCTCAAAGAGGAAGTGGTCGAGTTGAAATGCCAGCTGCAAGTCACAACATCAACAAAGGTTAAAATATTGAACCTATGTAAGGCTATTTTGAGCCAGGCCCTAACACTAGCAAATGGGCTACCTTTAGAGGGTGAGGCTATTGATAAATTGGAAACCCTTATGGATCTCTTATTGAAGTGATGTAAGTAGCAGCCCATGCCAAGAGATGAAACAATAAGGGCAGCTAAATAGTTTGTTGAAGCAGTGGGGGTCTGTAGGCATGCCTTGCAATGAGTTGGGGAGGTGATTCCAATTCTAGATGGGATTTTTGATAAGTTATCATGGCCCAATAAAATTTTGGAAGCTTGACTCCATGCAGAAGAGCTACAATGTCAAAAATTGGTGGATGTCACCTTATTAATAAGAGACTGCATTGAGGATGCTAAGGCATTTAAAGATGTCAAAACTATGAAAGAAACAATAAACACAAACAATTTCCAAATTTACAATGCTCTGAGGATAGGTTGTGAATGAGGTCACCATGCTAGAAGAGATTCAGAAGGATGCTTCCACATCCCTTGAACAATTGGGCAATAAGGCAAGCGAGTGTTATGATCAACTCAAGGAGACTAAAAAGTTGAAAGCGGTAATTGAATAAATAAAAACAAAGGTGCTCGACACCTTGTCACATTAAGAAGGTGTCGGAAAGAAAATCAAATAGATTGGTCCTAAGTTTTTGGTTGAGGCCAAGACCGATGCTTAGTTTGGGATGGACTAAATGCATAGTGTGGGGTAATGTTGGACCCTAAATTTTGACTAAGTATTTTCGTAATGGCATAGAATAAGCATGACATGGGAAGACCATGGCACAAAAAACCATGGTGCAAGAGATCATAGCATGAGAAGACCCAATCATAGAAGAGGCATATCAAATAAAGAATCCAAGAATAAAGGACTCAGTATATTAGCGAAAGACTTGGGGGAGCAAGAAGGGAGCAAGGAATGGTTAAGGAGTGATTCTCAAGGATAGAACAAACTTCAATCACACATAAGTTTGGCACCGATCTGCATGAAGGAGAACACTTGGCAACAAGGATCCATCATCAAATGAGAATATAGGGGCTCAAAGGCATGGGTCCATAGGAAACACAAGTAAATGAATGCCACGATTCTTAGTCTACTAGAGATCATTGGCTAGTCACTAGAAGTGTCATAATTAATGTAACAACTTAGTTGAGAAGAACCAAGTATAAATACCCCTATGTAGAGATGTGTAATGCGGATGAACATTGGTATTGTATAACGGTTGATTGTGGTAACTAGAAGAATTATAGAAATCATTGTAATCCTAATATTGAACTATAGTTGATAGTTAAGTTGCATCATTAAGTTATGATTACATATATTATGTAACTTGGAGTTCGTATTTGGATATAATGAATAAAATCTATGTTATTTGAATATGTGCAATACATATGCTGAATCTCATAGAAATTATCTTCATACGCATGTTTGTTTACGTAATTGAAGCTAGGTCCACTACTTTATGTTTCTTTTTCTATTTAGTCATTGATTAAGATATACGATCAAGCACTAATACATAGCAAGTATATTACTATGAGACACAACCCACGGGAATTGGTTTCTTGCTGCATGCTTTAGGTGAGCATGCAAGAGTTCAGTCTTATATGAAATGCCAGTGCGTTAACTTGTTGGGAACTAGTTGCTTCAGTGCCCCTAGGGAAAGGTCTAAATAGAAAATAAAACCCAACAGACTCAAATGATTGAAAAGCACCAGAACATCTAACTACACATTGAAAGAATATTCCCTATTCTTCCCAATACAGACATAGAGCTAGGCTTGCATATTATTCCAAGGTCACAAGGAATTATCAAGGCACTTAATCACACTCAGTTTGAAACAAAATGTTAGCATTTTGCACTAGTATTGTTAACACACCGCTTAGCATGGGAGAACTACATGAATTTTGATCCCTCTTCAAAGTAGTGGTATGTAGGTAGCACTCATCACAATAGGGTGTTGAGGTCTAACACAACCTCAACCACTAATCCATTTTTACTCCTTGATGCCATTTGGTCTCCTTGTTCATAAAGATAGTGTTTCGGCAAAGAAGGCATACAATGGCTCCCGCATCAAATTGGAGGTCCTCACATAGTCACACAGGGTTAATAGTCATAGGCACACATGCCATATTCATGTTAGGAAGAAAGATCCTACAAGACGAAGACGTTGATAGTCTGTAGAAGTCAAAATAGTGCTCAATCTGTAGAAGTCAAAACAATGCTCAAAGTGCTGTCGAAGTTTGATAAGCCCTATGGGATCTGAGTGCCTATTGTTCCATAGGAGCTTGAAGTGCTCAATAGGCCTGACAGATCCAACGAGGTCTGTGAAGTGTCTTGCAGTGTTTGAAACATTTAAAAATCTTGATAGAGTTAGGATGCAAGGTACAATAGGTACCCAAAGTACTCTACGGACTCGATAGCCTTTACAAGGTCCACACAAAGCAGTAAAAATGACCTTTTTTGTTCTTGATGGAGTTCACAAACCCGATAGGATCTATCATGGAAGCTGGAACATCAAGAGTTACAAAGGAATTTAAACAGTCAGTCCAATCCCTCCTCTAAATAGAAAAAACACATTTGTTCTAAAGGTTGGCTAATGGGTGATTTGGTTGCTTTAGGACATAGGAATATGTAGATGAACAAACTGATGCTAGATTTAAATGCATTTTATTTTTCTCCATGTTAATGTTTCTTACCTTGTAAGTCTCATAGAAAATAGTATGTGCATTTCTCCTAAAAATTGAAATGTTTTCTAATAAATGAAAAGACTGTTTTTTATATTAAGGGTCTGTAAGTGTATTTTTAAGTGGTCCTTTATATGTGTGCCGCCTAAACTGAGCATCACACATAGTAAGAGGCAATCCTTAAGTGGATACCCTGCCTATGCCTGCACCATATCACCTTACACTATATACTATATAAAACTTTTTGTAAACTTTTTGTGCTCATAATAATCCGTGAAGACAAAGAAAGGAAAAATCTGTACATCATTTTGGTTGCAGCCTTAGATTAACATAAAGATTTTTACTCACTAAAAACAAAAGATTGAAGAGTCGGTAGAAGTGCTGCTATTATTAAACAACAATTTGGCTTATTTCAGAAACATGGTTTTCATTTTTGTGTTATAATGACAGATCTTATGGACTAATAGTTCATTCTATCATTCTATACTTCACAATGTAACCGTAATCAAGCCTTCCTGGATAGACGCTTTTACAGCATTTATCAATATCTGTGTTTTCCTGGTGATAGAGGGCCAATGTGGATCCGGCTTTCCTCCAGATTCTTGGATGCTCTTAACCAGGCTTGCGAATTCTTGAACCATAAGAGTTTCCTGAGGCACTTCTGTTGTAACTCTGTGTTCACTGGGCCTCGGGCCCCAGACAATTTCCATATCCCCAAACTTAGCATTTGAGGAAGAGAAATATGATGCAGAGCTCTCCTCATGAGGAATCACAAAGTCATGAAGACGCAGAGTCCCTTTGGAGCCATGGACACCAAAATACATGGACAAAGTAGAGTGAAATGAACAGTGAAATGTTGCCACCCTCCCATCTTGCCAGGAGAAAGTGGCCCCGCAAGCTGTAATCACTCCGCCTTCATTCAAAACAGGTCCAGGATGTGCAATCACACTCTGAGGCAATTCGTAATCAATAGCCCATAAGATTGCCCTGATGCAATACCATCCAATATCACCCAGTGCACCAAGTGCATCCAAATCCGGCTTAACCCGAATGTCCTCCTCAAAGAACTTACCAGAACCAGCAAATGAGAAGGTACAGTTGACCTGCAAATAACCATGAAAGTGCACTGTTTTCTATTTGTAAAATTTCTACAGGTTAAATATAGTAGCAATCTGTACCCACATAAGTTTTCTGTGTACAGTATCCAGTTACCACCAAACATGCAGATGAAAGAAATAAACAAAGATGCCTTGACTGCATGCTATATTTAATTTAAGACATGAGGTTTTCACAGTGCATAACATTAAATAATGAGCTTTAGGATAACACTGTGTCCCCAGATTTTGAATCAACTTTTTGAATCATCAGGCTGAAAGAAAGTGATTCAAAATCTGCTCATGATAATTATGGATCACCTAAGATGATCCAAACTGTTGATTCAAAAGTTGCTACACAGATTTTTATCTAAAAGCTCATTCTGTAATCCAAAAAGCACACGGGAAAAAAAAAATTAAAAGAAAAGTCATGATATGAATTACCCAGGTTTTGGTGAGGCTAAGAACCAGTCCAAAATAAACATAAAACAAACAGATCATGTCATTGTGTTAAAGAGGATTGATTACTTACAAACTTCAGGTCTCCAAAGAGTTCTGGACTTCGAAGAAATTCCTTCATTTTGGGAGTTCTGGGATGGTGCATCCACATGGTACCATCCATGAGCTGGACCCCGTTGCTATTACAGGCTTCTATGATGGCGTCAAGATCTTCAACGGTGAGAGCAGGGGGCTTCTCCAGAAGAATATGTTTCTTCTTGTGGGCAGCCTTAAGACCCCACTGAAGGTGTAAGGATGTGGGGAGAGGGATGTACACTGCATCCACACAGGGGTCATCCAAAAGCTGCTCATAGCTGCCATACACCTTTACTTCTGAACTTAAATTGTTGGCAGAGGCAAACTCCTTGGCTTTTTCAAATGATCTGCTGGCAACTGCATACACCGAGGAATTGGGTGTCATTCCAATTGCTCTTACATATTTTCTAGCTATGCCTGCACAGCCCAGAATCCCAAACCGAACTTTCTCTTCAGCCATTGTTTCTGCAGTCTGTGAGAGAGAATGTAAGAGTTCCGATATATTGTCGACTCCACTCTTATTTATAATAGGCTATGCATTCATCCTATGGCGCCTGTTTTGCCCCGTGGATTTTATATTAAAATAAGTGATTTCCGCCGGAACCCTCCCCGCCCCCCCCCCCCCATTGAAGATGCCCTGTATATTAAAAAATTAAGAAACCAAAGTACAAGAATTAAGGAGTATGGATAATGCCTTCTAGAGGAAACAAGCTCTTGAATGCTTTTTACGAGAAACATGTCGTCCGGAGTCAGGATTAACAATAATAGAACATCTCAATTAACTTATAACATAGTGTAGTGAAAGTAAAATAAAAGTATAATAATTAGAGAGGTAATTTGTGCATTCTATTGTTGTAGGTCTTTGAGGGGATCCTTAATTTTGGTAATAATCATAATGGTAACTTGGTTTATGTCGTGATCCATTTCAACTTTAAAAAAAATTTATATGAGCTTGTTGAATAGCTAAAGTGGATCCATTCTCATAGTATTATTATTTACATTGATTTTTCCATATTTAGAAGAGAATGACTAGCGGATTAGTGTTTCAAAACACTAAGAGAGGGGAGGAGGAAAGATCAAGAGCGGTTTTTTAATTGAAATTAGTGAGAAAGGAGAGAGGATCACAATGGAGAGGAGGATGCATAGTGCCAAAAAATATGAGGAATAGTTTTTAGAGTCAGGCAGAAAGGGCAGTTCTCTGTAGAAAGGCCAACTTTAGATGATGTATGGCTAAATGCAACGTCATATGAAGAACACATCGGCACAATAATTAAATTTTGGCTTTGGCAAGGGATTGCCAAATATTACAAGCCATGTGTTGCCTATAAGAGCCAAGTAATGACATTGACCACTTAGTATTAAAATAATTATCCAACAAAAGTGGATGTTGAATGCCCTGACACATAAGTCTTAGTGTGATGGAAGAGATAGCCCATTGGTTTGGCCAATGCCAATTTTCACAAAAGGGTGTAAGATGCAATCATCTTAAGAAGCACTTGAAGGGGAATTAGTGAAATGATAAAAACATAGCCCTACTTGAGAATGGCAATGAGCACAAATAAATGTTGCCCTAGATTCCAAGGAAGCCAATTATAATTACCTAGATCCTAAATATCTCTAATTGAGATGAAGCCTTTGTTTTCAAAAGAACGGGCCCTAAATTTATGTTGGACAACAAGAGGAATGCCATTAACTTGAATAACCCGATTCCCCTATATGCTAGAGTTGGGGATACTTAGTGCATGTCGAAGGCACTAATGGTGCCATTGTATAAGAGGAACCATCCCCTATCAAGTTGCCTAATTACCCCTGAGAGGAGACCCTGATATATGAAAAAGTTAAGTATTAAGAATGTTATCCTCTCAAGGATTGGATGTAACATCTTGTTTTCCTCTATCAAGAATTAAGGCACTTATCACTAATTAACATTGCAAAGCATAATTAATAATGTTTGGCCTCTGGCCATAGTGCATTATAATTTCATCAAAATTTGGGGGTTGGGATCATAAAATAGAATATGAATATTCTTCACTAATCTGTAAACATGATCATAAATTGGGGCATTTTGTCAAACTTTGTTCCTTGAAGAAGATTGAACAAAGGGTTTGGAAGGAAAGGCACTGATTAGTAGAGATCAGTTGGAACAAAGCACTATAGAAGATTTCATAGAGAAGAAGAGGATGGAAGAGCAATTATAGCATCCTCAAAAGCATTTGTTGGAAGAAAGTGAGAATCAAAGCAAGCAAGAAGAAGAGTGGATGGAGGATCAAATGGAAGTCATTCACGATCTGGTAGCTACATATGATAAAATCAATGGCCAAAAGTTATTTTTAGAAGAATTGAAGGAAGAAGTGATTACCAATAGTAATAATATTTTAGTCTCTAAATATTTTTATAATATTGAAGATTTAGAGCATTTGTTAAGTGGGAAAGAAGAGTTACAACCAAGCACATGGGATCTCTTGGTGGAAAAGTTGTAGTTAAGAGTTTTATTCAAAAACTAGAATGGCAAAGAAGACAAAGCAAAAAGAGACCTTGAAATGGAATAAGGAAGGACAAATCATATAAAGGACATAACGATGGAGGAAGGGAGAAATTTGAAAGACCCTAAGGATGTTGACCCTAAAGACATGGCAAACCAATTTTTAGATCATCATGAGAAGAATAAAAGTTTCTTGAATGCAATGCTAGAGAAGAAGAGTGACATTGTAAACCTTGGGGATGGAGAGTTTGGAGATTAGGGTCATAAGCAGGGAAACTATGAACTCCCAACTCTACAAACACAAAACATAACTTAATTTTTTGAAATATATGTAAGGAATCTGAGGATCCTTGTTTTTTGGGAGGGATTAAAGTATCGGGGGTTTGTCAAAAAGGGATTTGAGGGATTAGACCTTGATCCCTTTCTAGAAGATAAAGAAGATGATGGCGATTGAAATTTGGTGACAAACAAAAAAAAACAAATCCAAGAGAATAGTTCAGTCAAGTCCTAGAGTGACAAGAGTAAAAATTTAAATAAATAGTGAGATCTAGAACCAGATACTCAAATGGGCATTGTTACTGAATATTTATTTGGTAGGAGTTATGTTTTTATTCATTGTAGGTTTGTTGTTTATTAACAATAGTCTGTTTGTTGTTATTATTATTTTTGTTGTTAGTTTCTTGCTATTTGTTTGACATTGTTTTTGAATATATTCCGGTGGATCCTTATAAGAGGGAAGGGTCCCTCTCAAAACCCTCATTTTACCAATATCCAGAAATTTAAAAATGTTTGGTCTCTGTGCAATCACGGATTGACTTACTTCATATAATTTCAATTCAGTGAAATGGTGTTTCTATGCCTATAGATGCTATAAAATTACGTAGAATAATTATTAGTATCATGCTTTTACTATTTCATATCATGTGATTTTGATATCATGCCATGATTAACTATTGTCTGTTCACTTGTCTATGATGTAGGTACGACACTTGGTATGAGGGAGAACATCATCAGAGAGGGGGAACTAGATATATAATATGGGTAGTAAAGAGAGAATCTTGTAGAGCGAGATGTAATCATGACAAAGAAAGACATATACCTCATTTGTTTTAGTGCAAGTGGTGATCATCTGGTTTGATGGTTATTTGGTTTTTCTTAGCATTGTTTTCTCTTCTGTTTTAGACTGCAATTATAAATACATTATTTAAATAAATAAAAAAGGAGCCATATCAAGAATATGCTTTTAGTCAACCAATGTTGTCATCGTTTTTTGTCACATTTTGTGATTGTGGAATCCTTGCAGTATAGATCTCTGGGTACGCTAATGATCCATTGTAAGTAACCAACATCAGCTAGTTATGTATCATGCGACTATTTGACTTAGTCACCAAGCGAAATTATCAAGAGCCACTTGCTAAGGTTTGTTCATAACCACGTAACATTCTCGAGACAATAGCACCTTATGGGATTGCTCTTTGTATGATGTGGTAACTTCGATTAAGTTAATGGATTTAACAATAATGAAATTGTGAATGAACTTTTAAAGCTTAAAGAAGAGTGGAAATGATTATTTGGAGGCGGTTAATGGCATTGTTCAATCTACCTCTACCACTATGGAACACCATTCAATATTTAAATTTTATGAGAAAACAATTATTAATAATCAACCGACATTAGCTTGAGGGGTGTGTCAAGTCAAAGAAAACCATTGACATTATGTTCAACAAAAAAATGTGCCAAACTAAATGTTTGTTTCAAATTAAAACTCTATGTGAAACTAGGAGTTTGTTTCAAATTAAAACTCTATTTTTCAACCTAAGTTATTGCCAAACTAAGACTTTGTTTCAAATTAAAACTCTACTCTTCAACCTAAGTTATTGCCAAACTAAGAGTTCGTTTCAAATTAAAACTTTGCTTTTCAACCTAAGTTATTAACCTGCCAAACTAGAATTTGTTTCAAATTTAAAACTCTCTTTTCCAACCTAGATTACTAAATTGCCACGTGGGCTACGCAAACGAAGTATTTGAGTTATAACAGAGGTTTTTCAGCGGATGGCGCCATTAAAAAGGCAAACTGCGCTGGAAGGAGAGGAGGCACAGGAAAGAGATAAGCATCGAAGAGGAGATGAAAGGAAGTTAGGCGGCCTTTTTCTAACCGGATATGTATATGCAACCATCTGGTTTACGTTGTAAGCATTTATACTCCCTTGTATCCACTTCCAATTCTAACCCAAACCCATTAATGTTCAGCCTGGAGCATTCCTGAGGGACGTTTTGAGTGTTGCATAGTGTTTTTAATAGCTGCATAAAATTAAAATTATCACGAATCCCTTGATAATTTCAAACCTTTTTTTTTGCTGTCAAAAACTTGGTTTCAGATTGTTGTTGTGTAGTCATATCTGACCACAAATTCTTCTCCTGGTCATGCCCGATAAGAATAGAGAGGTTGTTTTAACTTGCACTTTGGTCAATAAATTTTGTATGCAGAGATTTGAAGCACCCAGCCTAGTGATGTTTTAAATTACGATCATGGCATGGTACTCTCTTCAGATGTACATCCCTAATTCTTGGCTGAATATATAAGTTTAATAGCACAGCATAATTGGAATAGAAAATTCTATGGGGTTCAATCACTGGTGCATAATTGGCTTGCAACCCTATCCCCTAATCCTCTAGTGGAATGTTGTATAGATCTGACAAACGGGTAGTAATCTTGGCAAAGTATTTTTGATGTAGGAGCATCTAAATTCATTTATAATATTACGTCAACTTAAAAATATTTATTTTAAAAAACAAAAAGTTTGTAGATTGTGTGCAGGCCTTTGTTTGTGTGTAAGTCATTTTATGTTTTTTTGTGCATATGCATGTTTATTGTTTGTTTTACTGTGCAAATTGTCGATGCATACTCTTTGGGTTAGTTTGTGGTTGCTTTCCGAAGCTTGCGCTATCCTGTAGAAGACATTGACACACCACATTATGATTGAGGGGAGCTTGCACAACTCGTGCATGGACTTCTAAGCATATATCTTGTTTGCAAACCTTAATGCAAGATGATCTTGTGAGTTGGGACCTCTACACATTTTGTTCAGCGTGCAATGTTCTTGAAAGATTTTGTGAATGCCGTCATGTTGTGATGTGTTACATTGTGATGCTTTGTATACCATTGAGATTGTAATGGATAATTAATGATTAAATGGGCATGATGTGTTATTGTTAGGAATTAGTCATCACATGAGTGTTTAGTGCTACACATTAATTAGTTAAGTGTGTGTGAGAAAATAATAAGTAGAGTAAATAAATGATTGATGTTAGTAGTTATTACTTGAGTAAGAATCTCATTAGAATAGGAGTAAGATATCGTACGCGAGATTCTTGGATTGTGTGAGAGAGTGAGTTGTTAGAAAAAGTCACATATATTGAGGAAAGTGGTTATAGCAAATGGAACTAAAACGCCTATATAAATATGTTATCTCATACTGAGTAATTAATATATTGATGATTGACTAATTGAGTGAGATTTATGTGTTGAAGCCCTTTGGCTCTACTCCAATATGGAGATCACACTTTAGTTGTGAGTCCTTTGGACTGTATCTTGAATTAATACATGTAGTAGATTGTTGAGTTAGTTGTTACACACTATTGTAATTTGGTAGGTTTTGTGCATATATATAAACATGCCATGTACTTATATGAATTTAAAGACCTTTGTTTAGTCCAATACACTTTCTTGAAAACTACAACTATGGTAATTTATATACCTAGACCAACATTATGATGGATTACAATTTGTATGGTGATGTATCATCATGCAATGTTAAATATGTCTTGTTTTCCAAGTCCTACATTAAAATTGATATGACAATAACATATCTAAAGACATATAGATGGTAAAATAAAACATTCAAGATAAAATTATATAAGAAGTAAGAATGAGGTTATTCCAATTAACATTTTTGCCAATACTCACTAGTGCAGTTGGAATATCCTACTAAATATTGTTTGAATAGTGTTGTATGATAACGAATAGTTATAATAATCCAATGATAGTCTTTTACCTTGTAAATCTATCCTAGTTGGATTTGTCATGTTGGATGCCTTTTTTGTGTGGTATATAACTCAACTAATTTTGTATCCCTTTTATCTAGAATGAAAAATGTAGGTATCAAGTTAATAAAGTAAACTAGTGTACTTCATTTCGGTTTTTATTACAAAGCAATTAGAAAATTGATCGAGTACCATTCACAAAACCTTGTTTTACATTTGAACCTAATAAGGATTTTAATTGGGAAAATTCTCTTGGTCAAGTTCATCTAAGAAGACCTAATTCTCACATGTATTAACACTTGTGCAAACATAAAGGATATAATTTATTAATTGCTTCATGATTTGAGATGTGGCCATTAAGATTGGGTTTGACATTAAAGTTTTGTGAGATCCAGTGTCTATTTATTTGAAATTAATTTTTGTATGATATCTTATGATAATGATTCTCATTAGTGGTATGAGACACTTATTATATACACTATCACCCTCACACTATGTTCGGATTTGATTTGTTGTACAAACTTGTTTGTGAAAGTCATAAACTTGTGATCATAGGCAACAATAATGAACATTTAGATGATTGATAAATTTTAGAAGAGAAGTAATTTTGAATATCATCATTAGGTGATAAAATTATATACGTAATGTTGGGACATGATCAATTGTTATATCATGTTTTGAACTGATGATTTCTTATTAAACTTGAATATTAAATTTAGATATTGATCCGATCTTGGTATAATAAAGTTTTAGATTATAACATGAATATTGAATTTGGATATTGATCTTATCTTGGAATAACAAAGTCTTAGATTATAGACACTAAAATAATTGATTTACTTTTTTTAATTTAATTGAAGATGTTTATATATTAAAAATTTAATAGAGCAAAGTACAAGAATCAAATAATATGGAGGATGGAAGCCCCCTTTAAAGGAAATAAGCCTATTGGAATCGAGGATTAACAATTATAAAAGTGCCCAAATAATTGAAAGTAGGTTGGAGTAAATGCAAAATAAAAGATATAATTAACTAGAGAGGGAATTCATGCATCCTACTATTGTAGGTTGTTTAGGCCAATTATTGATTTAATAATAATAATAATAATAATGATGATGATGATGATGATGATGATGATGATGATGATGATGATGATGATGATGATGATGATGATGATGATGATGATGATGATGATGATGATGATGATGATGATGATGCCTTGGATTTACATTTTGATTCCCTCCAACTGTAAAAAAATGATATGAGTTGGTAGAATATCTAAAGTAGATCTATTCCCATAGTATCATTGTTTGCATCAAGTTTTCCATATTTAGAAGAGAAAGAGAAAGATCATTAAATAAATGTTTCAAATTTACTAAGAGAGTGGAGGGGAAATAAGAATGAGGGTGGGTTTCTAATTGAAATCAATGGGAAATATATCAAAAAGGGAGGAAAGGAGAGAGGATCACAACGGAGAGAAGGAATGGTAGTGCCAGAAAATATGAAGAATAGTTTTAAGAGTGGGGTAGAAAGGGAACTTCTTTATATAAAGGCCAAATTTAGAGAATGGATGGTGAATAGGCAACATCATATGAAGAATATGCTTGCACAATAATTGGCATTTGGCTTTAGCAGGGGATTACCAAATATTACAAATCATGTGTTAACACAAAAGATTTTGAATGTGTTAACACAAAAGTCTTAGTGTGGTAGAAGATAATTAGTTGGTTTAGCCAATGCCAATATTTATATAGGGTTCTAAAATTGGCACTGATCTTAAGGAGCAATTCTAGGGGAATTAGTGAAATGATAAAACATATACTTAATTGAAAATGGCAAGGATCAGAAATATATGGTGCACTAGATCCAAGGAATCCAATTATAAGTACCTGGATCCAAAATATTTAACTAAGATAATGCCTTTATTTTAAAAAGACTGAGCTTTCAATTTAGGCTAGACAATAAGAGGAAGGTTATTAACTTGTATAACCTGATTCCACTAAAGGCTAGAGTTGGTGATACACAATTCATGTTGAAGGGACTGATGGTGCCATTTAAGAAGAGGAGACATTTCTTAATAGGTTGTCTAATTACCCCTAAGAGGAAGAGACCTTGAAATATTTAAATACCAGATATTAATAATTTTATCCTCCCAAGGACTAGAGGCCTATGAGTGTTTATGAGTGGTAAGTATAACACATGTTGGGACTAAGATTGTCCATGGTTTTGTACCTTGAGTATCTATTTCAAACCACTTTGTAGAAAGACATTTTCCTTATTGTAAAGGGTCAATAATTTCCAGACCATCAACACATTTTGGTTGAGCACAAAGATCCCAAGAGATGACATCTATCCCTTTTTTATAAGATTTGTCGGTCAAAAGGCAATTGTGGACCATGTGAGTAAGTTTTTAGTAAGTTGATTTAAAATGGAACCAAAAAGATGAGCAATATGCATGGTTGGGATAAAATATGCAATTAATATCAATCATATTGATTCTTAAGGAGATAAATTTACAAGACCAATTTTCCACCTTTTGTTGAATTTTGTTAAGTATTCAATTCCACATGTCACAGGGAGAGGTGGATACCAGATAGAATATCATGGAACAAGTAATTTTCCCATGGGGTATGATTTTCCAAGATGATGGAATACAATAATGTTTAGGGGCACCTTTGATGAGTATGAATATATTTTTTTGACCACACAACTTGGACCCAAACGCTTCTCAATAAACATCAAGAATTGCTTGGGCATTACCAATCTCATGTTTTGAGTTCTATAATAAATGTTAGGTTGTGGAACTAAAAGCTTCAACTGGTGCAAACAGGGAGGAGGTTGTTGAGTTCCAGGGAGATCAGCATCGGCAGGATGCAGTGCACAAGGAAATCGACGACGGCAGGGTGGACAGGAAGAAAACTGACATCAGCAGGATGTCGGCCGACGATGGTCACCTCCAGGCAGACAGGGACCGACGTCGGTCACCTGTGGTAGTTCCAGAATTGCTTGTTCTATGGACAGTTAGTTTGTTGAACCAAGTGTTTGCATGCAAAGGCTATTTTTGGTCTTGAGTTGCGTGTCTAATTATTGTAATTAGGTTAGTCTAATTATTGTATGCATGAGATCTATATATGGACTCATAGGCTGTAGTGTGAACTTGTAGCTAGTGAGTAAGAGAGTAATAAGCTCCTTCAGAGAGAAGAAAGTAATGGTGCATTCCTCCTAGTGCCACAGTACCAAGGTGGGTACTGGTTTGGAGAATCAGAAGGGTTCTTCGTGTGTGTATGATCTTGGTCAGCATGTGGGCATGACTTTCTATAGGAGATCTACAATGGTGAGTAAGGTCTAGTGATTTGTAGGTAGCAACAGAGAGCAGGAGATCTACTTGGAGTACAGTTGTGTACTTGGTGAACTGGCAGCGTGTTACTGACTGGTTGGAGAGGTGAACATCAATTCTACATTGGAGTTGATTGTTGTGACCAAGAGAGAGAGGGAAGAAGGTCTTGAGGTGTGGCAAACCTTTGAGGTGGAAGAAGAAGTGGCATCTTCTTTATTGTATATTCTTCTGAGTGATTATTAATACAATTGTGTATTGTCTCTCAATTCCTGTGTTGTTTCATATTTCTAGTTACTTATTGATTCTGGTTAAATTTCGTGTTCAGTTGCTAATACGAGAAGTAATCATATGTGCTCTAATTTGGTAGAGCAAGATCCTGACAAAGTAGGGATCAGAGCATGTTTATTGTTCCTGGTTCCCCTGACAAGTGATATCAGAGCCTTGGTTGTAGGTTCAAGAGCTGATACCAACAAGTGGTATCAGAGCTTTTGGTTGGGTTGACTAACAGGTGGTTTCAGATCTGGTAGTGTTTTTTATTACAGGTCACTCACAGGTGTTTCAGATTGAGTGGGAGTATAGCAACGATAGAAAAAAGTAAGCTACGAATGGAGAAACTGAATAGCACGAATGGTCTGATTGATGGAAAGAAGGAGCAGGTAAAAAGAGATTGTTGGTCGGTAGAAGATCAACGTGTGGAAGCATATGTTGTAGGTAATATTGCACAGGATGTTTTGGATAAAGTGGAATCTTTGTTTATAGATTCTTTTGCCTCTTTCCATGCAGCCCGAAATAGAGCATCTTTTCATGGGTATGTCTTTGGAGACCTTTGAGAGATTTATTTAGGGGTTGGAGAGCCTTGTCAGATGATTGACGAAGGGGAAGTGAAGCTAAAATTGTAGACGGATGACACACAATGGTTGAAGGAAGTCATGCAGGTACCAGTCTTGGAGATGAGTCTAATTTCTTCAGGAAATTTGGGTGATGAGAGATGCACTGTAACTCTCATAGCGGATACACTTGAATTAGATGGTGGTAAGAAAGTAGGTATCCTTTATCTATCTACTTATATTGCTGATTCACCTTCTGTTGTAGAGATGTGGCTTCATAGGCTTAGTCACATATGTAGAAGGAGAATGCAGGTTTTGAAGCAAAAGTCAGATGTTTTTGACAAGCTAAAGAACTGGAAAGCCTTGGTGTTCATGGAGGAGATGACAGACAGAGATCAGGTGAGGACGCTAAATTATTCTAAGTAGAGCAGGGTTGATTTGATTAGGATTTTGATCCATGGAGAGCTCGCGGATAAAAAGTTATCACTCACAGACGAACACAGATACCGATGTCAGTTAGACAGTAACCGACGTCGGCAACAGGAAGACCGACGTCGGTAATAAAGGAATCGACGTCGGCAGGAGGGACACCGGCGTCGGCCAGGGAAAATGACGTCGACAGTCAGGGTCAGTACAGGGAGCCGACATCGATCGGGAACAAACTGGGAGATGGCCGAGATCGGTCACTGGTACGGATAGTGGGCGGACAGCAAGTCTCAAACGCTCATGTCAAGGTCAGAAAGGGTAAGTGAACCTCATATTCGTTGTTCACCTTCTTTATATTGCTTTTTTGATAGTCAAGAACCAGGAAGATGGAAGAGGCAATGCAGGTAGAGTCCAGATACAGTGGGAGCTTGGCATGGATGAGGAGTGTGAGTCCTTGGAGAAGAACCAAACAGGTATTTGTTGGTAGATTTGTCAGTTGGAAGTAAGCACTGAGAGATGGAATGGATTCCCAAGTTAAAGAAGAGAGTGGACAGATACATGAGACAGAAGGCCAAGGCATATGGTCTTGAGGAAGCTGCAGGATGCTGGTACAGGTATTGACAGGTGGATGACTAAGCATGGCTTCAGTCAATGTCAGTGTAACTATTGTGGTTTTGTCTTACCAGGTGGATGATGAGTCGCGACATTATCCAGTTACTGTATGTGGGTTATTTGCTAGCAGGTCTTGTACATACAGGTATTTGTTGAGCTAAAGGTAAGGTTAGTTCAAAGGCGTGTCATGAAGAATTTGGAGTAGCAAAATTCTTTGGCATAAGAGACATGGAGATTTTATCTCCAGTGGGAGCTGATGTGAAGACGGTGTTGGCAGGGTTCATGATGCAGGATGCAGAATCCGAAAGCACACCAAGGGCTGGACAGTTCAAGCTTAGCTTGAAATAGGGTTCGAAATCACATGAGGTCTAGTGTAGACCTGAGTTTTCCCAAGCAGTGGGGGTTGTCAGAAAGTATGGAGCCAATTCGAGGAAGAGGTACTGAAGGGCAGTTCAGTGGATTCTTACAGGGATCAGCGGCAGGTCGACATGCTATGCAGGGTCAAGTTATTTTCTACATAGGTTTATAGATGCAGATTTGGCAGGTTACTTAGATGACAAAGGCATAAAGGTTAGAGCATCACAGGGTGTGGTGGTTAGTCTTCAGGATTGATCTTGAAGAGGGATACAAGCTAGGGTATAATTAGACAGAGTACAGGTAAAGGTACAGTTGCAACTGTTTATCTCCAAGTGGGAGATTGTTAGGTTGTGGAGCTAAAAGCTTCAACTAGTGCAAACAGGGAGGAGGTTGCTGAGCTCCAGGGAGACCAGTGTCGGCAGGATGCAGTGCACAGGGAAACCAACGATGGCAGGATGGATAGGAAGGAAACTGACATCGACAGGATGTCGGTCGACGACGGTCACCTCCAGGCAGACAGGGACCAATTTTGATCGCTTGTGGCAGTTCCAGAACTGCTTGTTCCACGGACAGTTAGTTCGTTGAATCGAGTGTTTGCATGCAAAGGCTATTTTTGGTCTTGAGTTGCGTGTCTAATTATTGTAATTAGGTTAGTCTAATTATTGTATGCATGAGATCTATATATGGACTCATAGGCTATAGTGTGAACTTGTAGCTAGTGAGTAAGAGAGCAATAAGCTCCTTCAGAGAGAAGAGAGTAATGGTGCGTTTCTCCTAGTGCCATAGTACCAAGGTGGGTACTGGTTTGGAAAATCAGAAGGGTTCTTCGTGTGTGTATGATCTTGGTCAACATGTGGGCATGACTTTCTATAGGAGATCTACAATGGTGAGTAAGGTCTAGTGATTTGCAGGTAGCAGCAGAGAGTAGGAGATCTACTTGGAGTACGGTTGTGTACTTGGTGAACTGACAGCGTGTTACTGACTGGTTGGAGAGGTGAACATCAATTCTACATTGGAGTTGATTGTTGTGACCAAGAGAGAGAGGGAAGAAGGTCTTGAGGTGTGGCAAACCTTTGAGGTGGAAGAAGAAGTGGCATCTTCTTTATTGTATATTCTTATGAGTGATTATTAATACAATTGTGTATTGTCTCTCAATTCCTGTGTTGTTTCATATTTCTAGTTACTTATTGATTCTGGTTAAATTTCGTGTTCAGTTGCTAATATGAGAAGTAATCATATGTGCTCTAATTTGGTAGAGCAAGATCCTGACAAAGTAAGGATCAGAGTATGTTTATTCCTAGTTCCCCTGACAATAAAAGCATGGAATCATCCCCAAAATGAGAGATAAGAGCATGAAAACTCTATGGGAAGGAAATTCATTTTAGATATCCTTGATAATAGGCTTATTGAAGCATATAACCTAGAACAACAATTAGAACATAAAGAAAAGGGGTGAGTGGGAAATGTTGACAAATAGAGAGTTAGAAGTCAAAGAACACTATGAAGATACCATTAACCATGAAAAAAGCATGTGACTCTAAAAAGAAGATTTGAATTTGATTCTTAAAGACAAGACCAAAACCCAACTACTTAATTATTTTGAGAATGAAATGATATCAATTAGATCATGGGATATATCAAAGTCAAGTTTGAGAAATAATGCATCTTGATTTGAGTCTTCAACCCATTAAGTAGTTCCCAATAAAAGAAGATATTATGAAGGATGTAGCTACCTTTGCTGAACCAAATATGTTTAGGATGAAATATATCCTGAGTAATAGATTTAAGCTTCATTGCAATAGACTTGGTATTAAGTTTATGTGAAACATTAAGCCAAGTAATGGGACACTCACCATTGATATTGTTCACATTTCTAACTTGAAGAATAAGTTTGATCAATCCATGATTAATGATACGCCCCAAGGAACCATCAACCTCTACCTCTTTATAAACATTAAACAATTTCATCTTGAGAATATGCCACATAGAATGGAAGAATTAAATGGGGAGTTCATCCAACTTAGGGACCTTTATATTTTTTCATTGTTCATAGTGTTGATTCAAGATTATCTTGAGTGAGATATTATTCAATAAGGTGATTGGTGGCTTGGTTAACCTTAGGAGGAATGCAACATGTAGACATTATTCCAAGAAAGATTATTACTCTAGATAATGTTCATCCTAAAATAGTTTGTTGTAATGTTTAAATAAAACTCCCTTGATATCTTCAAATGAGAATATATCCTATCCATTCTCCATAATTATAGAAGAAAATTTATCATGGTGATGTTTATTTTGCAAGTATTTAAAGAGATATTTGGATCCACAATCCCCATGGTAGACCTAACATAGATGAGCTTGGGTCTTAACTCCTTACCCCCTATAAACCTCAAATTACATAAGATTAGGTTCAATTTTGGTGATGACATCTTGCATTGAAGTGTCATAAGGATGTTCCTCAAATATTAACCATTATTGGGAAAGGTTGTGTTTAAGTCTAGATTCTTTTTTTGGTCTCTCTTTATCCATAGGTTTTGCATAGCCTCTGAGGAACTTGACTATTCTATCCATTACAGCTTCTTACCATATAATCCAACCTACTAATGATGTAGGCCAAGGTTGGAACTCCCAAACAATGAAAATTTATGCAATGCAATACAAATAATAAGAGTGGGACACAATCAACTTGAATGGGAGTTGATTTTGGGAAGGAAAAAATGGATCCAAGTTAAGGGATAAAATAATTGGAAGGTGATCGAGAAGAATGGAGTCACTAAGAGTGAGGACATAAGGAGAGGCAAGGAGAGATTTGACAAATGAGTAATAATAAACTCTGTCAAGTTTTCCAAGCCACATTTGGAAACCAACTTGGTTATTGGACCATGTGAACCAATAGCCATTTTTTGTGCTAACATCCAAAGAGTGGATCAAAGAATCTAAGGTAAATACATCAATAAATCTATGTAATAAACTATTCAATTGAGAGGGAGGATGAGTGAAACTAGTTGTAATCCCACTTATGTTAGACCATATTAAAATCACCTTGAAATATTCAATTTACATGAGGGAGAATTTAATTAATCCAATTCCAAAGAAAAATAGGTTCAACTGTGATGTTTGGGGCATATATTGAGAAAAACCCATGAGTCCTCATATTAGTATAGATCATAATTTAAATGCATCTATGGTCATGATCTTCACCAAAGGCAATAACCTTGTTAGAGAGGAGGGGAGATAAAAGTAAAATCAATCCTCCTTGTCCAATAACATGAGAGGTGAAATAAGGTGATAAATGTTTGTTAATATAATATAGGGTGAACATTGTCTACCAACTTTACCATTTTGTAGAAAAATTATATCACTGGGATGATCTTTTTTAAAAATAAACCAGGGGTAAAAACTTTATTCATTTACGGAAAAATTACAAAGACCATATCAGCCATTCTGGCAACCACACCAACCAAAACAAACTGGAAACAAAGAAACTAACTCTCAAACCTTCCCTTCCTCGACCAGAATTCGCTCCAAATTATGTCTAATATCAACTGGCAGCTGAGCCTCCTCGACCACCGGCCTCCCTTCTGTTCCCTCCGAAGCCCATCTGGCTAAACAGTCTACCGCTCTATTCCACTCCCATGGGACATGAGCAAAAATCACCGAATCCATAAGGCGACTAATTTCTAAAATCTGCTGAACAATCAGGGATAACTGCCAGTTCACATCATGAATTTGCCGCCCTTGAATCATAGTAATCAAGACTAGTGAATCGGCTTCACAAATCACTTTGCGCCAGCCCATCTCATAAGCTCTCCTCAAAGCGACCAAAATGGCTGATCCTTCCATTTTATTGACCGTCTGTTCTCCCTTATGGACCGCAAAAAGGAAAATGACCTCACACGAAGCGTCTCTGGCAATTCCTCCTATACCCGCCAGACCCAGATTCCCTTTGGACGATCCATCAGTGTTGATCATCAAAAAGTCCCTCGGAGGAGGCTGCCACACCCCTCCTCTCTACACTTTCTACTGCGCGCCCTCTCTCCTCCTCACACACGCCAAGCTTGGAGAGAGCCTACTCATTCCCAACCTGTCCACCACCACTGCGTCACTTCTGTTCAAGGGTAGTTCGACTTCACTCTTGGCCTCCACCGATTCTTGGATCATCTTGTTGATTCTTCCCCATACCTACGATGCTTCCAATCTGACACCATTGAAGATTCTTATGTTTCTTTCAAGCCACACCTACCACAATAAGAAAATAGGACCCACGTACCACATGTCCTTCAGGAAGTGCGCAACATGGGTCGGCTGGCTCAATTGCTGCCAGAAGTCAGCCAAAGAAGAGGCACGAATTGCTCTACAATTCCACGTTGCCCACCAAGCATTCCAAATGTGTCTAGTAAAGTGGCAATTAAAGAAGATATGCATCGAGCTCTCCTCCTCCACACTACACAAAACACATTGAGATGGTCCAACAAAGCCTCTTTTATGCAAATTCTCCCAAGTCAGGCAGCGATTCCAAGCCAAAGTCCAAGCAAAATAATTGCATTTCAGCCACGAGAACTTACTCCAGGTTCGCTTCCACCAGGTGACCTTCCTAGTTTCACCAAATTTTCTTGCCACAAGCTCCTAATATCTCACTGAAATAGTATATTTCCCTTTAGGATGAGGAAACCATGCCAGCTCATTAGCCCCTCTGAGGGCACAACGGCTACACTTGGCCAAAATCCCCCTCAACTCCTCACACTCCCGCTCCATACCTCTAATCGGCCAACCCTCCGGGCTCTTCCACCTGGCTTCCATGAGCTGATCCTGGTAGTGAAAGTGTTTGAAATCACTCACCTTAACCCACCCAGCCTCGCAAAATCTTTGAGAAAGAGCTTGAAGGTGAGGTTACTGCTGTGTTAAAGGAGGAAAACCATCCCATGAATCGTGCCAAAACTGCGCTTCCATCCCGCTTTTGCAAATACAGAACATACCACTTTTGATTAAAGCCACCCCCTTCTTAAGCATGTCCCAAATCACCGAGCCCATCCCCGTCAAATAGTAACAAGGTATGTCCTGCTGATCATTCCCAAGAAAGTACTTGTGTGCCAACACCTTGGCCCACATACGGTCCTGCTTAGTACACCATCTCCAGTACAACTTGGCCGCTAGGGCCGTACCGGCCAACATGGATTGTCTAAGGCCTAAACCCCCCAATCTCTTCGAGCTGCAGACGACATCCCAGTGGATCAAACTCCATTTGGTTGCAAAAAGGTTCCCCGCCCATAAGAACTATCTAGCCAGAGAGTCCAAATCCTACACAAAGTTAATTGGCGCCACCTGTAGCATGCACCTGTAGAGGGGGAGAGCCTGAACCACTGACTGAATCAATTGGACCCAACCTGCGAAGGATAGCCATTTGTGGGTCCAATGATTCACCCTGGTATGAAATTTGTTCAAAATAACCTGCCAAGACTCTTTGGACTGCCTCCCCGTGGAAACTGGAATACCAAGATACATAATCGGGAGGTTACCTATTTGAAACCTGAGAATCTCAACCACTCTCCTCTGTATAGCCAAAGGCATATTGAAGAAGAAGATGGATGATTTCTCCTCATTAATAGCCTGTTCAAAAGCCACAAGATACTCATCTAGGCAACTGTGGATATTGTTAGCCTCGCTTGTGGTGGCAGCTCCCATCATGGCCACATCATCCACGAACTGAAGGTGTGAGAGAATAGGTAGTCCACCTCCCCATCTCCATCCCCTTATCTCCCCCACCCTCGTGTGCTCTTTGATCCGACGGCCAAGACCCTCAGTCAAAAGAAGAAATAAGTAGGGGGAAAGAGGGTCTCCCTGCCTCAAGCCCTTGGTAGCCCCAAATAACCTCATGTGTTCCCCCTTCACCAAGACAGAGAATGAAGATGAGGTAACATAGCTCATAACCCATTCTATCCACTCCCTCGTGAAGCCAAAGGCCTGCAACACTCTCTGAAGAAAGGACCACCGCACCCTATCATATGCCTTTGACATGTCCAATTTAATGAACATTGCCTTCTCCTTAGACTTTGACATCGAATGGACCGCCTCTGTAGCTAAGACAATACCATCCAAAATCTGCCTGCCTTCCACAAAGCCGCTCTGCTCCTCTACCACCATCACTTTCAAGCACTTCTTCAGTCTTTCAGCAATCAGCTTTGAAATAATTTTGTAAATAACATTACACAGTGAAATAGGCCGAAATTGGCTAAGGTGATTCGCCCCCTCCCCCTTCAGAATGAGTGCCAAGAAGGTAGAATTCAAAGCCTGCAACATCTGCTTATTAGCTTGCGACTCTTGAATCATCGCTAACAAATCATCCTTAATAATCCCCCAAAATTCTTGGTAAAATTCAATTAGAAACCCATCCGGTCCAGGAGCCTTACCTTTCTTCATCAAGAAGACAATCCTCTTCAATTCTTCCATCAATATCGGGCTACCCAGCTTCTCCTTCATGTCATGGGACACAACTGAAGGAATACATGACAAGATCAAGTCCTCCGTGGCCGCATCCTATTGCCCATCCTCACAGAAGAGGGCACTGAAATAATGTTCAACCTCATTACATATATCACTAGTAGCTGAGATAACCTCACCTCGATCTGTGACAAGAAAAGTAAGCACGTTACCATGGTGCCTAGCCTTGACCAAGTTGAAGAAGAAGGCCGTATTCCTATCTCCTTCTTGCAGCCACTCAATCCTTGTCTTCTATTTCCAAAAAATTTCCTCTCTCAATTCCCATTCTTCCAGAATCTTGACCGCCTTCCCTTCCTTTCTCAACAAGTCCTCTGTCAGCCCCTCTTCACGTATCAATCTAGTAACAACATTAAGCTCCTCTTGCGCTCTCTTATTTTCCTGGAAGATGTTGCCAAAACTCTGCCTATTCCATCTCTGCAACTGGTATTTGACAAATTGGAGACGCTTAGCAAAAACATACATCGCTGTCCCCGTCAAAGGCTGACCAACTCTCCACCACTCTGCAATATAGCCATATAAATTTTGATCCCATAGCCACATAATCTAAAATTTGAAGGGAGGCTTCTAATGCGTGACAGCCGAGGTGATATTCAACTTGATAGGCCAGTGGTCCGATCCCCACCAGTCCAAAATCTTGAAGTTGAGCACCCACCTGTCTCCCACCCAAAAATAGGACACTAAAAACCTGTCTATCCGCTCCACTATATAAGTATTATCTAGCCTTCTGTTATTCCATGTGAAGCATCCATTACTTGGTTTGATGTCCACCAAATTAAGCTCTGCCACCTTCTCATTAAGAAGAGAAAAAGACGGATCCAATCTGGTAATTTTGCCTCTTTTTTTTGATAGATCCATAATAGCATTAAAATCTCCAGCTAAGATCCAAGGCATATAGGGAAATTCCTTGCATACCAACTAAATGCTATTCCAAATAGATATCTTACCTTGCCAATCTGTGGGTGCATAAACATTCGACAGAAGCACATACTCCCCTGTATCCACACACAAAGTAACCATAGATAACACTGACCTAAAGGCCATCCAGGTCATCGGTGTAACCTTCCTCGAATTCCAAAAATAAGCTAATCCACTGGCAACCCCCTGCACCCCAATGCACTGGCAAGCTCCTTGACCCCACATCCTTGGGACAATACCCAACATGAACTCTACTGACACTTTGGTCTCTTGCAAGAAGAGAATGTCAGGGTGTTGACTTTTGATTAACTCCCGAATAGCTTTTTGTCTAGGGCCGCTATTCAAGCCCCTTACATTCCATGACACCGTAATCATTTCGACGGGGGCAAAAAGTGTGTATCCAAGGTCTTAACCTACCCTGATTCAACCAAATTCTCCCCAATCACCTTAATTCATTCTATCTCCTTTCTTCTCCCGGCCTTCCCACCTTTATCTGAAGATCCTTTTTTGCTTTCTTTTTGAAGAATTCCCAGGCTGGACGGAGCTTTCCTATGCTTCTCCTCCTCTTCTACCCCTGGCTGTGACGCCTCTCCTCTAGCCGCCCCTCCTTGGTACCTTTCTTCTATCATTTCAACCAAACTCTGCACTCTCCCTTGTCCCTCTACTTGCATTGGAAAGGGCACTTTTGCTGCATGCTCCAGTGGAATAGAAGCATCCTGAACCATGTTTTCTGTTTCCTCCATCAGCACTACTCCACTACCAGATCCTGGGTTAATCTCCTGCTGCCCCAAATTCTCCAAGATTACAAATCTATTAAAAGAGTCATCCTCTTGCCTTTCCAAAAAGGTTCTCTTATAACCCTTATTCCTACTCTTGGATTTTACCTGCATAAACCCCTCTGTGTCCTTGTCCCCAACCCTCCCGATTCTTTCCTTTTCTCCTCCACAACTGGCTTGTTCTTGGGAGGTGAGGAATCGGGTGGTTGCTCCTCCACCTTGTTTTTTGGGCATCTTCTTACCAAATGTCCATACTCATGACAAAGATGTCATCTAAATGGCAAGGTCTCGTAGTCCAATTGTTGAACCCAAGAATACTCTCCTGCACACATATCAACCGCATCTGGCAAAGGCTTGCTTAAGTCAATCTCTACACATATTCGGGCATATGTCATGATCTTCTTCCCCATAGTTTGTGAGGAAGACCCCACTGGTTTTCCTATTATTGAAGCTATCATCAACAGAACATCCTCCCTATAGCATTCAATTGGCATTCGTGGGAGACGAACCCACACTGGAACCCTGTTCGGCAACTCCTCAGTGGGGTTAAAACCAGCATGCCACAGTTTCAGGAAAAGACCAGCCTGATTGTATCCCCATAGTTTGTGAGGAAGACCCCACTGGTTTTCCTATTATTGAAGCTATCATCAGCAGAACATCCTCCCTACAGCATTCAATTGGCATTCGTGGGAGACGAACCCACACTTGAACCCTGTTCGGCAACTCCTCAGTGGGGTTAAAACTAGCATGCCATGGTTTCAGGAAAAGACCAGCCTAATTGTATAAATACGGCCCTCCTTCAAACACACGATTCTTATCCTCTAGGTAGTTGAATGTAACCATGAAGAAGCTGTTCACCAATAACACCAATTCCATTTCTCCTACTGGCTCCCACATCCTACGAGCCCAATTTTCCAAAAAAGGTAAGGAAACTTTCAAACCCAAGAATTTACAGTACAAGGAATGTTTCGTGTAGTATTCCACATTTTCTGTTATCATGTCAAATGAAATCACCAGTTTCGGTCTCTCATTGCAGCGTTCCAAGCACCCATTAACTTTGGAAATTCTTGTCCCTCCAGTTGAACTAGAACCTTGCACCCCAAAATTCTACTGTGACCCAACTGTCTCCTTCATTCTGGCATTCTACACTTGAGAGCACCTGCCCACTATCTCACTAAAACTTTTTTCCCTAATGGGACTCTTCGGTCCCTGTTGTTCCATCCTGGCTCCCAATCGAGCCTGTTCTCCCTCTTTATCTACTTGTCTTCACCCTATGCCCTCACCCTAGCCACCCCTGCACACACTCCAAAGAAAAAAACTATTATCAGCTAGGGCACAGCTGCCCTAGCTGAGCCGCGAGTTGCTCCACGCGCACAAGTTCGCCATCAAAATCATTTAGTTTCAGGATACTAGACTATTTTACCATATCATTGGGATGATCTTGTAACACCTATTTGACATGAATTTTTTAATCAAGGAGGGTATTCCCCTGAACATTACATGAAAATAAATTCATCCTCATTGAGCACGATTGGAAAGACATTTCTCAACCTCATTGTTGCCAAGTAGAGAAAACTAATTGGATTAGGTTATAAGGGGTTTGGTGATAAGAGGTAGTGATCTAGGGTGGCCAATGCATGGTCAAAGGCCCACCTCAACAATAGATCCCACTCCTACCCTAGTGGTTTTGAATGAATCTTGAACATCATATCTATGACCTTTATTATTTGGAACCTGTATGAAGTCTATGTGCTTTGAATATGATCCAATTCTCTTCCCAATTGCCTTCTATCAAGAAGGTAGATATCATTAACTTGAGTTTTTGGGATGGATTTAGGGGTTGGATTAACATAAATTAGGGTGGGTTAAGTATCATCATTCTATATTCTATAGTTGTCCAAGGGTGAAGAGGGGGTTTTGTTTGGAACCAATGAGTGAATAAAAATAGTTTTCGAGGTAAGTTATTCAATGCATATTTTTAAAAATTATATTTAATTAAACATCTATAAATTTGAATATAATTTGAGAAGATTCGATGAGGGTAGAGTTCAATCTCCCTAAGTTTTTGGAGGTAAATATACAAACTTAATTTGACACTCGTTGGACAACTTAGTTCATAGCAAATATATAAATCTATTATAACATGGACCTTATGTCAATGGGGTGATGTTTTATTGGTTTCAAATAAGTATGTTTGTTTTTTCAACCTCTCCTATCCTCTAATATACCTTCAAAAAATATTTAAAAAATGATTCCCAAATATTCATATCATATTTAAAGATGTGAAGTTTTATGGAAGTAGGGTAGCAATACATACAAAGGGCATCAAGCCTCATCACTGGCCCAAAAACATTGTAGGGGAAGATATAAGCATAAAAAAATCCATATGGATGATACATAACACTAAATATCAACTATTTAATTTAATTTAATTTAATTTATATATTAATGTCTACGAAAGTCCAAGATGGGACCATGTGACTATAAAAGGTACAATGTAAAGAAGATAAGGGAAGCACAATTTCAGATCCTAAATAATATAAAAGAGAAAGCTAATCTAAAAAGAGTAACAAGAAAGCAACATTAAAAAAAGGTATTATGAAAAATATGAAAAAGAGGAAGGTCCCATATAATGAGATGAAACCTAATGCTCTAAATAAACACTTCTAATACTCAAATTGGTAAATACGTGTGTGATGGGTGTGAGTCCATGTAAAATATTAGATATGTGATGCTTCACAGGCATACCATATAAGCTTGGATGCTAAACATAGGGTGTCTTCCTATTGATGGTGTGAGATAGATATAAGTAGGATGTAATTAACCAGGTGTGAGCTTTCTTAGAGAACTTATGTCTAAAAAGTAATTAGTGAAGGTCAAACATATTTGGTCTTCATGAGCCATGAGTGTCTACAAGGATCTAATTGAGTCTCTGAAGGGGAAAAATAATTGTCCTATTATCTTATTATAAGGGGAACATCTTAAAACATATAATCTTTGGGCTCAAACACTAAAGATAAAATATAAAAAATACAATGTTATTGAGGGATATGGTGATTTTTCTAAATTCGATGTTGATGGGAGAAAACTCTTAGCTTAACAAAGGGATCCATTAGGCTATAAGGTAGGTTAAGTCAAATATACATCAAGGTTTGGTTGAACCCATCATTGAAGTGAAGATATAATTCAAATTAGTGTTGAATTTTTTGAGGATTCAAACCATGTAGATTATAGGTAGAATATATAAATATCAATATGGTACCCTTGTTTATTTATCGCTTGAAAATATCAAGAGCATCCACTAGGAAGTTAAGTAGGGGTGACCTATCAATATCAAGATTAATGAGATGAATAATGTTGAGGCACTTGTATACCAATAAGAGTTGACACCCACAACCCACCTAATCCATAGAGGATTTAAAATCAAGATATGGATACCTAAGGTAGCCACACTACGATTTACCCAATTTTAAGAGTTTGTAAATCATTACATCCACATGAAAAAACATCAAAGAAATGAGTGGGGATGTGCCAAATTCTACAAGGATGATGGCATGAGGGACTAGTCTTTTGGCATGAATGTGTTTGGATAATCACATGAAAAACATTATCTCTTCTCATCTTTTGTCATTTTCTCAAAGGTTTAGTCCCAAAACCTCACAATTATATTAAAATGTAGGTGTTACCAGTGAGTGAAAGAGATGGATATTTGTTTGAATGTATTGAAACTGAAGCTAAAAACATTATTTTTTTAAGGTGTCAAGAGTTGCATATCTCTTATCCATTATAGACTCTACCCTTGGAGTTAACCTAAAACATGATTTAGAGAAGATGACCTCAAAATATACATATGAAGCCACCACCCTAGCCCTCTTATAATTGTAAGTAAGAATCCCGTGGCTTGCCTTATTTTGAGATATTTTAAAATCAATTACTTTTGTTTTCCCCAAATTAACTTGAAGTTCATGAGGATCAAAGAAGGAGGATAATATTTTTAGAGACCCCTCATTGAGAGAGACATAAAAATTATGTCATGTAAAAATAGGATAATTGCAATAGAGGCTTTGAAGAGTAAGCAACCATATGTGACACCCAATGTATTTGAAATTATTTCGTCTAGCTCATTAATGTAGAGCCCAAAAAGCATAGGAGAGATTGGGAAATATTTTTTAACACCTATGGTACTCTAGACATCATTTGTATCACCATTTATAGATCATATCTTACCAAAAATAGTCTCATAAAGTATCATCACAAGTGAAACCAGCAAGAGTGGAAGGCTGAAAGTCTTAATCCTGTCAATTAGCAAGTGACAAGGTGTTGTGTCAAATGCCTTGTAGAAGTCCACAAAACAACAATATACTCCACACTTATTTGTCTTATATTTTTTAATGATATATATAAACTTTAATATATTATCAATGGTACAATGGTTCCACCTGAAACCATATTTGTCACTACCCATTTGGAAATTGCATGTCTAGAGTTGTAGCAAAGATTTTAGCTAAGGCATGTCCGACCATGATTTTGTAGTAATTACTAGGATCATGATTGTTTTTAATCTTGTAGATGATATGGATGATATGATAGGTCAAATAAGCTATAAATACATGGGTTAACATGTAATTAAATAGGTTTACAATATGAACTGCAAAGTCTTTAGGACCATGCTTAAAAAAATGAGTCTAAGGTTCTCCACATCCTCAAATTTGTAAGATTTAATCTTAAGGATGGCATAAAGGATTAATAAATTTGAGAAGAAATGAAAATTAATAATTTTTAGGTTGACTTGAATTCTTCCTTAGTTTGGAGAATTATATAGGTTTGAATCATAACCAATCAAGTAGGGAGATAAGATATTTCACATATTGATGTCTTAAGAAGAACAACTCTCTAAAATTGTTTAGGATTAAACCAAATTTGGTTGAGGAGAGTTGTTTACTTGTTTAAGAGATAGTTCATCTTTTTCCTCCTAATAATTCTCCTATAGAATATTTGAATTTTATTCTATTTGGAGGGTCTATGTATCGTAATATGTTTGGTTAGGTTTAAAATGTTTTTACAATTTGATTCAAACCAAATATTATGAAAATAATGGTCATTTCTAAGAGTGCAAGTGGAATGGGTGAAAGTGTTTAGCATGGAAGACCAAATGGTCTCTAGGTGAAGTGGAGAGAGAAAAATCTCAAATCATGGGTATCATAAATGTAGAGGATCCTTGTTTTGAGGAAGTTTTTTCATTGCTCATAAAGCTAGTGGTCAAAATGGATGATGATAGATTGACAAGGTTTTTTAGGATAAGGATTAGCATGAGAGCAACCAAGTGGAACCTAAAAATATAAAATGGTATGGTTAGTGAGGGAAGGAGTTATGGAGAATACCTAAATACTTTCTATTTACAATAAAAAGACATTAACAATATTACAATCCACAACAGAAATCTATCAACATTAGGGAAACATGTAGGATCACCTGAGCACAAAAAATGACCAGTGCCATTGAGGATGACCAAATAATGGGAGTCTCCAAGTTAACCAAGTGTTTTACCTATAGAGTCTCTTCTCTATCTAATAAAATTTGGTGTAAAACATCACCTTGGAATTAAACTCACTAATTCATATAAATATGTATGTGAAAGAAAAATTCAAAGTAACCATGTAGACAAAGTAGCTTGGTTAAAAAAGAGATTACTATATCAAATAATTTAATCCCACTTGTGATCACGATTAAAAAAACCTTACATATAATGTTCTAAAATCAAATTGAAAGTAAAAATGTTGATAGCTTAATTGAGGACTAGCTTACACCATCTTAGGTGTAAATTTCATTGGGGATCAATGCCTAAAGAAGATTGGAAAAAGAGAATATACTTATTTTGTAATTTTATTTTATTTGAGATGGAGGGGTACTACATTATGGAGTGTTCATCTTAAAACAACATATGAATCAAGTACATTGAAAAATTCAAAGCCAATATTTTCATCATCTTATTTGAAGAAGCGACACCTTGACCACCTTACTTAAAGAAGCAGGATTGGCCAAAATAACATATTTTATGATCAAGATTCATATTAAAATATCCAATATAAAAAATAAATGGATATGCCAAAAACTTAATTCGATGATGCTTTGTCTCAAATGATAATTTGTGCAAGGAACATCTTTGTTTCTACTTTATAGTCTCATAAACATTATTAAAATCATTTACTCATTCATTCATTGAAAATGCTCATGTTGGTACTGTTGTCCCTCAATTTTACACCCTTGGAAATTTTGTTTATGCCTTATCCAAATTGAGTGAAACATTGGATATCTCTAGGCATGTGGGTTTCATATAGTAGAGATAAACCACTAGATTGAAGGGCTAACTCCCTAGATTAGTCTTTAATAGCCTATCACCTATACTAATTGTTTGCTTGGATGAAAAGAGATAGAAGGAAACATGAAAGTAACCTATTCTAATGAGGTTATACAGTAGATTGATCTCCACTATACTACCATATACTTTCACCATGAAAGATGACTCACAATACTAGCTTCATCATCTTATATTACTCTAACATAAGTGTTTCAAACATGGAGGTGATATGTATTGCACTTCTCAAGGTGAATGAAAAAGAGGTTTTATTGTAGACACCAATGTTATTCCTTACACTTATAGATATAAAAATACACTAAATACACTTCATGTGGCCTGTTAGAGAGAGAACTACTTACACTAAACATGAAAGAGTAAAGAGAACACAAGGATAGATAGTTATCACTTGTTATTTCACTATGCACTAATTCAAATACTTAGAAAAGAAGTTATGAACTCAAAAATATATTTTAAATCTTTATTCAAATTCAAATACAATATTCAAACCAACAGGGCTTTACCATACCAGGTGTGGATCCTCTTTTAATGCTAAAATGGCATGAATATATAGAGCATAGGAGAGGAGAGAGGAGTGGAGCTAAAGGGTCACAAATCCAAGTGTCAAGAAGTGAAAACAAGTTACAATTCAAGAGGATGAAGTTAAAAATAGGTCATGAGGTCTTCGTAGAGAAGTGTCCATCACAAATATGACATATTCCTCAAGTTGGTGTAAAGACCCTTCATGTCTGTCTTTGAAACTGCCCTTCTCAATGAAGAGGCCACCTATCTATATTAAACCACCTTAGGAGTATTTGACACATATGAAATAACTTGATAATATGGAAACATAATTTTTATATTCACCACAACTTCCATAACTGATAGCCTCCCTTTTGTCACTTGTCTTTCACTTTCTACAGTCATTTTTTAGCCTTCTAGGCCTAGACCTTCACACTTATCGCTAGGGTGACCTACATATGTCCAAGGATATTAGTTTAAGAGGTTTTAGAAACATATCTAAGACCTATTTTTCCTTTGGTATATCATGTAGACCTCAGTGAAGCTCAAAAACACATTCCTCGTCTTCACTTAGGCAATCACTTTACTTCTCACTATATTGTTTCAAGATTGTCTACAATGACTATCTTAAAAGAGCATTTTACAGATATAACTAAGATGATAATTAGGTATTAATAGTTATAAAAAGTACCCATACACCTTCTATAGTGGCCTTCATTCATCATTGTCCTTTTATACTTGTAAGACACCTCAAACCCTAAAAGAAACACTGAATTAGGCTTGTTCATACAAGTGATAGTATGAAATAACTAGATGGTGAAGAGACGAGGAGAGTTAAGAGAATGTCCAAAACATTTTCCAAGTCAAGTTAACCCTCATGGATTCATTTCCATTGATGTTTTCTCCATTAGGTTCTTAAGAGGGTTTTAGGTCATTTGTCTTGTTAACAATGATTCATAAAAGTTAGACATATTGATCTTGAACCAATTCCACTGAGATCAATTTTAATACCCTTCTCAACTATCCATAAATTATTGATGTCCCATTCACACTATCCATACAAATATGAGTGAGAAAAGTTGGCTCTCAAAATCATTCTAGGCATTCTAGGTACCCCTGAGACAGATTTAGGCTAAAATGACCAATCTTGTGTTGTATTATAAAAAAATGGGTCTCATAGACTCTTCAATCATCAATGAATTATCTCAAACTCCTATAAAGTATAATATGATCATGAGAGTGATTTTTTAATTCATGAGGGCATATGCCTGGTTAAAGGCCTAGTAGGCCCGACTATGTTTCTATGTATGTAGTCACTTCTAAGTGGTGCCAGTGACTATAGGGAATTATAATCACTTATTTACCTTCAATAAAATATCATATACCTCCCCATATTGTTTTAATACTCTCCCATCATCTATTTCTTATCAGTGTATCATGGTCTGTAGGTACATGTTGACTATGAAGTCCCTCATGTCTAAGATAAAATAGAGAGCACGTCCCCTATTTTATTGGACCAATTGAGACCATGGGAGCCTATGTTAGGTAATTATGACATTATTTAATAAAATTCAATCCTTTAACATGTTTCTATAGGTCTCAAACCTTGAAAATCCTAAGACTAGCTTCTAGAGGTGTGATTGTATGCATGGTTTTAGATGACTAAGTGTGAGGTTCAAAAACCTAGTTTGTTCAACCTTTACTATATTCCATTCCCTCTAAAAATATTTTGAATATGTGAACATAAAAATAAGAGTGACCTATACATTCACATTCCATGTTACACCTCTACCTACCACCAAGGTTGCACCTTTCATTGGTTTAGACTAGTCTATGATTGTGGTAAACCATAGATGTGCATATTAGGGAAACCAAAAAGCTCCCTGTAGGTTTTTGTTCATGTTTTAACACTATTTTTCACTCTTTTGAGTACTCCTAAGTTCCTTGAGATTATATCACACTTGGATGTATCCTTTTTTCCTTTAAGATCATGCCATCATCATACTTCATCAACACACTATAGGTCATTATTACATGTTACAAGTTCATTTTGGACTAAAAGGCACTATAGTCACTGAGTGTTTCTGATAGGATTGTGATTGAGTTTAAAAACCCAATCTATCATTAGATTCTCTTGATAAAACAACCTCCTTCTATGCTCAAGATGTGACCTTTCATCTAATCTATAAGGACAAAACCATCAAGCTCATCCAAACCTCATTTACACTTACCAATGATACATTGTGTAGGCATGATCTCTTCTTCAGAAAAGTTAAGGTAAGCAATGGCATTTTCAACTTATTCAACTTGTGAACATAAATCTAGGTTTGACTATGTATAATGGTCTCACCACTATCATAATTATCTTATTTATGTTTTCAGACCTACTTGAAGATTTCAATTGAGTTAAAACACCTTCAATTCAACACTACTCTACCTCTTTTCTTCATGCTAACATTAGAATGATGTTCATACAAGCCTGTAGATAGACCTTTTAATCTTTTTTTACTATGTCAAGTCTCTTATACCTACCTTCCATCCATGATCCTATTGAGTGCAAAATTTTAAGTGACGCTAATTTCAATGTTCTAAGGGAATGAACATAAGTGTGTTAGCCTTGACCTAGATCCATTCACAGGAGGATAGAACTCTACAATTCTCAAACACTATCTGTAGACCAAAATAGTGTTTACTTATAACAAAGTGAGATTCTCCATCTTACCTTCTATGACCACATGTTCCAAACCTATTGAAACCATCATGGAAAGGAAGAACATGCTCTATAAGTCCATGCACAACATTTATTTCATGCAAACCAAGGTAATCATATGAGAAAATCAAATCCATTGGGGTTATGCAGGTAGTTTGGAGGTGTTGATAGTATTAGTGATTATTCATACCATATAAACCATCAATATGAATACCATGACCATTAAATTTAAGTTCATAAGGACTATTTTCATCTACCAAATGCATTCACTCTAACTCTAGTTCTACTATCTATACTGAAGGAAAATCATTTGACCTTATTAACCTACCCAAGAGAGTGATAGGAGAGAAAAACCATTTTTTCTTAAATTAAAATTTATCAAAGCCTCATAAGCCTTATAAATACCTATGGGGATCTCAACAGACCTTCTATAATCCTCCACATGTGCCATATGTGTTATGCAATTTGTACAACTAACTAAAACTATCCTATTTGTAGTTGATCCCCTTATTGGACATTGAACCTACATTTTTTAGTTTCACAACTACCATATGGAACATGGTACATTAGATAACCTCTTTACACACTTTTCCTATTATGTAAAACCATACATTTCATAAAAATGAACCAAAAGATGGCATAAAATGACTTGAAACCAACTAGATAAAATGATAAAAGATTTAGAACACATTGTACGACCTCATTAATGTTCACCATGGTGAACATTTCAAACCTAGGAGACCTTATGAAAAATTTGAATATGCAAGGGGGTTTGACCTAATTTTACCTAGGGGTAAAAATTAGTCAACATTTTAGTGATTTCTTAGGGGTAGTATGCATGTTATGCAAAGGATCAGTTACCTTCTCCTATCCATTGGGATATGGAGTCACCTATATGATAATTTTGACACTGATATGCCTCTAAGTAGACCACAAACACACACTAAACATAAAAAGGAAACAAACAACAACATAAGACACCAAAATACACAATTATGCTCTGATGAACACGTATGTAAAACCACAAACAACTTAAGCAAACTAACTATGCACAACTAACCTAAAGACAAATTCTTCTCCCTAGATCAAAGGGGAAGCTTGCACCATTATTTGCTCCATGAGATGAAGGAATGAATGAATCAAGTTATATTTTTAGCATTGGCCTTGATATCTTCAAATTTTTCATGTTTGCCAATCTCTTTGGCATGATTTCAAATGTAATGACAATAGATACAATTATATCACCTATGAAGGTGAATTCCTCTTGTGACTCAAACATCTCCTCATGATACTCTTAAAATTCAACTTGACCAGGTTTTTCAAGGATATTTTCATCATTATCTTCTAATAACATACCTTGTTCAAACTCCTTATAAGTTGTCATGTCGAATGGCATGAATTGAAATGAATCATGTGATTCATTTATAGGAATAAATCTAATAGGAACACTCTCTTGCTTCTTGGGAAAGTAAGACTAAGACAAATCTCCTTTGTCCTTTAAGAATGAGTAAGAAACTTCTAATTTATTGAAGAGATGATATCCCATTTTGATGACCTCAAACATATCATCATGGATTGTCTAGGCCTCTTGGATTGACATACTTGAGGGAATACTTCTTTCTTGGATGTTCACTTACTTTCCAAAGTTGCCTCCTTCACACTTGACTAGACTATAGCCTCCTTTACGAGGAGTGTAACCTATTATTATAATTTCAAACAAGTATTCATCATCTTCTTGATCATGTTTATTAATCTCAACCAACTCATCTATTATGATGTCCTTATTCAAATCTTCCTCTTCTATGTCTTGATCAAGCTCTTTGTGAATAATTGCACCATGATCTAGATCTTCTCTTTCTTCACTAAATAATGTTGAATTGTGTTTGTCTTCACCAAGGGGAGTCCCTATAGTGAACTCTTCATCATAGAAACTTGTTTCATCTTCTTGATCAACTACAAATTTACCTTGGTCTTCTTTGCTTGCCTCTCATAGGATAGGTTCTCTTTTAATAAGGGTTGAGGTGGGAGGGTGGTGATCAAGTTCATGGGTTAGAGAGGAAAAATTAGGTGTGATGGAGGTCTCATGAATGGGAATGTGGATGGAAGGAGTAATCCTATAATTTAGAGGGTTGGAAATGGGAAATTATTGAAGGAATTCTTGAAGAGAGGTAATGTTGAATTGGGATATTGTCATTTCACTTTCTTCATCAGCCACTCCTCATTTTCTTCTTGAAGTTCATTGTTAGTTGTAACTTGGTCATCAACCTCTTGTTCCTCACTCTCTTCATCTTTCTTTCCCTAAGACTTTACTACTTGATTCTAAGTTGGAACTTTGAGGATATTAGCCTCTTTTGAGGATTTCTCTTGATGATAGTGAATAGTTTCATGAGGAGCATGAGAAAGATGATATGGAATACAAGAGGACTCTTGAGGAGGGGAGGGAGAGACATGTTTTTCAACCAAGATTTCACCTTATTCATAGAATTTTTGAGACCCTTCAATAGCTGCAAGTTGATCCCCAACTTCTTGGTTTTTCCACCTTTATAATATATCTACCCACCATTGGATATAGCATGTTATTTCATATAAATCTTCATTAATGGCATAGCCATATTCCTCCTCAACCAACCTTCACTTATTCATAAATAATTTAACTGACTTTCTCAACTTCTCTATGAGATGAATAGGGATCACATCAAGTTCCTTATCCCATTTCTTCATCACCCTTTCTGATTTTAGCATACTTGATATGAGTGCCAATAAGGATTTAGTTTGAGGTGGAATTGAAGTAGGAGGAGGAGAGGAGTAGGGATTTTTTTGAGCTTTAACTTGTTGAGTTAGTTGCCTAACCTGAGCTTTTAAGAACTTATATCTTGCTTCCCAATATCTTGCTTTCTAATCAATTGTATCATATGATTCCTCATGTCAAGGTTGATGAGAATCAAGTTGAGATTGATATGGAGACACTTCTTGGTAGGCTTCTTCATAGGGATGCTAAATAACATCATGATCATATGGGAAAGGAATAGGCTAACCATAGGGTTGATAACAAATTTGATAGGGCTATTGAGGAACATAGTATGGGTCATGACAAGGTTGATAGGGAGGTATATAGTAGGAACTCTCAACATATCTAGTTATATCAACTTCATTAGTCAAATAAAACACAAGACTTGATACAAATATTTTACAATAATTACTTAGGTTGCTTATAAATATAAAATTTCATTCAGAGTCACCATTGGTGTTTTCTTGAACACTTCCAAAAGCTGATAGGAGGAAGATCACACCAAAAATCATTCAACTCTTTTGGACCTTATGTCCCACTGAGTGTACCAAAACTATTATCAATCAATATTTCACTCTTGGAAAGGTTTTTTAGGCCTTCTCCAAATTAAGTGAAATATTGGATTACTTCTAGGTCTGTGGGTTGCCTATAACAAAGGTAAACCTCTATATTGAAGGGTTAGCTCTCTGGATTAGTCTTTGATAACCTATCACCTATACTACTTGCTTAATTGGATGAAAATAGATAGAAGGAAACATGAAAGTAAACTATTATAATGAGATGATACACCCTATTGTTCTCCACTATACTACCATATAATTGTACTATGAAATATGACTCACAATACTTGCTTAAACATTCTAGATTGATCTAACATAAGTGTTTCAAACATGGAGGTGATATGCATTACACTTATAAAGGTGAATAAACAAGAGGTCTAATTACAGACACTAATTTTATTCCTTACACTTAGAGATATACAAATATACTAAATACACTTGATGTGACCTATTAGAGAGAGAACTAATTACACTAAACATGAAAGAGTAAAGAGAACACAAGGATATATAGCTATCACTTGTCATTCCACTATGCACTACTTCACACACTTGACAAGATTTTATGAATTCAAAACCAAATTGGAAATCTATATTCAAAGGCAAATACAATATTAAAAATAGTAGGGATTCACCATAACAAGTGTGGATCCTTTTTTAATGTCAAAATGGCATGAATGTATAGAGAATAGGAGAGGAGAGAGGAGTAGAGCTGAAGGGTCACAAGGCCAAGTGTCAAGATGTTAAAACTAGTTAAAATTAAATATAATTAAGTGGAAAATAGGTCATGAGTTTTTCTTAGAGAAGTGTCTATCACAAATATGACATATTCCTTAAATTTGGTGTAGAGACCCTTCATATCTTTCTTTGAAACTGTCCTTCTCAATTAAAAGGCCACCTATCTATCTTAAACTACCTTAGGAGTCTTTAACAGATTTGAACTAACCTAAGAAGATGGAAACTTGATTGTGATACTCATCATACATTTTATAACTAATAGCCTCCCATTTATCACTTTTCCTTCACTTTCTGTAGTCATTCATTAGTCTTTTAACCTTTTCTCTATTCCATTCCCTAGTGACCTATACATGTTATTCTTTCAAAGGTTAAAAGACTAATGAATGTCTAATATATCAACCTTTGCTCTATTCCATTCCCTCTGATAATCTTATGAAGATGTGACTATAAAATTGAGAGTGACCTATACATGTTCATTCCATGTTTCACCTCTACCTACACCAAGCTTGCACCTTTCATTGGTCTAGACTGGTCTGTGACTGTGGTAAACCTTATATGTGCATATTAGGGAAACCAAAAGGCTTCTTATAGGTATTTATTCATGTTTTAACACTATGTCTCACTCTTTTGATTACTCCTAAGGTCCCTAATATTATCTCACACCTAAATGTATCCTTTTTTTCTTTGAGATCATGCCATTATCACACTTCATCAACACACTATAGGTCACTGTGGCATGTTACAGGTTCATTTTGGACTAAAAAGTACTATAGTCACTGAGTGTTTCCAACAAGATTGTGACTGAGTTAAAAAACCCAATCTATCATTAGTTTCTATTGATCAAACAACCTCCTTCTATGCTCAATATGTGACCTTTCATCTAATCTACAAGGAAAAATCCATCAATCTCATCCAAACCTCTTTTAAACTTACCAACATATGATACATTTTATAGATAGGATGTCTTATTTAAATAATTTAAGGTAAGCAATGCCATTTACAACTTCTTTAACTTATGAACATGAATTTAGGTTTGACTTTGTGTAATGGCCTTACCACTATCACAATGATCTTATCTATTCTCTCAGACATAATTGAAAGTTTAAATTAAGTTCAAAAACCTCCAATTAAACACTAATCTACCTCTTTTCTTCAAATTTACATTATAATGATCTTTAGATAAGCCTGTAGATGGCCCTTTTAAGATTTCTTGACTGTATCAAATGTCTTACACATACCTTCCATCAATGATCCCATTGAGTGCAAAATTTCAATAGAGACACTAATTTCCATGTTCTGAGGGAGTGAACACATGTGTGTTAGCCTTCACTTAGAGCTATTCATAGGAGGATGGAACTCTATAATTTTCAAACACTATTTGCAGACCATGATAGTGTTTACTTATAATAAAGTGAAATGCTCCAACTTACATTCCATGACCCCACATGCCAAACCTATTGAAACCATCATGAAAATGAAGAACATGTTCTACAAGTATGCATAAAAAATTTAGTTCACATAAACCAATTAAATTAAATGAGAAAACCAAAGCCATTAGGGTTATGTAGGCAGTTTAGAGGTGTTGATAGTCTTAGTGATTACTCATACCATACAGACCATCAATCTAAAGAAGATGACCATGAAAAAGAAGGTCATAAGGAATATTTTTATCCACCAAATTCATTTACTATTGGAATCATAAACATAGAGAGAGGGTGAATTAGTGTACAAACTTTTCTTTCAATTCCTCTTATCATTCATTAAAACATTCAAACTACTCTAGAGATATATCTATGGATAATCAATCATTCATATGAGCATGAAGTAAGAACATAACACATGAACACAAAATCTATGTGAGAAATCCTCATGGGGAATAAAACCCATTAAAACACCACTTGGACTGCTATCCTATAAGCAATGGATCAACATTTAGTGAGGCTTCAACCCCACAAGGAGCATTAACCCCTCACTAGTCAACAACCAACCCAACTAGTCCTTTAGCAAGATCCAACTTGTAATAAGTCTCAAACCTAATAAGTGAATTTTCACCAGCCTAGACACTTAAATGACACTTTTTAAATCTCCAACCTATAAGGCAGCTCCCACTCCCTCTTAACTAAGCACCAACCTATCCAAGACCAACTTGATCACCTTCACAACACCTTTTTTCTCACTTAGCAAAAGGTGACCTCTTCTTTAGCTCTGTATCTTCTATATCCTCTATCATACATTATTAACATATCGATAATGTAGATATAATAGTCTCTCAACTGATAATCAACTCATTCAGCTCTTCTCAACCTTCTACCCCTCTCAAATAGCCTCTGGGCTTCTTCGCTCAAACATGCCTCATATTAGGATCATTAGGTCAATTGACCTTGTAAATCACACTTAGAGATTATATAAGATATTAATGAATAATCATATTCTCCCCTTTAATTTTCTAAATTACCTAATTTTTCTCCTCCAAGAGTTCTTTTATTCGCTTATGCTCTTATATATCATTTTCTAGCTCAAATAGGCATATTATGCCTTGCATTTATACACATCACTTTCTCTTACCCACCTTGTTCAGAAAAAAAAATTATACACTTGTATTACCCTTGGAATGGGTCAAAAAAAATGTTTCATAAGTGAAAAATTCACTATATAGGTCAACCAAACTCATTTAGACCTTAATCTCTTCTTAGGCCTACTTAGAGACCTAATGCATTAGGTCTTCACAATCACACGTTCTGACCCCTTAGAACATTTTTATCATCTATAAATTCATGAAACACTTCAAAAATTCCTCAAATATACCATTTATAACATTAATATAGGTCCATACCACCTTTTAATCTAAATCACTCTTTGAACCATGCCATTAGTTCTTCTTGTCATTAGCCCTTCACACACAAAAAAAGTATGTCTCACATAACTAAAGCATACAGTCAAATTTGATTAAAAAACACACATTTAAAAAACATTTATATAACCTTATTTACCTCATTTTCATCACCATGTCCATTTTACATCACTAAATATGGTAAAATACCTCAAACACACTCTTGTAACATGACCACTTAGAACTGTCTGACTACTCCAAAACATAATCATGAATCTTTGACCACCAACATCTGCATATGCACTTTCAAACACTCCATATTAATGTATAATATATTATTTAATATATAAAACATCATCATATTATTTTTTTACTCTCAAATTGATCAAAATGACATAGGAACATGAAACTCATTACTACACAAAAACCTCCATGTAGCTCCAAAAACACAATCATGTAGAATGTTGTTTTTAGATCCTGTAAAGACACTTTAAATACATATAATTCATATTCAAGGATCATATGTGACCTATATAAAACCATATAATATATATATCATTAGTTCTAGAGTCAATCATTGGTCGTATAGACTAATTTCTTAAGCCTCTCTTACACAACCCTTACATAGCTAGATAAGCCATTTTGGATTCCACATTAAAACTCCTTAAAGTGATTGAAAATATTACATAAATTATTTAAATATAAAATATTTCCTAAAAAACAACAATATATTCATCATATAATTGTAGATATCCTCCAACTCATCATTCTCACTTATACAGAACTATCATTCTACCTTGTGAACCAATCATGGTGAACATGCATTCTAACACCTGTGAAGATGAATTTATGAAATATTGATTCATTTTTATGATAATTTTACATATTTATAACATCTAAAAACACAAATTTATATAGGCCTAATGGTGAATGAGGAATGTATAGACCAATATATGAAACATACACCTTCACTGTTTCATTTCACTAGATAGGTCATCATGTAAACACCATTTACAACTTTTCTAATGAATTTAAAATCATATATACAATATTAAAATTAGAAATAGGTATTTCAAAAAAACATCAATCAATTTTATTCATTCCTAATCCACTACAACTCATCCTTAAACACATTCTCACTCTGACTGGTTTCTCTCATTCTCTTCACTATTAGCCCAGTTTAGAGATAGGCCAACTTCCATGACCATTTTATCAATTTTGAATCATATAACCTAATTATAAATCATAATGTGAATTAATTACAAATATAAAACATTGTAATCTAATTATTTTCACTCTTTGACATGGTTAACCCTTCCTACTATACCAAAATTATGAGAAACAAGGGTTTTTTTTATAGCTTCCACTTATTGTCTTGAACACACAATGCCATTTATAAGTAACTATAGGAGTCCTATACATGATACAATCATAAAAATAACCTTAACAATCCATTTTGGGCTATTTCCAACAATATCTTCATCATCAGTTCATTATGAGGGTTTTGAGAGGGTTTTAGAACAATTTTCATTCTTAATGTTTATTCATAAAGAAATGTCCCTAAAACCACATCATAATGCTTGGAAAACATTTTTAAGACCCTTTTCCATCTACCCCTAAGATATAATCTTCTCATGCAATAGTCACACATGCTAACAAGCATCCAAAGTTCCTTCTTGGGTCTACAATACTCCATTCTAGCACTTGAGAGACCCTAACTTCATTTTTCATGCATTATTTTTAAAATCATGACCTCATACTTCATCATCATACTTGAAATAGGATGTTAAACCTCAATCCACCCTCACATGAGTTCATAAGCTTCCAAACCTAATCATGACACCTCATACGGCCACTTAGGGTCTTAGGACTAGGTCCATGAGAAGACCACCAATGAAGGACTTACCCCTTTAGCTCACTCTGAGAGTCATATGACTAAATCAACACCTTTCTCTCATTCCTTTAGCACTACATTGTCTACCTTCAAGATCATACATATCCATGTCATCATCACCATGACTCTACAAGTCATTTTCATTCTTAGGAACTAGGCCATCAAATAGTCCTACTAGGTATCATACCTCTTTGAGACCTTCTTACCACTATAGATGCACTTTTGAAACTCACTCCCATGCTAAAAAACATTATACCATACTCAAATACTAACACACATAGCTCCACATACATGTAATCACTCATTTCAATGAGCCACCTTCTTGTGAGCCAACACTTTGACCTAAAGTATATGAAACCAGAGGAAAATCTCACCTTACAAACCCTTCTTGACATCAATGATAATACACCAACACTTGAAATCAATGACAACTTGCAACAATATCCCCCTTTGTCATTGATGGTAAACCACATTGATGGCAAACCATATATGAACTAATCAATCTCTCATCTCTCCAAGATGGACTTTCTCCCAATCAAGTATTTCTCCCCATTTTACATTAATGACAAAGGGTCATATACACTCTCACACATTCATCCACACATAGTCCACTGATCCTTTGACCTAACCACCCACAAAGCTAACAAATTCCCCCTTTATCTTCATAATAAATGCATCATAATTAAATTTACACATCTACCTTTATCCTTTAAATAATAAATCTCACAAGCTCCCCCTATCACCATGCTTATATTCATCTCATTATCTTTGATATTATATCTTGAATTATCTATTGACCTTACTAGGCCATCATACCAACACTCAATCCCATGAAGATGTAATTCAAAAAGATCCAATCCTTCTTGCTCAACACCAACTTATTGGGACAATAAGATGACCTTATATAGGCATGAACAAATCCATATACTTCTCATATCATCAAAAACCTTCCTTTTAGGAATCAGAAGCCATCATGGCTCAAACCACTACAAGGAACCTTCTTATTTATCATATAGTCATACTAGGTTTGTGAAAACATCCAAACTCTATCAGACATCTGATTGGAATTATTTCCTTCAAGACAAATAAAATAGGTTGCCAAAATGAGAAAGCCCATGCTACATGATTCTAAGGTCATAATCAACCTCTTAGACCACTGATATCTACATGATACTCTTCAAAATGACTCAATGGATCAACTTCAACAATCAATGTCAAGACCCTATTAAGAAACTTTAGAACTTTGTCATTATTAGATCACTTGAATCTTCTTTATGTCATCTACAACATGCCATAATGTTTCCTTTATGACCAATCAATAGAACAATACAATCACAATAAGAGATAATACAGTAATATTTATCAAGTTTACAAACTTCTTGGGATGCTACAGCAACATGATTATCAACATACCTTCTAAGAGTATCTAAAAATAACATACAACATGTCATTCCAATCTTAGATAAACTTTAGACCTTGAAACTTAAGGACTAATAACTCTTACCTTGAAATACATTGGTCTTATGGATTAATCATTTAACTCCCACACCCTTTTTCTGATTTTGGCTTCTTACACATCACCTTGAGCTCACACATGCATTACAAGCATGATAACTTATAAAGGAAACATTTCTCTCATTCCTTTAAATAAAAACTAAACTCCAAAGTCCATTAATGAGTTTATTTTCTTCAATAAAACATACTTAGGGTTTGTAGTCATAATTCACCTTGAAACCCTTCATTCCTCTGTTTGTCACAACTTGAGCTTGTTCTTCATAGCTATGATCAATTTGAATAAATGCAATGCATTTATAGATGCTATATGACCTTAATAACATCTCGAAACATTTAGAACACTCACCTTGAGTGACTAATAACTCTATACAACTATGAAAAATACCCCTATCTACCATTTTCAACTAATAGTCAACTTTGACCTACAATAAATGCACCTGTACGAACTTTCAAAACAAACTTCCACCTAAAGGATGATTATCATGGAGTCTACTTTAACTTTTATTTTTACTCTAACTTGATTTGACCAATATTTTTTGTTTTATAACATCTTCTCCCCTCTCGAGTCCTCATTTCATACACAGTCATTTGAAATCCAATGTTCATATTTTTTAACTTCAACAGCTATTTCTTATAGCCTAAACTTGACATCCTTTTTCACTTCATAGATTGCTAGATGATATTTTCAAGTTTATATCTTGATGAAAACAACTCCTCAAGATACCAAAATTTTAAGGCACCTTCAGGGCACTAAGTATATCATCTCCATGTTTTAATTTAACCAGGGTTGAATTTTTGAGTACTTTCAATAAATGCACAAACTTCTTAGTACATTCATACCTGTATGATGATCTATGATGGTTTGTTACTTCTTAGGCTAGAGGATGCATGTTTCTCTCTCTAAATGGTCAAATGACACACTATAACTTCACTAAGGCATCTATGGATGCCTCACAACCTCTTCTTTGTCCTCACTAACCTGCAAACATTCTTTGCACCAATGCCAATTCTCAAATACAAACATTTCATCACTTTTATTCTTGTTCATGCATCTTGACTTGTTCCTCAAGCACTCTTGTAGTCTTGCTAACCTCTTAAATACCTCATTCTTCAAATTATCTCTTTATATACTAAGACTAATGCAAATACCTTCTTGTCATGTAACTCCTGCTAAGACTCAACAACCATCCATCAAGCTTTCTTCTTCCATAAGCTAATAAACAAACTGATCCTTCAACTCACATTCACAAGATTATCCATCTTATGCTTCTAGGATCACCTTCAACCTATCAATCCTCCTCCAAAGTACCTGATTTGATACCAATTATTGGAATCATGACTGATAAGAGGCGGGTGAATTATTGTATAAACTTTTATTTTAATTCCTCTTATCATTGATCAAAACATTCAAACTACTCTTAATATATATCAATGCATAATCAATCGTTAATATGAGCATAAAGCAAGAAAATAACACATGAACACAATATCTATGTGGGAAACCCTCATGGGTGATAAAACTAACTAAAACACCACTTGGAATACTATCAAATAAGCAATGGATCAACATTTAGTGAGGCACTAACCCCACAAGGAGCACTAACCCCTCACTATTCAAGCACCAACCCAACTAGTCCTTTAGAAAGATCCAACTTTAAAGGATGATCCAACCCCCTAGGTTAATTGGCACTAACCCAATGACTTCAAGTACACTTTTTAAAGCTCCAACCTCCAAGGTATCTCCCACTCCCTCTTGACTAAGCACTAAGCTAGCCAAGACCAACTTGATCACCTTCACAACACCTTTTTTCTCACTCAATAGATGGTGACCTAGTCTTCAGATATCTATCTTATATATACTCTATAATAAATCAATAAAATATCTATGATGCATCTTTTATAGTCTCTCAACTGAAAATCAACTCATTCACTTCTTCTCAACCTTCTACCCCTCTCAAACAGCCTCTAGGCTTCTTTGCTCAAACATGCCTATTACTAGGCTTATTAGGTCAATTGACCTTGTCAATCACACAAAAATATTATATAGATATTGATTAATAATAATCTACTCCCATATAATGGTATGCATGCCCTACTTCTACTCCTTCAAGAGCTCTTTTATTTGCTTATGCTCTTATATATCATTTTCTAGCTCAAATAGGCATATTATGCCTTGAATTTATACACATCACTTGATCTTACCCACCTTGGTCAGAAAAACATATTTGAATAATTTTATTACCATTATATTGGGTCAAAAAACACGTTTCATAAGTGAAAAAATCACTATATATGCCAGCTAAACTCATTTAGACCTTAATCTCTTCTTAAGCCAACTTAGAGACCTAATGCATTAGGTCCTCACAACCACACACTCTGACCCCTTGGAAAATTGTGATCCTCTAAAAATGTATTAAACACTTAAAATATCTCTAAAATATACCCTTGATAAAATATTTCCATACCACCTTTTCATCCAAATCACTCCTTGAACCACGCCATTAGGTCTTCTTGTCATTAGCTCTTCACAGAGAGAAAAATTTTGTCTCACATACTAAAGCATACATTAAAATTTTATAAAAACCCATACTTTTAAAACACATGGATATAACCTTAATGACCTCATGTTCATCATCATGTCCATTTTACATCACCAAATAAGTAAAAAGACCTCAAACATGCTCTTGCAGCATGACCACTCAGAATTGTCTGACTGCTCCAAAACATAGTCATGAATATTTGACCACAAACATATATATATATATATATATATATATATATATATATATATGAAATTTTAAACACTCAAAATGAATGTATAAATATTATATAATATATTAAACATCACCATATTCTTTTTATACTTTCAAACTAATAAAAATGACATAGGAACATCAAACTCGTTATCACACAAAAACCAACATCTAGCTCCAAAAACACAGTCATGTAGAATGTTGTCTTTAGCTCCTGTAAAATAAATTAAAAGACATATAATGAATATTAAAGGATAATATGTTACATATATAACACCTTACAATATATATATATATATATATATATATATATATATATATATATATATATATATATATATATATATATATATATATATATCATTGGTTATATTTTCAATCATTGGTATTATAGACTAATTTGTTAAGCCTCTCTTACACAACCCTTACACAACTAGATAAGCCATTTTGGCTTCCACATTACAACTCCTTAAATTGATTTAAAATATTTAATAAAGTATTAATATTTAAAATAGTTCCTAATAAATAAAAAAATCATTATATTCATCATCTAATTGCATATATCCTCCAACTCATCATTCTCACTTAATTACTCAGAACTATCATTCTGCCTTGTGAACCAGTCATGGCGAACATGCAATCTAACACCTGTGTAGATACTTTTATGAACTCATGATGAATTTTTATAATAATTTTAAATATTTAAAACGTATAAAAACACAAATTTACATATTTATAATGGAAAATGAGGAATGTATAGACCAATATATGAAACATACACCTTCAATGTCTCATTTCACTAGACAAGTCATCTTGTAAACACCATTGCAACATTTATAATGAATTTTAAAGAATTTATCCAATATGGAAATGATTAATATGTATTTTCAAAAAACAATATATATATATATATATATATATATATATATATATATATATATATATATATATAATCTAATGCAACTCATCCCTAAACACATTCTCACTCTGACTGGTTTTTCTCACTATCTTCACTATTAGCCCAATTTAGCGTAGGCTAACTTCCATGACCATTTTACCAATTTTGAATTCTATAACCTGATCATAAATAATAATTGGAATTAATTAAAAGTATCAAACATTTTATTCCAATTATTTTCATTCTTTGACCTGGTCAACCCTTCTTATTATACCAAAATTTTAAGAAACAAGGGTTTTTTTGTAGCTTCCACTCATTCTCCTGAACACTCAATGCCACCTAAAAGTAATTGAAGGAGTCATCTAAATTATAAAATCATAAAATTGTCCTTTCCAATCCATTATAGGCCATTTCCAATAATATCTTCATCATCAATTCATTATGAGGTTTTGAGAGGGTTTTAAACCAGTTTCCATTCTTAACATTTGTTCATAAAGCATTGTCCCAAAAACCACCTCCTAATGCTTGTAAAATATTTTCAGGACACTTTTCCATATCTCCCTAATATCTTATCTTCCCATGAAACAATCACACATGCCAACAAGCATCCAAAGTTCCTTCTCGAGTTTACAACATCTCATTCTAGCACTTGAGAGTCCCTAAATTCACTTTTCATGCCTTGTTATTCAAATCATGACCTCATACTTCATAATCATACTTGGAATAGCATTTAAACCCTCAATACATGATCACATGATCTCATAAGCCTCTAAACCTGATAATGACGCCTCATACTACCACCTAGGGTCTTAGGACTAGGTCTATGAGAAGACCACCAATGAAGGACTTACCCCTTTAGCTCACTCTAAGAGTCATATGACTAATTCAACACCTTTACTCATGTCTTTATCACTGCATTATACACATCCAAGCTCATACATATCCATGTCATCATCACCATGCCTCTACAAGCCATTTCTATGCATAGGAACTAGGTCATCAAATAGTCCTACTAGGTACCATACCTCTTTGAGACCTTATCAACACTGTAGATGCACTTTTAAAACTCACTATCATGCCAAACAACATTATATGCTTAAATACTAACACACATAACTCCACATACTTGTAATCACTCATTTTAATGAGCCACCTTCTTGTGAGCCAACATTTTGGCCTTAATTATATGACATCAGAAACAAATCTCACCTTACAGACCCTTTTTGACATCAATGACAGTGCACCAACACATGACATCAATGAAAACTTGCAACATTCACTCCAAATTTGCTTCTAATATCTATATTGAATTAAAACCATTTAACCTTATTGACCTACCTAAAAGAGTAATAGGAGAGAGAAAGTAATTTTACTCAAATTTGGATCTATCAAAGTTTTTAAGCTTGTAAAATACCTATAGGTATCTCAACAGACCTTCTGGAAGCCTCCATACGTGCCATATGGGTTATGCACTCTATACAACTAACTAAAACTACCTTATTTATAATTGATCTCCTTTCTTGGACATTGAACCTACATTTTTTAGTTTCAAAACTTACATTTGATACCTATCTAACACATGGTATGTTAGATAACCTCTTGACACACTTTTCCTATTGTTAAAAACCGTACATTTCATAAAAATGACCTAAAAGGTGACATAAAATGACTTGAAACCAACTAGACAAAATGACAAAATATTTAAGACACATTGTATGACCTCATTAATTTTCACCATGGTGAGCATTTCAAAATTAGGACACCTTATGGTAATTTTGAATATGCAAAGGGGTTTGACCAAATTTGACCTAGAGGACAAATTAGTCAGTAGGTACCTAAACATAGACCTTTCTTTTACTAAAATACCAAGTATATAAAATGTTTTTTATTTATCTAAATATATATTTTTTATTTTTAGATTAATATTGATGAGGTGCACATACATTGGTAACTGGGTTGGTTATGTCCAACCCCACATAGGTTCAAGTCTCATTAGGCATTTAAGGTTGGTTATGATCAATTATATTGGATTTGAAACTTATTGGAGACTAAGCCTCATATTTATATCCTAATTGATTCATAATTTTTATCAAAATGTTTGTCGATCTAAGAACAAAATAAATTATTTATCTGAAATAAACATAAAAACTATTATTATTATTATTTTATTTTTTAATAGTTAAATATTATCCCCTCAACCATCAAAAGTAGGGATCAATGTCCCACACTTTAAACTTTATCATTAAACTAAGTTAATCCATGATACTAAGTTATCCCTTCAACCATTGTGGGTAGGGATCGTGGGTAAGGATCAATGTTCTCACTTAAATTAAAAATTGCATACTCAAATAAAATATGATTATTTGTTTTGATTATATGATTCTTAAATTTTAAACAATAAAAATTTAAATTGTTATTTTATATGCTTTGCTTTTTTATTTATTGATCGATTATTTTGAAGTGATATATTTCCCCTTTGTTTTCCTCCTTTTCTTTTATTTTCTTTTTCCTCCCTCTTTTTAAATATCTTAATTTTTAAAAAAATGGGTTTGGCTCAATGGTGTTATGGTTGGTTTTTTATTTCATTAAGTATTTATCGCATCAAGCAGGACTTTCCATTTAAGTTTATTAGTTAGTTTCCACTTGAGTGATATTTCCTTCTTATTTAATTGCCTCATAGGTCCTATTAATATTTATTGATGATGTTGCAATTGTTGTTATGGAGGAGAGAAATGGTGCCCAAAAAAAACTTGAAAAATTATCCCCTAAGTATTGTACAATGTAATATTAAACCTTTTAAGAAAAACAACCCTAATGTTCTTTTAGATATTTTTTATTTTTATAATTCATGCAAATGGCTATAAAAATAAAAATAACACCCTCATAGGTTATTTTTTGGGTAGAATATTGTCTATTAATATGTTAGAAATTTGGGTCGAAATCACTTGGTAGCTTCATGGCATCAAGTTATAAATGGATTTTTGTTTCACCTTTTTAGAGCCTGCTCATTGTGCGGCCATTATGAAACATGTCCCATTATATAACTTGTTTTTTTCTTTTTATAGTTGTGATTTTATAATATATAGCATGGATAAGATCAAAATACCTATGTGGATTGAATTTATGGGCCTCCTTCCTATCTAGGTGTTTATTGAAAATCTTATTTCTCCTTTAGGTCATTTCATTTTCCATAAGTAGAAAAAAAATTATTCTACCCACCCACATAAAAAGGTCTATCTAAATTGATATGTCCATGGACCATAAGGAATACACTAGGTCAGGAACATATGTTTCTCATATAACATGATGCATATAAACCTTCCCAATACTTATTTCCATTTCCAATTAATAGATCATAAGATAAAATATTCCCACTGGTCGTTTGCAACTATAAAGCCTCAGTGAAGTTGGTTATTGAAAATGGAAAATCTCCTATTGAGTCAAACATAAATTAGACTATTATTATGGGTAATAAAAATAAAATAAATAACAAGGCATAGAGTCAATACTAAACCCTTGTATGTTTTGGTGGAACCACCTCATCTCACTTATACCCTCTCAACCTTGACCTCCACCTCACCCCCAATTGTCTCTAACACTCATGTAGTAGT
>JARHVA010003222.1:2060000-2100990 GCA_037957365.1 Torreya grandis
GTTGGAATACTCAATATACTTAGGTTAAAAAAAACTAAATATATGAAGTAAAATATGTTTCCTCTTTAATGTGAGATTTAATGTTGGATTTCACTTTATTTTTCCTTGGATTTGTGTATCATGGTTTGTTGGTTTGGATCTCTTATTATTCCACAAAGAGTGGCAAGTTAATGTTCAGGTCTTTCGAGTCATTCTAAGCTTTGGCCTCAGGCTACTATAAGGGATGTCAATATATCATTATGAACTCACCCACCTAGTAACAAATTTGATGACATGTGCTTTGTCATTTCTTGATGGTTCCCAATTTAACCTTTAGAACTATTGGATCTCACCTCTTTATCACCTTTGCTCTATAGATGTTGATAATTATAGTGTTTGTTCCATTTCCTCACTTGTATTCATATTTTGATGAGGAGGAGGTGAAATTATTCTTCTAACCACATTTATTTTTTTCTATTTGTGTTAAAAATGTTGAGCAAAAGTGCCAAATCATTTTGGATCTTCTCATGTTTGCAAGTTATTATCAAAAAATGATGTGGGTCACTAGTATAAATTAATAAAATTTGTGCTACTAATTTTGATCTAGCACATTTTCTCCTTACATTGAAATATTTGAAATTGTGAATTATTATGGAAGGTGGGATTTATCTTCCCTTCCACTACAATGATTTTCTTTTGAATTTTCTCAAAAACTTGGTTGTTAATCTATCTAGGCTGATTGTGAATGTTTTGGATGTTATTTGATCATATCATGCTTCTCCTAGTGGCTTACAAGTATATGTTTTATCAATGAGTTATAATATCATTTCATCCCCTTTTTATTATGTTACATTACACTTCCTCACCCTTTATATGGTGCCACTTTTTTTGTCAAAATGGGTGTTCATTATTGGTAATTCTATGATAATAAGGCCATACCTATCATTATGCCTAGCTTGAAACTCCTTTACCCATTAGGGAATGATAATATCCCATATTTAAATTTTTTGAATGGTCTCTTCAAAGGTATAAGGTGGAGTGATACCTAGGGGTAGCATTGATTCACTTATTTGGATAGGAAAGTGGAGAGGGGGTTGATCATAATTGTTAATGCTTGCATCATTCCTCTATGGTGTGTTCTCCACAATGTATGTTATTTTTCTTGAAGTTATTGAAATGATCATAATGGAGGACTGAATGGAACTGGGTTATGGAAATGAGACTATTAGTTGAGGGGATTGCCTTGAAAGGGAAGGTGTCCTCAAAAGGGATGGCCAAGCAATTCATGTGTAGAGGTTGAAACTTATGTACCCTATTTTTCAAGTGAAAAGGAGGAGTTTAAAAACATGGGACTAGTGACTTAAACATAACTATGAATGTTTCTTTGAGTAGGGATTACTAGTCTTGAGTCTTCATTGGGGATTCTCAATCTTGAAATGCTTATAAAATGAACTGATGAAAATATGGTTTTATCAGGCCCAAGTGGGTAGGAATGGAATATGTAATTATAGGGTGCATCTACTCAAGTTAAATTTATATAGGGCTAAAAATAATTTGTGCATCATTACACATTAAAGTTTGGATATTTTTTGGTTTTGGATTATATCTCTAGGTCCTATTTCAAGAGCCTTGGAAAACCAAGATGAGACCCTTTTGTGACTATGTATCTCATACTTGGAGAACCAAGATGAGAGCCTTTTGTGACCACATGTCTTACATTTTTAAAGAGATAGAATATAGGAGTTAATAATTCTTGAGGTTTCATATTTTCATTAATGATTCGAGGAGCACTATACTTATTACATTTATTTTGAAAAGTTCATGCATCCTTTACAAATAAAGTTGTTTTTTTCATTTTGTCCCCTTTTTTCCCTAATTATCTTTCATCTACTCTTTACTACCTTTGATTTTAAGAATAAAAATTGTGACTTGGGAAAGAGATGCCCTACTACTACATTGAAGGTTTTTAATCCATTTATGGAAAGTAAGTTATCATTGATTTGGTTTTTGAAGACAAAGATAATGTTGAAGATGCAGTGTAGTGGGAGAAAATCTATGGAAACAAACATGAACCCTCTACCCATGGTAACAAAAAACTTTTCCCTCTATAATATTGTAGACATATTATGAGTTTTCAAGTTTAGTTTCATTTATCAAAATAATATGTTTACTATAAGTGTGAGTCTCACATATACTAATTCCACTTCATGCCAATAATATCTTACGAAGACTAAGACTAAACAAATGATTTATAAAAAACCTTATTGTATTTTATTATATTTCATGCCTTATACCCTAAATCCTAAACCTTGATCCATAAAACTATAAAAATGTTTAATCATAAAACCCTAAAATCCTAAAACCTAATAACTAAAATATAAAACCTAAACCCCATAAATATCAATCCCCTAAACCCCAAAGCCTAAGTTTCATAATGATAAAATTAATTCAACACAATATTTTAGCCTTATTTGATTGAGTAAAATTTGGGATGGTAAGAGTCAATGAGTGAGTGCTTATGGATGAGGAGGGATAATGATTAGGGATGATAAGTGATGATGAGAGAGTGAATATGGACTATTATGGATGATGAGGGATGATGAAGGAGTGATGAATGATGATGAGGTATAATAAAGTTTAATGAAGTAGTGATTAGGGATGATGAGTGACAATGCCAAAATAATGCCCTCCATATGTAAACACTTTGGTATATCCAAAACCCAAAACCTAAAACCCTAGACCCAAAATCCCAAACCTAAAACCCAATTTGAGAATGATTAAGGATGATGAACAAAGAGGGAGTGATTAGGTATGATGAGGGATGATGGAAAATGATGATAGAGTGACTAGGGTCAATGAGGGATGATTAGGGATGATGAGGGACAATGATATCCAATGAGGGAGTGATTATGGATAATGAGTTACAATGAGGTTCAATGAGCGTATGACTAGGTATGATAATGGCTGATGAGGGAATGATTAAGGATGATGAGGGATTATTGATGTCAATGAAGGAGTGATTAGGGATGATGAGTGATAATGAGGGACAATGAGGAATTGATTAGGGATGATTATAAATGATGAAAATATGATTAAGAACAATGAGGGATGATGGAGTGATTAAAGATGATTATGGATGATGAAGGAGTGACTAGTTATGATTAAGGATGATGAGGGTATCTAAGGGAGTGAATAGGAATGATAAGGGATGATGAGAGATGATAAGGGATGATGAGGGAGTGATTAGGGATTATGAGGTACAAAGGGAGAGTGACTAAGGATGATAAGGTATGATGAGGTCCAATGAGGGAGTGACTAAGGATGATGAGGGTTGATGAGGGAGTGATTAGGGATGATGAGGGACAATAAGGACAAATGAGGGAGTGAATAGGGATGATGAGGTATGATGAGGGTTGATGAGGGAGTTATAAGGGATAATAAAAGGAAATAAAGGATAATTAGGGAGTGATTAGGGATTATTAGGGTACATGAGGGTGTGATTAGGGGTAATGATGGCCATTTAAGGAGTGATTAGGGATGATTAAGGAGGATGAGGGATAATATATACCTTCAAGTTTTTTTTCCCAGTCATCCCTAGTCATTCATTTCTCTATATAGGTTAGAATTCCCCCTATTATTTTAATATATGGATTTATCAATGCCCCATTTAATTTTTTTGTATAAATGATAATTCCTCTCTCTTTATTTTCAAGCATCCCTTGATAATTACCCCTCTCCCTTGTCCATAGATCTGATAATTTCTGCTTGACTAATTTTTAAGCATGAGAATGCCTCATCTACTTTTGAGATATGGCTTAAGTATTCAATCTGGTATCAAGTATTTAAAATGTGGATCAGGTAAGATGGATATAGTCATGATTATATATGGGTATTCAAGATAAATATATGGCTCAGGTATTCAATTAGGTAGGGCATACTCAAATAGGTAAGCCATAGTCAAGTAAGTAACCTAAGTAGGTAGTGAAATAAGGATAGGTAGGTAGGGCATACTCAAGTAGGTTTATATTAGGCATGGCATACTTAATTATAATAATCTAGGTAGGACATAGTCAAGATCAAGGGACATAGCCAAGATCAAGATATGGCTTGGGTGTTTAGGTAGGGCATACTCAAGATCAAGATATGGCTCAAGTATTCAATTGGATAAGACATACTCAAATAGGTAAAGTAATAATGACATACTCGAGAAGGTAAAATAAATAGGGTATACTTAATGGTATATATATAAATTACACATGTATCTTGATTCAAAACTTTGTTTCTCATTCTATCTATTAGAAAGCAAGCTTCCCTCACCAATAACATAAACTACGTAGGTATGACATAACTAATTTTGTAGGGAAAGAATATATGCAAGTTATAAATAAGGAAAAAAGCTTCCCTTGATAGCTAAGAATATATTATATAGATTAAAAGGATATAGGATAAGAATGAATATATATATATTGATAAACAAGATTCCTTTACCTTATCAGGTATGGCATAACTAAGTAGGTAGGGAAAGAAAAACTATCTGAAATCAAACTTCCTTTGATAGCAATGCCTTAATCTAGAAGAAAATCAAAGCTATATATTAGGAAATAAATCTTATTTTTATAGTCATGCCTTACTTTTTATCTATCAGTAAGGTAAGTTACCATTGATATGTTATTGGGTGAAGCAAAGCTAGATATCAAAAATGCAAGATTCACTTGCCTTGATCCTTAGCATAGATGAAGTAAGAAGGGTAAAATTCCCATAACTTATCAGGTAAGGTAGACTTGAGATTAGGATAAAGCCTTCAGAATAGTACCCCCATATATCTATGGTGGGGGGCTCATTCCTATCATATCCCTTAATTTAATGTATTTGGGATTAGGGCATACTCATAGTATGGTAAGGTCCTGGTATGGGAATATCACCACTTAGAATGGTGTTAACACTATAACCTATACCATGAACACGATATAAGAATAGCAATCTGGGTTTTTATCAAGGGTTGGACTATCATTCAAGATAAGTCAGTGTATTTTTGCATGCTCCATCTCATCATATTATGTATATGCTACATCCTTATTAACATAGATCCTATCTATATCTTGACTAATTAATACATGAGCCCCTTTATGTGTGTGTGTATGTGTGTGTGTGTGTAGGTACGTATGTATGTATGTATGTGTATGTATGTGTGTGTGTGTGCGTGCGTGCGTGCATGCGTGTGTGTGTGTGTGTGCGTGTGTGTGCGTGTGTGTGCGTGTGTGTGTGCGCGCGCGCGCGTGTGTGTGTGTGTGTGTGTGTGTGTGTGTGTGTGTGTGTGTGGTTCCCTATCTTTTTATTAACTAATGACATCCATACTTGAGACTAGAGCTTAATGAATCCAATATTTTAGTTATTTTCCAATCCTAAAATTATGAAAACTAAGTATTGACCAGAATGGATTTTAAAAAACTAACTTTTAAATGGTAACACCTACAAGTCTGGAATCAATTTCATAAGATGTAGACTGGTCTTAATTTTTTATATTTAGTAAAATAAACTTAAATTATAAGAATATAAAATGTAATATAAATTTAAATGTAAACTTTAAAAAACATCTCTAACTCAAAGGGTGTATGCCCTTTGTGCTTCAAAGGGTTTACACCATTTGTAATGAAAATGGTGTACTCTCTTTTATTTGCTTCTCAAAGGGCGTACACCCTTTGATTTACTTTATAAAGGGCATAAACCCTTTGATCAAAAGGGTATATGCCCTTTGGGCTCAAACCAACCTTGGTCATATTTGATTTTTTTTAAAGGGCATACTCCCTTTACAAAAAAAGTTGTGTTTTTCATTATTTCACTTTTTTGTCCCCCAACTTTGTGCATCCACCCAATAATTCCTATAGTTGTGTTACAAATCTAATATGAACTTGATCTCAACATAATAAATTACAATACTTATTCTATCCTAAATTTTAGATAATTGATTATTGATTATTTACATAGCTTATAACTTCTCTCTTAAATAAAAATGGTAATACTTTATTTAGATGTACTAGTATCTATAGGAAAAAAATAAATATATAATTATTCCTAGAACACAACAATTCCAAAATGTGATACTAAAATATCAAAAAGAATATAAGATGTTATAATAATATGGAAGAAATAGAAATGCAATGATCAAATGAAGTTGTTTCAAGTAGTTGTAATGCCCTCTAGCCTATCAAACTATTTTCCACATTTGGTTTAGTTAGAAGTGGTTGGACGATGATAGTTTGTCACAACTAATAAATAGTCACTATATCAATTGTTATGGGTGACCAAAAATAAAAATTGTTATGGGTGAGTTACAAGTATTTGCTACAATTAGTTTTATAGTTATTATAGGTAACTTACCTAGTTGATATGGGTATGTCACTTAGTTTCTATGTTTTTCGTATAGTTTTTATGTGTTACATATAATTTTTATGTGTTGCACATGCCCAGTTACTATGTGTTGCACATAGTGTAACATCCCCACTAGGATTTACTAGAATAATGTATTTTTTTTTTTAAATTATATTCCATGTATTATTTCATTATGTTGCACCATGAGAATAAAATTAATAATCTATGCATACTAAATAAGTATATTAAACATAAATTAAACATGTGACATTTAATAATTACTGATCATTAACATCACATGTAACAAAACATAACTACATAAGGAAAGTAATTATATAAAATCTATGCACATTTGTTACAATAATACATCCACTACTATCAATGTAAATTAAGTAATCAATTACATTCCCAACTGGCATTATGTCTCAACATAATTATAATAATATATACAATGCTCCATGGAGCATGAGTCACTTGAACTCCAGTATCTCTGATAATTTCTAGTGTAGTCTCTAATAAGTACTTCAGTGGGGAGGGAGAGCATCATCTGAGCACTTTTTCACACCAACCACAGAACATCGATCCCCCGCATAATCCTCCAAATAGGTAATGGCCTTCCCTTCACATATGGATATATAGTGATGGTTTGGAAATCCATAGAGAAATGCTAGTACCTATGTGTTATAATATTTTTAATACATGATGTGTACCACAAAGAAAATATGTTCTAACATGATATCATAGAAACATGTAAATCATACATATAAAATGATAATGTCTATCTAAACATTACTATGGATAAAGTTTTTAAATATCTATTAATCTCTAAGATCAATCAAATTCATACACACCACTTTATCCAATTATCTTCATCTAGCATTGGTGATGCTAAGTAAACTAGTGAAGTCCATCTCACTACTAAATTAGTACCAACAATGTTAGATTTGGTTAACTTTCATATAACCAATAGATTCATTCAGATTATTTCTACTAGTAGGTATAAAATATGCTAAATATAAGAATAAACATAATACATACATTTAGTCCATCAAACATGTGAATGAATCTCTACCATATTATTCAACACAATAATAATTAGCATAAAAAGTAAGTTTATTTACCAAACAGGTAAAATATATACTTGGATTGTATTTCTAAAATCTTTGAGTAAATTCCATAATTTTACAACTAACCATATCCTAGTATATTTTTCATATTACTCATTTAGAAACATTAGTCATAAATAATCAAATGTTCAATTACTCATAAACAACACATATTATTTCATTTATGAAAATTAATATAATTTAAGGAGGCCTTATGCATATAATTATAGTTCCCTATCTATCAGGATTTCATGACTTAATTAACTAGTCACAATCTATAATTATAGGCAAACATCCCATTCTATAAATATAGTTTATATACGTACATGAGAACCTAAGTTATCATATAGGTATGTTTCATATATTTATGTATCCCATAATATATAATTAAATACATAATTATTGTTCTAACCCACTAACAATACTTTTCATTATTCTAATAACTTTTTATGAGAAAGACTTTAGAATCAAATAGGGTCTCAATATTTCCATAACCCTTATTTCACTTTATTAACATAAAATATATAATTTAAATTAGGCTGAGATTCATTCCTAATTTAATTTCTCCTCTATTTCCCCAAATTTTAAGTCCTTAGAATATGTATACATTAATCTAAGGTATTGAGAATAGATGGTAATAATCAAACTACCCTACCTTTGTTAATAAAATAGAAGTTTTATACTCTTTCAGTGTTTCTAAATTAAGCAATAATAAAATCAACAAGCTTTAACTTGATAATTTATGTTTATCTAATTAAGCAAATAGTTCACAATTATCCATTCCAATTTTGACTCATTCAACTTCATAATTTCATTGTTCTAGAATTGAATACACTATATATAAATTTTCCATATTTAATGTTAAATAACACATAATCCATCTATTTTTTATTCGTTCAAGTTTATACTTATAGTTTATAAACAAATTTACATAGTCCCTTCATGTATACATATACTCTTAGTGTTATTTACACATATATACATAGTCTGCTCATGTATATATGCACTCTCAGTTTTTTATACATCTATACATAGTCCATTCATATATATATTCATAGTGTTTTAAACAAATGACTAAGATTTAATATATAAACATAATCTCACAATTTTGTATGATTGATATATAGATAGGCTATATATATATATATATATATATATATATATATATATATATATATATATATATATATATATATATATTATTTATATTTATAAAACACTCAATTATATATACATATATATACTCTATTTTAATTTCAGGATTACACAGTCATAAAACTTTTAATTTGTTTGAATATATTCACAGTTTCATGTATACACAGTCCCTATTCATATACTCTATTCAAAAGATAAGATACAGTCGATACATACATATATTTTCATTGTCTCAAATGTCTCAAGCTCAATATTGACATATGTATATATGTTTTCCAGGCACTACAATTAACATTGGGTATATTAACACTAATGAATCTTATAATTAAATGTTTACATAGGAATACTTTATGAAACTATCTAAATATTCCTAGGGTTTTTTATGACAAATACACATAATCCACATAGATAAATGTGCTCTATTACAAATTTTATAAAAATACGTAGGTCATGGTTATATATAAACATTGTTTTGTGTTAAACATAAGCATTCAACTTACATACATAATAACCCCCAAAATGATAGTCATTCTTTACATTATACTATCTCCAATATACTATATTCAAACATTATAATTTTTTTGTCAAACATAAACAAGATTTTTGTATGTGTTTATATACTTAGTAGTTTGATTACCTACTTGCTTGAGTATGTATACATGATACATCTTTATCAAAACTCAGTTTATGTCTACATGTCAACCATCTACCCTAAGTTTAACGCACAATAAATCTATTTAATTTTCATAGGATTTAGAGGATATGGGGTTAGCTTTGTGGATGACCAAAACCTCCATGGGGTTAATCATGTATCCTTATAAAAATTCAATTCATTTTCTAAATCCTTAGGAATCCAAAACCTATACACAAAATTCCTTTTCAAATCAATATAAAATAAATAACATTACCAACCTTAATAATGCTTTTGATTTGCAAAAGTATGAACTAGAATATCTATCATTCACTATTTTATTTATCTTCTCCTCTTCACCTTCTCTTCTCCCATTCTCTTCTTATCATAAATTTTTTCATCTATATTTTAATTCAAAAATTGCATGTTAATGTTAGCTTGTAGCTTGCAATCCATGAATAATCCCAATTTTTCTTCAAACACAACTAATCCCATAGTTAGCTTCCATTAACCATACCAAAAAATCCCTAATCTCTCTCTTATTTAAACTTTACTCAATTTATTAATAATTAACTTTGTTTAAAAAATCTTGCATGATCAACTACGTTACATGCCTGAGTATTCCACTCAAAAAGGCCACTTTAATCTTTCTTCAAAATGATAACTAACACTTTAATCTCAATGTAGTCTATGCATGTTAACAAAGACATAGGTTTAGATCCTAGGTTAGTGTTTAGGATAATTAAATCTCTTTAAAAAATTAATAAAAGATAATAATCTCATGTCTTTTATAATAAAATGACTAACTTCTATTATCTTCTTATATCAAAAATGGTAGATCAGATAATTAATCATAATAATATAATCATTTGTGTTGTTACTAAATTATATAGACTATATATGTCTTTTGTTATCTTAATTAATTAAGGCACATATTGATATTTTTGAATATCAATGATAATAGTCTAGTGTTTTAAAACATTGCAAAGACATTTTTGTTAGTCTATATATAATAGTAACTAAATATTACTCAAACATATTTATGTTATCATAATCATTAACAAACATGAGTACAGTAATATAATAAAATCATACTACAACATTTATGCACTACGTCTACATAAAATATCTAAAATATATTCACACATTATTTATCATAGATAAATACATGAAAAATCTAATTTTTAAAATTCAAATAACTTCAAAAATTTAATAAAACTAATAATCGACATAATGCATAGAACGTGAACAATCTAATGTAGTGTGTGCATGGGTTTTAGCCATTCTTCTATCATCCCCCAACATATATATCTACATAAACCTCTCCCATGATGCTCTTCATCTATCATGCTCTGAGGGATGAAACTCTCCTACATCCAAGTCATGACAAGAAGGTAGTTATCCCGATACATCATGAGATATATCATAAAACAATGTTGTAACAATAATTAACACAATCATAATGTACATAATTCATAATAAAACTAACTCATAGCAAATAAATCATGAAATAAAAGTAACATACAAATATCTCATAACAACATATGACTTATAGTTTAGTTAAAAAGTAACTAATCAATCTAACAACCATAACAATCCATGAATAATTAGGTAAATCAACTTAGTGAGAAATTGGGATGTAACACATAGCTAGTTACTATGGGTTGGTAGAAAACTTAGTGGATTCCTTTCCTCTTATTGGTGATAGTGTGAATGTATTTCAAGAACCATATTATACATTCTCCATTAGTAATACCATATGAAAACATCATTAAATCACACTATTTTATATAAAGATAACTAATTTTAACTAAAATAGTGTGCATATATAATATTCATATATATGTGCATATATCAACATAGTGTATGCCAATGGAGTGTTACTAGAAACATAAGGAGGTATTTTAGGAAAGAGTAATAAATAAGATGAGGGACAATTAGGGGCCTCACCATTGACCTAGACACATTTCAAGGGTCAATCATATTAGGAATTAGCAAAGAGTTATCTACAAATACAAATCATCCTTGAGGCTATTATTCACTTGTTACATTTGATATCATTGGGAAAACACATGGAACTCTCTTTGAACATTATAAAAAAAGTCATACACACATCACAAACCTTCAAATAGAATCCTTAGATTGGTCTATAGAGTAAAATATGAATACATGAAGTTAAATTTTCATGGTGCTAAGTATCAAAATTCAAAAGATAACATTGCATTCTAAATTTTTCATGATGTTTCACACACACACATAAGTAGGATAACAACATGGATATTTAACCCTCTTCAAAGTATTAGAACATAGGAAATGATCATTTATTTATCTAGGTGTGGTTGGGGTCAATCCAACATAATTTAATAACCTATTTTTAAGGGCATATTATGGTCAAAAATCACAATTAGAGTTTGGATAAAAGAGATGCAATACATGAATTTTATTTTAGGATCAAATATGTTTGTGCACACATAATCACATTTTAGGTTCAGGGATTTTAAGATATCAAAAATCCACTATTTTTAAGGACACTACTGGGAATCCCTAACAATAGTAGTTACTATAGGTATCTAACTTTGTTAGTACCATCGAGATGGGTTTTCAATTCTTTTTTATGATATAAGAAATTGAAAAAACATATAAAAACCATTTACATATCTAATGATGAATTTTGTGAGAAATATGCATGCTTAATTAGTTATGTACACCATCCCTCTCCTATTTTGTCCTTTCTAAAGTAATTATAATATCTATCAATTCAGATCAATGTGATCAATGTTGTATTTTACATTATCTAAATTAGTGCATAGTTTCCATATTTTATATCTCTTAGGTGTAGGGATAGATAGATGGGGGCCAGTTATATATATAGGGATAGGGTCATTGGTGTACAATGGTAGTTGGAAGGCCCCATCTATATATAGGGTGGTTGGTCTATCTATTATATAGGGCTTCAGTGGTTGGTTCAAGTCTTGATTCCCCACCTATATATATAATATATGATATGGGCCACTTGACCTAAAGCATTTTGGTGAACCCAGTCATTGATTTGAATGCAAAAAACCTAGGTTTCCTTCTACATTAGGATTTCAACACCTTCTTAGATTTTTTTTTATATATCCCTATTAGGGTTTGAATTTAGATTTAATTTATGATTTCCCATGGGTCAAAATTGTTTATATTTATTATATGTAGCTATGATTTTTATAGTTGTGTAGTTTTTCCATCTATTATATCATGCATTCATATTTAAGACATAAAATTGTGATGAATCAAATTACAATGATTCCAGGGATGTCACTATGCATAAATAATTCTTAACTTCCCTTAATAACACATTTTACATGAATGTATAACCTAAAATGCTTATGGTTGTACTCAAAGGTAGGGGGCATGTATGACTTCTTTTACTCCTTAAAAATATTATGGTGGGAATAACCAATACCCCTCAATTTTTTAACCTAGGCTTGTATTATATATAGAGGTAGTTACTATTATAATGCGTAGAGGGACGATACACAATCCTATAATGTAAATTCAGATTAATCTACCTCCATCATCTAAAGTGTTGGGTACTACCACTAGATATTATGGCTTCATAGATAAACTTAATAATTATCATGCAAAATTCTCTATTTTAAAATTGTTACATAAATAAACTATTTATAAGGACATTCTATATACAACACTAAATGATACAAATTTACGAATAAATATGGAACCTGCTTATTTTACATCGATTATTAATACATTAAAGGAATGCAAAGATACAATTTCATTTTTAAAAGGATATTTTCCTACCCAACAGGTTATATGTCAAAACCTCCCATTATATATTCAAGTAAGAATATTAAATAAGGGGATTAAGAGGGTAATGATATATAATGGATCGGGGCTAAACATTTTCAACGTCACATTTTTGCAAACATTTGGTATCAATATGTATTATATCAATAAAATAGATATGAACATCAAAGGTTTTGAAAAAGTACCTCATTAAACAATGGTAATAATTAAATTTGATGTGACACTTGGGCCTAAAACTTTATCCACTACATTTCAAGTAATGTCAAGGTATTTAAATTTGAATCTTTTACTCGGTAGACCTTGGATTAATTTTATGGACATTGTCCCATCCACCCTACATTGGTGTTTAAAATTCATACACAATGGATTTCTCCATACATTTCCTATGGAAAATAGACCTTTCAAATATAATAAATTATTGAAACCAATTGAATTATTTATACCATAATCAAACATTATTCAAAAATCCATAAAAACTTCATTACAACTAATATCAGTAAAACTAATACATACATATCAGATCAAGGGAAAAAATAAGACTATTGAAAGTAAATTATTATTTTTAGTTTAGAAAGATGAGGTATAAGGACCCACACATATATGTTAAACATAAGATGAAGAAGTCCTAGATCTTCAGTTATTGATCAATTCAAAAAAATATAGAGTTAGTGACTATTGATGACAATAGTGATGATGATGACAATACCATCCCCAAAAACATATATGGATACTTATCTCATCTAAATTTTAAGTCTATTTCAGCAAGGGAATATCAAAAGAATTCAAACATTATGAGCATTGATAAATTACAAGGTCTCTTTCATATTAAACCTCCATCTGACATAAATAGATGGAAGGTACCCCTTCAAGATAGTGATATGAATATAAAATATGCTCTATAAGATAAATAAGAGAAATAAAAATGATATATGGCACTTCATCGAATATATCATGATCCATATTATAATGAAAATGTGATTATAGATTTAAAGGATTATTATAATATTAATTCTAGATAGGAATTGCTTTAAATAAGTGGCCCATTAAGACAATATTTTATCAGATCTAGCATGAATCAATTATAAACCCAATGCCATATAGCACGATGCATAGCTGATGAGTATCATATATTTATATGATATTCAATCAACAATATAGATCCCCTAGTGGCATAACTTCAACAACCAATTCAAGGTGTGTATTGAAGCCAAATAGTTGATTTTCGACCATGTATCCAAATAAAGTAAGGTCCTCAAAGATTGTCTTGCTAGGTATAAATTGACTACATGTTTCCACTTACTTTAGGTATTATATTACATCTTAAAATATTCTTATATCAATATTTTTAGGGTTATACAAAGAACACAAATTTTTTCTCCTAACATACAATGGATTTCATAGGTTACTTTCACTAATAGATCTATACAATACATATATGATTATTTAAATTAAACAATGATTATATATATTCTATAGCTCATGATTATTTTTAAAATTTTGATGGTGATGTAAATTCTACACATCAGCATGTGACATTTTCACTAATTAATATGGGATGTCCAATTAAGCATCCCATCGATGAGAACCTTTTTTAGCTTCGATGCAATTTAATGTAAATAGATTATTATTGTTTTTTTGTTTGATCACCTTCTTATTATTTGATTTATTAATTTATAAATTTTCTTATATCCATGTGTACATATTTGGTTTATTTAATCATTATTATATCCCTTGATTTTCACTTGATTATCATTTTTTGTAGGCCCTTGCTTCTTGACTGTTTGTCCTAATATGGACATTCACACTACCTATCCTAGGATGACATATGCACATACATATTTTACAATAATTTGATTTTAAATTCCATTATTTGATTGCTTTTACACTTCAATGCAATATAATATTTTTCCACTTCTCCATATTTACTATCTATGCCTACTATTTTCATGGCACACATTGAGCTTGCACAATCACATATATTTCATGCCTATAGACATTAAATCTTTCCCATTATCAGCATGTGTCTATTCTAAGATCTATTAAAACTCCTTTGAGACATGACTTTACCATAAAATCAAGGCATATCAATTTCCTTCTTCACATTGCTTTACTATCACATTTGGTGTACATTATATGTTTATAAATGCTATTGATTATTTTGATTCATTATATTCCTCTATTTTGTAGCCTTGATTCATTTAATAAATAATTATTAATTTCTTATATTGAAAAAAGTGAAAAAACATTCAAATGGTTCAAAAAGTGCAAAAACATTCAAATATTAAAAAAATACAAAAAAGGTTCTATGCATGGCTTGTTTTGATGAAACATATAATTTTTTCATGTCGTTTATCATTTACATAGTGAGTTATATATCCATTTTATGCACACATGTTTTACATGGTATACATGAGTTATATTAAGGACATACATGTTACATATGAGACATGGAATATAAATGTCAGACATTTATCACACCTATGGGTAACCTTTCAACATTTGGGAGCATGCCCATGTTGGAGAAATCTTGGTATAATTTTTAGGTTATATATTTCTATGCCACTCCATTGACTGTATTGAACTAATTATATTGTTTATACAAGACTTACTCTTATTCATACTTATTAGAGTGTTACTTCTTATGGATATCATGCTTTTCTATATTAGATGATGACATTAATTGATTATGTAAACTAATATTGATTGTGTTGCGCTTATTTGATGTTGATGATTGTCACATTACTATATCATTATTGTTTTATATATTATGTTTTATTTTATGTGGGTACATTGACTATGTCTTGTTGAGTTACATTTCATTTATGTTGTAGGATCCTCTAGTCTATGTCATGGCCATATTGTGTTTGTGTTAGTTCGGAGTCAAGTCACGATGTCTATGTTTGCGTGTTTATGATTTATTCACTATGATATTGCATGTGTGAACATATTTACATACATTTACATATATTTCAATGGAAAAAATTATTTGTTATTATGTGTTTGGTTTTTTGATGTATATCATGCACATTTATATTATGTACTATCTATTTCTAATTGATGTTGCCATGATTTATATCATACATTTATTACAATTGTAATTACTATGTGTTTCATTGACATATCTATCTACACCTATTTTTTTTTAATGAGTTATCACAATCATATCTTGTGTACAAATAATAAACAACTTTTATATTACATTACATGTTTCATACATGCTTATGGTGTTGAAAATATTTGTATGAGGACATATCTTATTGAGTTTTGTATACATACTTTACATGATTATATTTTTATATATAACACATGATGTGCATATTTAGACACTAAAATCTAGTGTTTGATAGTTGGAAATGCCATTCTTGACTTACCTTCACCCTACAAGACTTATACGTACATTCATGACTCTCATTATCCATTCTCTCACATCCACATGCCTTATATGGGTCTATCCCTCCCAAGTTGTTATCATCCACCTATATGAATTTCAATGGTCTATGTCAAACCAATTAATTATCATGATAAGACATCTCCTGATCATCATACTGGTGTTTATGTCTCCTAGAAAGTAACACTAGACTCATAACATAAAATTTAATGATAGTGTTTCATTCTTATGGTTTCATCCCACACCAAACAATGACTATATTTCAAATTCAAATCATTCTTATGGGTTGGCTCATACGTTTCACATGTTGATGGCATGAGAAAGTACCCAAAGAGTCTTGTATGAATAAAAAAATAAGTATAGTCCCATATTATATTTATATAAAGCATAAAAAAGAAACACATATACACTTATGCACATTCAAAGAGACAACCCTATTCTTCCCAATTTACGAATTAATCACTAGTAGTAAATCTTAGCCAAGTCTCAAGAACTCAAGATCCAAGCCAAATTTTCCAATTTATAAGTATCAAGGGATAGATTAAAGGTTACATCCATTGAATGAACACTATTTCACACATCCACCTATTAAGGATAACTACATGTAGATTGTCTTCCTTATTTGGAGTATTGGATTTGTAGGTAGCACTTAACCATTCAATAGGGAGTGGTTAGGGTCAGATCAACCCACATTTATTCCCCTTTTTATAGACATAAGTTTATCAATTCAATTGGATATAGGGTTTCAAGTGAAGGAGATATATTTCTAATATTAAGTTTCATATATCATCAGACCTTGATATCACACATAGAACTCCAAGACAAATAGGTATACCTACATGTATCAAAATGGAGAGGAAAATATACATAGATAGAACTATTTGACTTATAACACAATGATTGATAATACAAACCCTACGATGGAGATACTATTTAGGTTCATACAGAGATATAGATCTTGATTTAAGAATCCTAAAATCTAGTCTTCCACCTTTCGTATCACCTACTTTTAGTCTCAGTCCTACATAATATAGGGAATCTCTAAGTGTCTTATCTATTGTTTTATATTCTATATTTATCAAGTCATAGTTCTAAATCATTTCAAATTTTTAAAGTCAAGTTTTTACTTTGTTATATATCTTAATAATCTAAATTATTTACATTAGTTTTTATCTTATTAGGGTTAGCATTAATGCAAAATAGGGTAATACATATTGATGAACTTGAATATTTTCCTGAAAATATACAAAACCTAGGTTACCCTAAGGATTTCTTCCTCTATTCTATGGTTTCATATTTTTGTATATAAATATGATTTTTTATCTTTAATTTTCCTCTATACATAAATTATACATGGATATAATGGATGTAAATAGTTTTTATTTATTTATTAAAGCTATGACTATAATTATTGCATGTTACTTTCCTTTGATATGAAAAATATGTAATGCCATAGATCCAATCTATGTACACTAATAAGACTAAAATAACTAATGAACAATCTCAAACCTTTATTAATTCATAATTTTGTAATATTCAATTTGAGTTGCTTCTTGTCACCACTTGGCACCAAAAGGCATGGATGAATCCTTTTGTTTCTCATCCTCCTAAACCTTAAAAATATATCAACTACCATCATGCCCCCATTAGTCACCCAAAACTTATATTAGATTTTGTAGTCATGCTATAGGTAGGGTGCCCCATAATGCACTAAATATTTGAGGTTGTCAACATGTTATTCCCCAACCCCCTCCACCTACCATAATATAATTCAATCGGCCCAAAGGGTATGACATTATTTATGATCTAAAGAATACTCATGCTAATATTTCCATCCTTGAACTATTAAATCAATTAACTATTTACAAGGACATCATATATGTGACATTGTATGAGACCACTCTTCCTAGTATCATTAAAGGATACAAATAAATTTATTTCTTTTAACAAGGAAGACTTGCCTCCATGACACATAATATAGAAAAATCTCCAATTATTTATTAAATTTCAAGTTCAAACCAAAGCAGTCAAGTGTGTGTTGATATTTAATGGCTTGATAATGCATATCTATACCATAAATTTATTACAAAAATTGCATATCAATATGAATGTTATTTAAAAATTATATCAACACATATAAGGATTTGATAGCATTCCGTGCTAGGTACTTGGGTCAATCTCATTGGACGTGAAATTAAGACCCAAAATATTTCTTATTTTATTTTAGGTTATGCCTAATCATCTACATCATAATTTAATTTTGGGGCCTCCTTGTATACTTATCATGGAGGTAGTTACATTTACATTGCATCTATGTGTGAAATTCATGCATGATGGCTATTTGTATACATTTATCATAGATGATGATCCTTTTAGACTAATATACTAATCATGGTCAATCACATTTTTGGGTTTATTCTATAGTACCACCACCACAACACTTCTCATTAAAACATTTGCACACATATGAGGTGGGTGAATCATGTCAATTAAATAACAAAGAACTGATTATGCACTTTAATTTAGATATAAATAATGCACCGTAATTTAACATAGAGCAACAAGAGATAATTTCAGACTTCCCTTTTTTGGTCAATTTCAAAGATCCTAAATTCATAGTTACATATTAGTATAATAGTGATAATGATAATGATGTGCACACTATAAAAAATGATTATTTTCATAAGAAAAATTTTAATCCTATTGATCCAAGTTGGTACTTATCTCATAATATGTTTACACCTATTGGTCCTAAAGAGTATCAAGATATTTCATATACAAAGAACAATGCTAATTCAAAGGTTCTTACTCAATTAAAAAACTACAAGGACCAAAGGAAAGACATTAATGTTAGATCATCAATATAAGCCAAATGCCAATAATAGTTGTAATGTTATTGTACACCATGATTCTCCTATAATACAAATACCATTAAATAAAAATTTAGTAACATCAAATATGACTTGGGAATAACAAAAATTATACATTTCAAAATATAACAAAGTTTTTGGGTACAATTCAGTGAATAATGTCAAATTTTCAAGGACATCACATGTTACCATAATACAAGTGACAAGTATTCAAAACAAACCAAGTGTTATTCTACGAATGTTATTTGACATTCACTTGATCTCATTGCCAACTACTAGAGATAGCTATATGAGACATTTATCACATTAGGAAGGTAATTTATATTGTAATTACTAAAGAATTATTGGGCATAGCATAAATAGTAGCATTAAACTACAACATAAAATTAGAAAATACAAGACTAAATGAATTATTAAAGTTATTCAACCAATACATGGGCAATCATCACCAAGTTTTCAAGCTATCTCATATACATCAAAAAAAAATCAATTATTTACGATAAAAATATATTGACTACTATGTTATTTATTAAGAGGGAATATCAGTATCGCATACAAATTAGTGAGAGTAAACATCCAATAACATGTAGTATAACTTTATTATAAGAGTTAGGATATAGCTTTGATCAATTACAACATACTTTACTTTGTACACGATGAGTTGGACACATAACCTTGCTAATATCTTGTGGACCAATAATTTTTGATGCATTATAGACCCCACCAATCAGTTAAAACTCGTATTGGGAAAATAGTGGCTAAAACATATGTAAGCTTTAGTCGATAAAGTAAAATTAAACATCAAATTCTCATATAAAGAGTGTATAGTTATAATACCACTTGATAATAGAAATGATGACCAGGAGGCACCACATACAAAAAGAGCTCTGAAAAAAATATAAAGTCAATCATTTGCAAAAAAAATTATGCCTTTATACAACCATCAAAAAAATGTCAAAGTAAAGGACAAGATAAGTGACATGTACACATTTGATGATTATGATGACATATGATAATTTGTTCAAATATTCCAAAAATACTAAATAAAATAAAATAAAATAAATTACAAGAATGTTTGAATATTCCAAAAAAATCAAAATCAGGAACTAAGCATGACACGATTACTAGTTTCATCATTTAAATATGTTATGTATCACATGTTTGGTATATTACATATCATTTATTATATGTACACATGCATTTCATGGTATATATGAGTGATGTGTATGACATAATACAAGGATACATAGATGTTGGACCATTCGTATGCCCAAGGGCCAAACCAATTTTGGGGGAATCTTCTTCCACAAGTTAAACTATTATAGGTAATATATTTATATGAACTTTCCATATACCATGTTTAGATACCTTGATTACTTACACATACATTGTTATTTTGAATATGTTACACACTGTTACATGGATATGTTACTTTACTATGTTGTGACATTTACCTATTTGGATGGTGTATACTACATAACATGTTCTATGCTTCTTTGGTGTTGTCTCATTTTACAATAGGCTAATCATTGTTTTTATATTATTTGTGTCTCCTTAGCCTTGTGTTTACGACATTTATTGTTCTTTGTTTGTAGTTGTTTAGCCTTATGTGTGAGACATTTATTGTCCCTTATAATTTGTGGCTTGTTACGCTCATGTGTGCAACATTTATTCTCCCTTATTTGAGGCTCATGGGTTGTTATTGTGTGCATCATGGCCATGACATTACTTGTAGAGATTTTTGTGATTTTTGAAATTGTGTCATGATCCATCTCACATAGCTCCCACTTATGTGTACTGCCATGATCCATATCATGCACCTTTTTCTTGTAGTATTATTGAATACATTTATTAGTAATGATTCCTACAATGTACCTAATTTTCAAATATGTCTTGACATGAAATTTACAATTTTTGAATTTCACATATTTCATACATGCTTTGATGACATATTCATTATTATGATGACATATTCTCCACATGTTGGCATGATTATACATTTTTACATATTTATACATAACATGATAAAATTAACTCTTTATTTTGATATGAGTGATTTTCAAGATACATCCCTCACCTCAAAAATGGAGCATATTAGTGGGATTGTCATAGATACTTAAGCCTCCATGAGCAGAGAATACATATTTTGTCACATATTATACAAATTATAAAGATCTTAGAGTTATACATTTATTAGAATGAGATAGATATTGACAAATTTAAAACATATTTTGGGGGGATGTGCCATGCTTATGTACTCACTTTATAGGCCATGAGATACAATTTTTTTCATTAATACACATTCATATCACTATTTGGGCATATGCACTCATTTTATAGGATATAAGATATAATTTTCCAAATTTTTTAGATATGGAACACAAATAATATATAAATGCATGGCATTTATATCATATTGGCACCTAACAGTTCATATTATGGGGCAGTAAGTTGGTTCATGCATACACATTATTAGAATTTACAATGTTTGCATTGATTGTGAGGCATGAAACTTATTCAAGCACATTCACACTTTTGTAGTTTCTATTTTCAAACATATTCGATCATACCTAGCATTGAGCACCCTATAATCTAGAACTTTGTCTGCAATGGTTAATTATGTTTAAATGAGTAATGCAGTTGAGATCTAATGCCATAAATGGCCTTGGCATTAATCTATGACCCCAAAATGTCACTCCCACCTTCCATCTTGGGGTGATAATATTAGTATAATATTATTTACAAAGGGTAGTGTGGTTGAATTTTCTACGATTCTCAACAACCTTGGCATTATTCATTTTATTTTTTCAATGAGGGTTAAGGCATTTGCCTTCCCAATCCATGGCCTTACATTAGTTACAAAAAATTGGGGATTGATGTCCCATAATTATACAAAGACTTTAGTAAGAGGAACAATTATCCAATGATTCAATAAGGAATCATCATCTCCAATGAGTTATATGGTAACATGGCTCACCCACCTGTACATGTACTCTTTCCTTACTCTTCAATTTAAAGTTTTAATTTAAGTCTTTTTAAATTTCATTGTATGGACTTTGACTAATAAATTCTCATTTTAGGTATGTTTGGAGTAGGCTACGTGTTTGGAGCATCTCCTAAAGACCAAGTGTGTTGTACACACTTAGGTACATCATTTTATGCTAGTATAAATTTTAAGAGCCCCTATCATAAATTCCTTTAGATTTCATTGGTAGATTTATAGATATCTATTTTGTAGGCATGGAAAATTTGTAGGTATGTTGGTTAATCTAATAGAAATAGAGATGAACCACACATGAATAATCATTTTTTTCATACAATTGATTAGTTGTGTCATGTAACTGACTAATTTTGATTGTTGATCGGTTGCATTATATAGCCAACCGATAATGATTATTAGTTGGTTGCATTATTCAATAAATCGGTAGAAATGACCAACAAATTTCATAATACAATTGGCCAAAAACTAAAACATGTCAATTTTATGACAAAATTGATCATTAATTAGACCTTACTGACTGCATACGGAAAAAATCAATTGGTCGATTGCAGGAAGTATGCAAATGGTCGATAGTAGGAAGGATATAACAAATCAGTGGTGTGAAGAATGAAACTAATCGGTGGTAGGATGCAAGTGCTACAACTAGATAATGATAGTATGATTCAGTAGGATGGTTGCCTTTGTTGAATAGTTTCTTGTTTGATATCGATGATCGATTGTATGTGTTTTCCATGTGAGATATTCAATTGATGACAAAGAATGAGAATTGGATGGTTACCAATGGAATAATATCTACTATATATAAGGTGAATTGGATGGTTACTTATGAAATTAACATAAACATTTGGTGATCCGACTCATAAAATAACTTACATTCTAATTTTTTAGGTGACCCAGACCTATGTCCTGGCCCTCTAAAGTTGCCAAAACTAAATTTCAAAAAACCAAATATTCATGAATTAAAGAATATTCATTGCTAAAATTTACCATAATTTATCCTTTTACTCTAGTATTTGTATTTCATTTTGTTATTATAATAAAAGAGGTGTATTTTTAGACACTAAAAACTTATATTTGATATTTTTCAATCTCATTATTGATTTACCTTCACCCTACATGACTTGTGCGTACATACATAACTCTCATTATCCATTCTCTCACATCCACATGCCTAAAAAAGGTCTATCCCTCCCAATTTGATATATCCCACCTACAGGATTTCCCACATTTTGTGTCAAACTAGTTGATTATCATACTCAAACATATCCAAATCATCAAATCAATATTCTTGTCTTCTAGATAATAATTCTAGACTCAAAACATATTATTTGATGGTTTTGTCATATGTTAGGTAATGATCATTTTTAAAATTCAAATGGCCCCTACATTTTACATGTTGATGGTGTGAGAAAGTACCCAAAGAATCTTGTATAAAGATAAAATAAGTATATGAATATTATCTATCTGGAAATCATAAAAATAAACACATATACACTTTTTCACATTTAAAGAGACTTTCCTATTCTTCGTAATTTACTAATTAGTCAATAGGAGCATTAATTAGTAATGTCTAAAGCATTCAAGAGCCAAGCTAAAGTTTTCAATTTCCAAGTATAAAGAGATATATTATAGATTCTATCCACTAAATTACACACATCCACATAATGGGGAGAGTTATGTGTTGTTTGATTCCGTCTTCAAAGTATAGGATATGTAGACTATGCTCAACCATTAAATGGGGAGTGGTTTGGGTTAGGTCAACCCACTTTTTCCCCCTTTAAAGTCCAAAATTTATTATTACAAGTGGACTTAGGGTTTCAAGTGAAAGATATAGATCTACAAGATTTGTGTACATCATTAAACCTCAAGATCACACGCATAGCTAAAGGATAAACATGTGTAGTTATTTATATCAAAACAAAATAAACAAAATCTATAGAAATAAAATTGTCCAACTATGAACACAATGATTGAGGGTACCAACTTGAGGCTGAAATTATATTATTGGTGCACACAAAGATCCAAATCCTAATCCAAAAGTCCAATATTTTGTCTTTCATGTTGCGTATTGCAGTCTTAGTCCTGCATAGTACATGAAATTGCTAAGTATCTTATCCTTTGGTTTATTTTCTATATTTAAGAAGTTAGTGCTAAATCAATCAATATTTTAGATTTAGATTTGTACTTTAGTATATATCTTAATAATTTGAAGTAATTACATTAGTTTATATCTTATTAGGGTTAGAATTAATCCAAAATAGGGTAAAATTGTGAAATTGTTTATTTTTAGATGAGTGATTTGTAAGCTTCATTCCTCATATCAAATTGGGGTCATATAATGGGCTTATTTTAGAGATTTAGACATGTTAGATGTGGAATTTTACATTCTAGAATAGGTTACTTGTTCAAATGGGTCAAATTGAGTAGATTGAGACATATTTTACATGGTTTTGAGGAAAAATTGAGACATGATGTGATATTTTGGAGATAAATTTTAGCATTCAACATCATTTTAAGGGATATATAGATCATATAGGGCATGGAATTTGTTGTTGAAAACACTTTTCTTTATTTTATATATTAAGGAATGATGGAATGATTGGGAATGAAGGTAAATACATTAGAACTTTCATTATACATCTATATATAGCAGTTGATCCTTGTAAACACATAAATTAACATGTATTATTGAAATAATGCACTTGCAACCACTCCTTTTTATACACCTAACCTATGCTCGAACCCATGATTTTAAATTTCCATTCCTCTCTCCTTATGTAGATGATCCTTATCATAAAGTAGCCTTGAACACTATTGATGGTTAAAATTGTGCTTGCTTCTAACACCAACAATGGGAAATTTCAAGATGTGGGACTTGCGACTTGAAACAACTTCCAAATTTTTAAGAAGTTGGTCTCTTCTTTATATTGAGCATATACTGGGAAAAGGGATAGGAATTTTAATAGAAACACAAATGCGAAGAAAGAAAATCTAACTATGGTGATGCACCTGAATGTAATTTGACCCTTAATCTGAGCACAGTGAAACTATATGTAAGATTCAATTACATTTAAGAGCAAACAAGGCATGATCAATGTAAAAGATGAAAACAATAATAACAGAGGCTCACAGCTTAGATTGCTTTTGCAGTGATACAAAAAATATCAATAAAGGCACAGGATTCAATCTTCTTATTTGAATTCTCCAGTCACATAAGAGGCGCAAAAACACACATAGTTACATAAACTTTCCAACTCAAGAAAATAGAATAAAGGCAAATGACATTCCTAATCACAGCTCTAGAAAGTCTAAAACTCTTGACAATATAGCTTAGACTATTTTTGCAATGACACAGAAAATATCAACAAAGGCACAAGATTCAATCTTCTTATTAATTCTCCAGTCACATAAGAGGCACAGAAACATGCACAGTTACATAAACTTTCCAACTTAAGAAAATACAACAAAGGCAAATGATATTCCTAATCACAGCTCTAGAAAGTCTAAACTCATGACAATTTCTCTCAAAAAATTCTCTCTAAGTATATGATGATGATCTATTTAGTGATCTCTACACCTCTATTTATAGCCTTGGATTCACTCTAGATTGTTTGTATGTTCCCCATCTAACGGCCCAACTGAAATATAACTGAACTAGAAGTGTCTAACGAAAGATATTTCTTAGATTCTAAAACATTGTCTTCTGGTAGTTCATTAGCTGAATAGATCACAAGACGCTCCCTTCTATTAAAAAGAAGAAAATACTTAGCCAATTCCTTGAAAACCTTCTCTTTCTTTAGGAGACATCAGAGAATGACACTTGGTGGGTTTCACAACCTTACCGAGGACACACGGTGATCTCCACTTTACCTTATATTCTTACTATATCTTTGTTCAGGAGTGTTCCACCTTTGACACCTGTCACAATCCGCTTCTTCAAAACTTTAATAGCTTAACAAAAAATAGATCCACAACATTTCTTGCCTGAGCAAATTATAAAGGAGCATAGGGACAGGTGATGATTTTCACTTGCCTCAACAAAAGACACGTGGCAATCTCCACTTTACTTAATTGGGGATATATGGTGATCTCTGATACTTTTAGCTACCTTTTGAGAAACCCACATAAGGTGACATGTGTTGGTCTCCGCATCACTCTATTTATATTATAGAAAAAATCGGGCCTCATTTCATATTTACATGGACAATGACACTTAGCGGCTTCCACTTGCTTCAAAAACAAAACCTGAGACCCACCACAGTCTTTGTTATATCTATGAACAAAATGAAGATAATTCAGATATAGACACATGGTGGCTTCCACTCTCTTCAGCTGGGATACGTGGCATCTTCCATCACTTTTAGAAAAGCAAATTGAAACCTTCTGTGATTGCCACTTGGCACTTTCTACCTGATCTTGATACTTAGCTTGTTGAAACCTTCTGCTAAAAAGAGATTTGAAACATGGGTGCTGATATGAAATGTGGATACTGACATTTATCACGTTCTACTGAGTTACTATGAGATACATGGCACGTCCTGACTAACTTATAGAAATTATGAAAGGTGCCTCAGCCGATGGCACTTGGTATCTTTCACTTGACTTCGACACTTAGACAAAAATGAATCAAAAGGAAAATAGAGACCGTGCTCTATTTCAAAAATTCATCATCTCAAACCAAAGTATGCAGGAACAAAATTTTACAGTGTGCAACTAAAAATTAGAATGAAACATAGAGTAATTTTTTACCTACAGTTATTGGCGACCGCAAGGACTTTTGAGCCTGCTCAAAAAGAAACCACAACTCCTACTAGATCAAAATTTCAAAATTATAGCTTTAGCAATGTTGTTTGATAGGCAGACCATTCATCGTTAGATAACCCTTGCTTATTCTACAATTCATTGAAGGCTAAATCAAGGTTAATAATATCCTTGTGTGAAAAATTTTGCAAAATTTGAACTGTAACCTTCAATTTGAATTCTAGTTGGGAAATAGGAACCAAGACAGCTTCTACTTCAGGGACTGATGAATCATCCCTTAGATCCTAAAAAACTATCTGATCATTCTATTTGGCCAATAGCAAAAGTTCAATTTCATCAACCATTAGCACTGTGTTGTCATCAGGAAATGAAGGAAGACCTAATTACACTAGATCTTCAATGTGTTGTTTCATTTCACTGATTCCTTCTTTCATGACATCTAAGAGTTCTCTACAACTGATGGCTATGGAATTACAATTGAGAACCTCATTCACTCGCTTAGCAGCAACCATTCTATTCTCAATTCTTGATATTGACAACGTTCCATCCATCGCATCATAAAGCTTTTGTAGTAACATTTTGGAGTCCATTACTCTCCTAGAAACTATAGCCAGAGTGTTTACAACTAAATTCTCCACCTTTTTGCACAATTTTTGTGCATTTAGTAGGAAGGTGAGAGAAGGCCTGAGCTAAATAATCTCCAAAGAGATTCTTTTCCACATGGATTCATAGATCTCCTTCACCAAACTTAACACTCTGACATTCTTTGGCCTATTGACCAGCTCTAGTGTCAATTGTGTTGTTTTCTATTTCTCAACTTGAAATTGGGCTTGTATAGTTGTGGTATTATTTTTTTTGGCCAGCAGCTTCTGTTGTAATTGAGTAACCTACAATAGGTATTCTTTATATTTTTCTTGCAATGCTACCTTTTCACACCTTAGGGTCATCACCACATCTTTTACCTACGTTAGCCCTACTTTTAAAGAATCATTTTGGGCCTGGACTACCCAGTGAGTCTTAAGAGAAATAGTATCTTGCAACTATTTATTCATATTCTCTATTTCATTGTCTTTTCTATTGATTTCTATGGTCAAACTATTACAATTTGCATGTTCTTGGCTAAATCAGCCTCCAACTTTTGTAGCCTCCTTGATGTCTTCAAGTAGTCTTTAGCAACTATAGAATTGGATTTGGTTAGTAGCTCAATTTTGTCTTGTGGCCTGAAGAGGGACATATCGATGGCCACTGCATTCATCGTGTAGTCTTCTAGCTGCATCTGCTCACTTGGCTTGATGACATTTGGTGACAAATGAATCACCGTCAATTGCTACTAAATGGGGTCAAATTATGACTATAGATGGGGTGTAGCCCAAGCTTTATTTTCCTTGATCTTATTTTTCTCTCTTCGGGCTTCCCTCACCTTCCTAGCAGCATCTGCTTGGGTCTGGAAGGTAGAAGGAGAGGCAATGTGTCCACCCGCAAAAGGATGTCCCTGTGGCAAACCATATTGAATAGCCAATTTTTGGCTATGGGCAATTTGAGAGGGAAGTTTCTTGGGAATAGAGGGGGTAAAATGAGGTAATGTTAAAGCTTGAGGTGGCATAGATGGGGCAAAGTGAGAAATGGGAATAGTAGAGGTGGCAGGGGATGTCATTTGGCTAGATGGAATCATCATGCCAATAGGAGAAGAAATAGATTGAGAAGGAGAAGGAGGAATAATACTTACCTAAGGATCAATTACAGTATTCTGTAATTGGCATTGTGGGGGGTCTGCCTCCTCTTCTGAATCAAACTGAAACTGCACCCTCTTTCACTTCTTGGGTGTCTCTTCTTTTGGCTATGTTTCTTTTCCTTTCACATCTATTACTGCCGTCAATGATGCTTGTGGGGAACTGGGAACTTTAGTAACTACTACTGATGGGGAAGCTTGTGGTGGTGAAGGAACCACACTCTTTTGCTTTTCCATGATGCTGAGAGATTGAGGCCAAATTGATATAGTTACTGTAGCTGCAGTTTGCTCTGAGGCTTATGACTCTTGGCTTGACCCTGCCTAGCTTTTGGCTCTACATCTAGTGTCAGCAAATTACTTGTCTCTGGGCTAGATATAGGGGAGAGATGGCACTCATCCCATAGTTCCTCCCATCTCTCATCAAATCCATGCTCCTGAAAGAATGGGTTGTTTAACAAATTTCTTGCCTATATTTCCAATAGGCTTCTATTTTCTCAGCATCCCAATCTTTATTATTTAGTTTCCTTCTTAAGCTAGAATTCATTCTAACTTTAGGGTCATAATCCCTCTGCTTAACATATAAAGTTTCCCATGGCCTATTTTGTGGAAGAGGCAAATCTGTTAATTCAACATAAAATCCAGGATTATCTTCTCTAGGATTTTTTTTGTGTTCCCAAAAGGGGCGGCCTTCATGTGCAATTCTAGTTGTAACCCTATTAGTCCTTATCTAGGAAGCTATGAAACCATTAGGATCATATACCCATTTGTCTTCAACTAGCAGGAAACCCAGGAAGGCCAATTTTCTAAGCAGTACACTCTCAGCGTCTCTTGCTTCCAATACCATGCTGGTTGTCATCCATGGAAGGTCATACATTTTCCTCTTCCTCTTTCTAGAGTCATATTCATTATCTACTATAGATACATGCCTAGTAACCTCTAACAATGCTAACCTAAGAGTCAAAATCTTAGGTAGCAACATTGGTTCCCCACAAAAACCATGGACTCTTATAATTGTATGGTGAGATCCAAAATAGAAATCACAAGGAATTGGGCAACTGGCCAGAAGGTTTGAAACACTTGGAAATATCTATTCATGACTGGTTTGGGGCTGAGGTGACAAAAAGCAGGGGTAACAAAAAGTTCCCAAAATTCATATGGGTTGTTAGTTTTTGAAAAAATATGCATCCATGCAAACACATGGGTGGTCCTTTGGAGATCAAAACTTGGGTCATACATATCAAGATGCATATGTTGGGCAAAGAGGTTAGAGTTCTGATATAGCATGAGGTGAAACAAATAAGAAGAGTACCTAAAAACCCCTTTTGTTCTGAAATGGGCTAGTTGTTCCACCATTGAGTATACAATTTGTTTAGAAAAGTCAAGCCTATACTCTTGAGTTTTGTCAACGGTCTTCAGTCTAAAGATGATAGCCATTTATTCTTCATAAACTACCATATCATCTTTCATGTCATAGATGAAAACCATCATAGACAGTGCATCTTGACTAGCTTGTGCGAACTGGGCTCTTGCTACAGGGAATGTAGGCACAATAGTGTCATCATCGCCCATTTGTAATTCAGATCTTAAAAACCTCAACTGAGTATTAATGTTTGCCCATGTTCTTTGCATTTTATAAACAGTGGGAAACATAGCTGTCTTATCATGAGATAGGGCTAACATGTCTTTGATAGCTTGTGGTGTGATTTGCACCGTGAATGGGCCCTGTTTAATGGTGCTTGAAGGTGCATGGAACAAGTCTGCACATAATTCAACCAAGTCAAGGCATGGATGCATAGCTGGGACAAGGAATTGTGCCAGTTGTGAAGTCCATATCCTCATGGCAAATGTCTCATATTGCCCCACTCTTGCCCTCTGAAGACACCTTTGATGTGCCCCTTCTCTAAGAGTTTTTCTACTAGCTCTTTGAAGAATTGGGTCCATCACTCCATCTGCATAATCTTTTATCTTCACTGGGTCACTTGCTTGACCAACTTCAGGGCTTCTAGTCTATGGATAGGTCTTCAATGGTTGCATCGGAGCTAAAGCATATGACTTGCTTGCAAGAAACTTGTCAAGGTATTCATACATCCCAGTTCCTTTTTGTGAAGACTGTGCTCCCTCCATCTCTATATCTATTATGTGATAATTGGTATGAAATTTTGCAAAATAGAAACACTTTTGATGAAGCAAGTTTACTAGGCACTAAAAATGCAAGTAGCAGGATATTTTCTCATAGATGCAGGAATGTTTGAGAACTTGTAAGCTTTAACTCTTGCTAAGAGGTATTTATTGACCTATCAAGTCTCAAAATGGCATTAAACTCGGATAAATTTTAGCAAATCCTACTCAATCTTTATGGATCAGTGAGATAGACACGTTATGAAAGTGGTAGCGCAAGGTACCTTGGGGATTTCTAAAGATTTGGGAGACATTCAATGTATTGGGGAATTTTGAAAATTTTAAAAAACTCTGAGCTGCTGACTACGTGCTTAAAGAACACTTATTTAAAGGAAAGTGAGAAAACAAAAATGGGAAAACAGATCAATACGGAAAGAGGAAACTATCTAACTATGTTAACCAAGTATATTTATCTCCCTCTTGGATCAAAATAAGAATTTCTAAAGTCTCCTTCATGATAAGCCAGCTTATATTGCCAAACAAGTGTTTGAATTAGATATAGCTCTGGTGACTTGTTCTCTATGTATGCCACATTGATTTGCCTGCATTCGAATGAGTCTGAGTCAAACATGCTTCCAACATATATAAACTCTTCTTGTCTTTGGAAGCTTGTTGAATGCCAGTTCTTGATACTGGCATGTCTTATCAAGAAATTAATGACTATTTACTCATCAACAGAAGCCCTTTGATATATATCCTTTTTTTTCTTATCTCCTTCTGCCTCAAACTCAAGTTCTATTGCATGATCATCCTCTATAATGACTTCAAAGTTACCAACCTCTTGAAAGGATAATTCTAAAAGTTTGCAATAATTTTGCATATGTAATTGAGTCTCAATGTTGTCTGGTTCATCTGTAACCGGATCACAGCTTCCCTAAAAAATAGTATAACCTGACCCAATGATTTCAAACAAATTGTTCAAATCATGATCAAGGAAATGTCCATGCTCCTCCACATCATCTTGCAAAGTAAGAAGAAAGTTAGAAATTATTTCTTCTTCATCAGAGATTAAGGAATATGCTTGTGACTTCTCACTCAGAATCTAGAATTCATGTTGAGAGACCCAAGGATTAATAGAAGAGGTATCTTTTGACTTTTCTTCCTCTAAAACATTTGAGATTTTATGATCTTCATCAAGTATAACGTAAGTGCCCAGACCAATAGAATCATAATTTCCATATGGGTCACTTTGCATCATAGCTAATAAATGATCATTTTCCTCTTCTTGATCATGTCCAGTCCATTCACCTAACTCCTCAACAAAAACCCTTTCTTCTTTATTCATCATAGCATGAGCTGCCTCTAACTTGTAGTTGGTTCATTGGTTATGTGATCCTTATATAATGGCTCAGATAATATCTTCATCTTTGAGCCATACTTGGTTCTTAGGATGAGGTGAGACTAATCAAGGGACATATATTCTCCTATCTTGGTTGTAAAGTCTCTGGATAAGCATAGGCTAAATACAAGAGGTATGTCTATGACTACTACATCTTGATTTACAATTATATTAGGACAAGCATATAATTGTAATGGGAGTTGTTTAATTCTCCCTATTGTTTGTACTATTTTGCCATATAGCTGCATGACTCCTTTAGTGAGTGGTTCATACTTAATTTCTAAAGCATCAACTATATGCTTAGGCATTACTGTAGTACTAGCCCCTGAATCAATCATTGCATTATGCAGTAGTTTCTTGCCAACTATTAAAGTTAAATAGAAGGGATCCAGTTTGGATTTGCTTACCTCTAGTGCATTATTCACTAAGGCTGTTGTCTATAGATGAACTGTGTCTTTGGGCTTTTCTTTTTTAGTAGGTCCTTCTTTGATAACAGTACCTTTGGGCATTGATTGGCCTTGTAGAGCTTCTTGTAGTAGTGTCTTTTATTCAAGAATAGCCAATACATCCCATATTTATACTTGTGTTGAGTCTTCTTCAATTGATCCACCACATTTATTGGTCCTAGAGTCTGAGTTCTTTGAGAATAAGGATATCTTGTTTTTTCTTGAATTTGTGTAGGAATCACTTGATTTTGCACCGACTGAGGCACTTCTTGTCTGACAGCTATGTTTCTTTGTCCTTGAAATGGAGGATTCTCCATGACTTGACTATTTACAACCTCAGGTTGTTCTACCATCCTTCTCTTTGATCTATTATAATAATTAGATTGCACCACTAGTTTCGTGGAAGTGGAAGCTTCATTCAAGAAAATTGATTCTTCATCTTCAACCCATGAGAACAAACCATGTTCTAGGGCTATTTCTTCCTCCTATTGCAAAGACATCCCTTGCATCTGAGCCATTAAGACTGAATTTTGCATACTAGAAGACTAGTAGGCTTGATTGTCACTAAAACTTGCAAACTGACCATCCATTCTTCTTTGCTCTACCACCTTTTGTTGTAGATTACCCATGGGACAATCTCTAGGCATATGAGCATTATTGCAAGGGAAACACCTGGCATTAGTGTTATCCACATAATTATTTTTCCCTGGAACAATCTCCCTATTTGAATTGGGAGGAATAGTCTGTGAGGGTGTAGGGACTGCAACTAATTGGTTAGCTAGCTGAGGGTTATTTTACCTTGGAGGACCCTCGTATTGGTTTGGCTGAGATGAAAATCTATTTCCTTGATAGCCTTGGTATTGGGGTTTAGTATAAATATTCTACTATCTTTTTATATTAATCAGCTCATTAGAAAATGTCCTCAAGATATTCTTGATATCATCCAGCTCAGATGATTGAGCAGGGACAATTTCTTTAGTAGGTGGTTGAGGATATGTGTACATGGGCATAGGTGGGGCTATGGATTTAGGGACTTCTTGAGGTAATGGAAAGGAAATTTTTGGGAACATGGGCATGGGAAGCCTTGGAGACAATTTTCCAGCATCTATCAAATTATTTTTAGCTTTGACTGCATAGTCATAAGCCTCTGGCAAAGTCTGACCTCCAAGTGACTAAATCATAACAGATATGTCTGAATTTAAAGCCTTAAGATAAAACACTATATCCATACCTAGTAATGGTCTAGCCATAGCAGGGATTCTTTCCCAAGTCTTTTGAAATATGGAATTGAAGTCAGTCATTGCTTCTTGTGGTGCCCTTTGGATGGTAATCAATTGTTGTAACAAAGAAGACTTATCACCCTTCTCTTCAAATCTTTCAAAGAAAAGATCTCTGAGATGATCCCATGTAGATATGGTATTTGAGGTCAAAGACCGATACCATTCTAGAGCCTTCCCTTTAAAAGAAGCTACTAATAGTCTTATGGCCACATTTTGCTGTGTGACAACATGTATAGCATAGACATCTGATACATCCTGCAAATATTCTTTAGGTGTTTTAAAATATTTCCCACTAAATTTGGGTAGAGCTTTCAAGGCATTCACTGGGATAGGGTTCTAAGTGGCTAGTGGTATTGGGAGAATCAATGGACTACCAGTGTTCCAACTTGCATAATTTCTTAGGGCTATAGGGGCTCCCATATTTGCTCTTGGTATTGGTATAAACTGGTTGACTCTTCTTCTAGGACTAGTTACCAAAGGTGGCAAAAGAATACCTAGATTTATAGCAAATTGTGATCTGGTTACTAGTCTGCAACTCTGACTCCTTATAGCTCTCTGGTTCATATGATCTTGAAAGAAACTTCAAGATTTATCCCACTGGGCGTGCCAAAAATTGTTGATGGTTAAAATTGCGCTTGCATCTAACACCAACAATGGAAAGTTTCAAGATGTGGGACTTGTGACTTGAAACAACCTCCAAATTTTTAAGAAGCTAGTCTCTTCTTTATATTGAGCATATACTAGGAAAAGTGATAGGAATTTTAACAAAAACACAAATGTGAAGAAATAAAATATAACTATGGTGATGCACCTGAATGTAATTTGACCCTTAATCTAAGCACAGTGAAACTATATGTAATATTCAATTACATTTAAGAGCAAACAAGGCATGATCAATGTAAAAGATGAAAAAAATATAAACAGAGGCTCACAGCTTAGACTGCTTTTGCAGTGACACAAAAAATATCAACAAAGGCACAGGATTCAATCTTCTTATTTGAATTCTCCAGTCACATAAGAGGCACAAAAACACGCACAGTTACATAAACTTTCCAACTCAAGAAAATAGAACAAAATCAAATGACATTCCTAATCACAGCTCTAGAAAGTCTAAAACTCTTGACAATATAGCTTAGACTATTTTTACAATGACACAAAAAATATCAACAAAGGCACAGGATTCAATCTTCTTATTAATTCTCCAATCACATAAGAGGCACAGAAACATGCACAGTTACATAAACTTTCCAACTTAAGAAAATAGAACAAAGGCAAATGATATTCCTAATCACAGCTCTAGAAAGTCTAAACTCTTGACAATTTCTCTCAAAAAATTCTCTCTAAGTATCTGATGATGATCTATTTAGTGATCTCTACACCTCTATTTATAGCCTTGGATTCACTCTAGATTGTTTGTATGTTCCCCATTTAATGGCCCAACTGAAATCTAACTGAACTAGAAGTGTCTAACAGAAGATATTTCTTAGATTCTGAAATGCTATGTCTTCCAGTAGTTCATTGGCTAAACAGATCATAAGACGCTCCCTTCTATTAAACAAAAGAAAACACTTAGCCAATTCCTTGAAAACCTTCTCTTTCTTTAAGAGACATCGGAGAATGACACTTGGTGGGTTCCACAACCTTACCGAGGACACACGGCGCTCTCTGCTTTACCTTATATTCTTACTATATCTTTGCTCAGGAGTGTTCTACCTTTGACACCTGTCGCAATCCACTTCTTCAAAACTTTAACAGCTTAACAAAAAATAGATCCATAGCATTTCTTTCCCGATCAACTTTAAAAGGAGCATAAGGACAGGTGGCAATTTCCACTTGCCTCAACAAAAGACACATGGTAATCTCTACTTTACTTAACTGGGGATATGTGGTGATCTCCGTTGCTTTTAGCTACCTTTTGAGAAACCTACAGAAGGTGACACGTGTTGGTCTCCACGTCACTCTGTTTATATTATAGAAAAAATCAGGCCTCATTTCATATTTACATGAACAATGATACTTGGTGACTTCCGCTTGCTTTAGAAACAAAACCTGAGACCCACCATAGTATTTGTTATATCTTTGAAACAAAATGAAGATAATTCAGATCTCGACACATGGTGGCTTCTGCTTTCTTCAACTAGAATAGTGGCATCTTCCATCACTTCTAGAAAATCAAATTGAAACCTTTCACGATTGCCACTTGGCGCTTTTCACCTAATTCTGATACTTAGCTTGTTGAAACCTTCTACTGAAAATAGATTTGAAATGTGGGTGTCGATATGAAACACAGATGCTGACACTTGTCGCATTTCATTGAGTTTCTATGAGATACGTGGCACGTCCTGACCAACTTATATAAATTATGAAAGGTGCCTCAGCTAATGACACTTGGCAGCTTCCACTTGATTTTGACACTTAGACAAAAATGAATCAAAAGGAAAATAGAGACCGTGCTCTATTTCAAAACTTCACCGTCTTGAACCAAAGTATGCGGGAACAAAATTTTGCATCGTGCAATTGAAAATCAGAATGAAATGTAGAGTAATTTTTTACTCTACAAACACTAAACATCCCTTTTAATCTATTTTAATAGCCTAAAATCTTTACTTGACTAATCCAAATCACCAATTCACCTGACCTAATGATTTAAATAAGAGTGTTCCATTTGGACTATCTTGCCAAGTGCTCAAGTCAAAATAAGACAAGCATGTCCTCTTACCAAATACAGATAAGTTTCCCAAATTCAAAATTTTCCCCAATGGGTCCCTCTACACATTTCACATATCCCATTAGAGGAATTCTAAATTTGATTGATATAAAGCCACATTTTCTACCCATTTATTTACTAGAGGCTAATATGATTGAAACAAACCAAAACATCTAACTACATATTGAGATAATATTTCCTATTCTTCCCAATACATAGTCCACACAACTCATACAACACAAATCTAGGTATTTATATCATTCCAAGGTCACAAGGCATTATCAAGGTACTTAAGCACACTCAATTTAGCACCAATATTTAGCATTTTGTTGATCCCTCTTCAAAGTAGTGGTATGTAGGAAACACTCATCACAATGAGGTGTTGAGGTCTAGCACAACTTTAATATCTATCCCCTTTTTAATCATTGATGTCCTTTTGTCTTATTATTCACAAAGCTAAGGTTTTAGTGAAGAAAAATACATGCAGTGGCTCCTACAGTAAATTAGAGCTCCCCACACAATCACATAGGGTTAAAATTCACATGTACACAATCCATATCCATCTTAGGAAGTAAGACCTTACATGATGATGACATTGATAGAGTCTAAAAAAGTCAAAATGGTGCTAAAAGTGTCATCAAAGTCTAATGAGCTTGATGGGGTTTGAGTGCCTATTATTCCATAGTGCCTGAAGTGCTCGATAGGCCTGATGAGGTATATGAAGTGTGTTAATGTGCCTGAAATGTTTTAAAATCCCAACAAAGTTAGGATGCAAGGTACCACAAGTACCTAAAGTACTTGATATAAATCTAGGTATTTATATCATTCCAAGGTCACAAGGCATTATCAATGTACTTAAGCACACTCAATTTAGCACCAATATTTAGCATGTTTTAATCCCTTTTCAAAGTAGTGGTATGTAGGAAACACTCATCATAATGAGGTGTTGAGGTCTAGCACAACTTCAATCTCTAACCCCTTTTTAATCATTGATGTCATTTGGTCTTATTATTCACAAAGCTAAGGTTTCAGTGAAGAAAAATACATGCAGTGGCTCCTATAGCAAATTAGAGCTCCCCACACAATCACATAGGGTTAAAATTCACATGCACACATGCCATATCCATCTTAGGAAGTAAGACCTTACATGATGATGACATTGATAGAGTCTAAAAAAGTCAAAATGGTGTTAAGTCTAATGAGCCTAATGGGGTTTGAGTGCCTATTATTCCATAGTGCCTGAAGTGCTCGATAGGCCTGATGAGGTCTATGAAGTGTGTTAATGTGCCTGAAATGTTTTAAAATCCCAACAAAGTTAGGATGCAAGGTACCACAAGTACCTAAAGTACCTGATAGGGTCTACATGGAGTAATAAAAATGATTTTTTTATGTTTTTGATGGAGTTAACAAACCTGATAGGGTCTATCATGGAATGTGAAATATCAAGAGTCATAAAGGAATGTGAAGGGTCAGTCCAATCACTCTAAATAATAAAATTTTGTTTATTCTAAGGGTTGGATAATGTGTGTTTTGGATATTATTTTAGGAACCAATAATATATAGATGAGCCCGTTGTTGTTGGATTCGAAGGAATTTTATTTTTCTTTATGTTAGTGTTTCTTATCCTATAAGGCTCATAGAGGATAGTGTGTATTTATCCTAAACATTGTAATGTTCTCCAATAAATGAAAACACTATCTTCTTTATGTTAAGGGTTTGCAAGTGTATTTTTGAGTGGTCCTTTATATGTGTGTGCACCTAACCTAAGCATCACATAGTAAAAGGTTATCCTTAAGTGGATAATATGTCTATACCTGCACCATATCACCTTATACTATATAAGATAGTTATATATAAAATTTGTGCTCATAATAATCACTGAAGATAGAAATTTGTATAACATTTTGATTGTAGCCTTAAATTACCATAAAGATTTTTACTCACTAAAAATACAATATTGAAGAGTCTATATAAATGCTTATATAATTAAATGATAATTTGGCTTGTATCATTTTTTTGTTATAATGATAGATCTTGTGGACTAATAGTTCATTATTTACTTCACAACATAACTATAATCAAGCCTTCCTAGATAAACACTTTTACAACATTTATCAATATCTATGTTTTCCTAGTGATTGAGGGACAATGTGGATCCAACTTTCCTATAGATTCTTAAATGCTCTTAATAAAGCTTGTGCATTCTTGAACCATAAGAGTTTTCTGAGGCAATTCTATTGTAACTTTATGCTCACTGGGCCTCGGGCCCTAGACAATGTCCATATCCCAAAACTTAGCATTTAAGGAAGAGAAATATGATGTAGAGCTCTCCTCATAAGGAATCATAAAGTCATTAAGACATAGAGTCACTTTGGATCTATGGACACAAAAATACATGGATAAATGAGAGTAAAATGATCAGTGAAATATTTCCACCCTCCCATTTTGCTAGGAGAAAGTGGCCCCACAAGCTGTAATCACTCCACCTTTATTCAAAATAGGTCCAAAATGTGTAATCATAATTTGAGGCAATTTATAATCAGTGTCTCATAATATTTACTTGATGTAATACCATACAATATCACCAAGTGCACCAAGTGCATCAAAATCCATCTTAACCAAAATGTCCTCTTCAAATAACTTACCATAACCAACAAATGAAAAGGTACACTTGACTTGTAAATAACCATGAAAGTGCACTATTTTCTATTTGTAACATTTTAATAGGTTAAATATAGTAGCAATCCATACCCACATAAGTATTCTATGTACAGTATTAAAAAAACAACAAACATGCAGATGAAAGAAATAATCCAAGATGATTAGACTACATGCTAAATTTAATTTAAGACACAAGGTTTTCATAATACATAACATTAAAGAATGACATTTTAGATAATATTATGTTCTAGATTTTGAATCAACTTTTTGGATCACACACTTTGACCCATCATTAGGATGAAAGAAAGTGATTCAAAATCTACTCATGATGATGATGGATCACCTAAGGTGATCTAAAATGTTGATTCAAAAGTTGCAACATGGTTTTATCTAAAAGCTCATTCTATAATGTATAATATTATCCAAAAATCACATAGGGGAACCAAAAAAATTAAGAGAAAAGTCGTAATATGAATTACCCAAGTTTTAGAAAAGGGTGACGCTAAGACCCAGAGAAAAATGAACATAAAATAATAGATCATGTTATTGTGTTAAAGAGGATTGACTATTTACAAATTTTTAGGTCTCCAAAGAGTTCTAGACTTTAAATAAATTCCTTCATTTTTGGATTTCTAAGATGGTGCATTCACATGGTACCATCCATGATCTAGACTCATTGGTGTTACAAAATTTTATGATGGTGTCAATATCTTCAATAGTGAGAGTAGGGGGCTTCTCTAGAATAATATGTTTCTTCTTTTGGTAGCCTTGAGATCCCACTCAACATGTAAGGATGTGCAGAGAAGCATGTACAGTACACCCACATAGGGGTCATCAAAAAGCTACTCATATCTCCCATACACCTTTACTTATGAGCTTAAATTGTTGGTAGAGGCAAACTCCTTGGCTTTTTCAACTGATATGTTGGCAACTGCACACACTGAAGAATTGGGTATCATTCCAATTGCTCTTATATATTTTTACACACCCAAAATTCCAAACCAAAATTTATCTTATGCAATTATTTATGTAACTCCACACACTTGTGTGTCCATCTATGAGGGAATGTAAGAGTTTGGAGAGATTGATCAACTCCACTATCATTTATAATAGGCTATCAATCATCCTATAGCCCCTATTTTTCCATGTGGGTTATATTTTAAAATAACTAAATTGCATTTTTGGCCTTTAATTGAAGATGCTCATATATTAAAAAATTAATAAATCAAATTAGAAAAATCAAAGACTATGGAAGATGGAGGTCCCCTTTTTACGATAAACAAGCCTTCTCGGATTGAGGATTAATATTTATATAAAAATATTAGTAACTAAAAACATGATGCAATAAAAGCAAAACAAAAGATGCACTAATTAGAAAGGCAATTTGTGATCCCACTTTTGCATGGGTTTGAGGCTACTTTTGATTTTAGCAATAAATACAATAGTGTTATGGATTTGTGTTTAGAGGTAGTTTGTGATTCCACTTTTGCATGGGATTGATACAACCCTTGATTTTTAAAATAATCATAATAATATTATGGATTTAAATTTTGATATGCACCTACTAGAGAGAGAGAGAGAGA